>QRFJ01000728.1:324689-505961 GCA_006176705.1 Cocos nucifera | reverse complement strand
GAACGAGAAAGTAGAGATCTAGGAATCTCTATTCTGAACATGATTCTACTCCCAAAAAATCATTGCCCCCATCAAGGTCATCATGCTTTGATATTCATGATCGAGGTGATGGTATTGATCGAAAACTTTAAGAAATAAATACATGAATTGAAGAGCTCTGCAACTCAAACCCCAGCCCAGAATGATGAGGTCTGTATTGACCCTCCATTTACAATCTAGATTATACAAGAACCTATTCCACCGAACTTTAATTTTTTTCAATTTGAATGTTATGATGGGATCTTGGATCCAATCGACCATCTAGAAGCTTTCCAAACTATGTTGTTACTGTACGGTGCATCGAATGTAATCTTATGCCAAGCTTTTTCATCAACTTTGAAGAATGAGGAACGAAATTGGTATTCAGATCTAAAATCAGGTATCATTTACTCTTTTGATCAATTAAGCCCTCAATTCGTGGCTCATTTTGTCAGTAGCCGACATCAAAGGTGGGGCTAGGATTCTCCCATTAATATCAAGCAGTGAGAGAGAGAATCTATTGAAAAATATATCCTAAAGTCAATCATCTAAGTAGTAGATGATTGAAATTAGTATATGAATTATCTAATAATAGTTATTCGGCTGGTTCATCATAGAAGTTCTATCTTCCTTAAATTAACTCCTAAATATGGTATGGCATCCAAGTGAGATATAAGAGTACATCTACACTGAACATGACTAATGTAGCACTCTACTATCAAGAGTAGCTAGCTAAGGCCAATTGGTATAAGTATTCCTTCGACCTGAGATCACCATGGTGACTTGCAAGCAACTCACTGTACTTTAGTGTCGAACTGTCTGTATTTTTAATATAGATTTGAAAGATTTTTGGGGACAGTCAAGTACTAATAAAATTGGTGTAGAGTTAAGATGGGATTGACCACTCTTGATTAACTTTAGGAAGAGAATATCTCATTGTATTTTAATTTAGCAAAATCTAGGTCTGGATAATCCTCGTGAGGTGTCACGGAATTTATAAAATTTTGAGACACAATAAAGATGACTTGTATGAGTGTTGATAGCGTATTCGAAGTCGTCTTGAGCATTGTTGATCAAAGGGATGAATTATATGGTAACCATGGGCCAGAGTTCTAAGAATGTTGCTTTGCATACATTCGACCTATTCGGACATTGGGAATCATTACTAGATGGTTACTTTGATTGGTATAGAAATTGATTTCTATGCTACCGACTTAGGTTCAAACCTATAGGATCATACACATTAGAGATTGTAACCTAATAAGATGGTTAATCAATGATTGAGAATCATTCTAAAGTCAAACATTCAATGCGATTGATGTTTGACCTAATATAAGTATTGCAGGAGGATCGATTAGCAATTGGATTGTTAATTAGCTCAATTTGATTGAGCAATCAAGCTGAGATTAAGTCTAATTGAATCAGATTCAATTAAAATTAGTTTGAACTTAATTGGATTAAGTCCAATTGATTTATTGGATAAGTCAATTACAAGAAAAAAATAATTTTTAGTTAGACTAGGACTTGAGTACACCTAATTTCTAATTTGATTAAAAATTAAATCAGATTTAAATATAATTTAAATCTTATTTAATTAGACTCCTAATTGGATTAGGATTGTCCATTGAACAAGATGACTCAAAACTATTTGGATTTGGTTCAAAAGATTTTGACCTAGTCAAATAGGAAGCATCCCAGTTGGACTGGGACTCTCTCACTTCCCTTGTGCCAATGATCTCCATGCCCCATATTATGTTCTAAAATCTTTACGTAAGTTTTTCCATGTTAAGAATGGTCCCCATGCCCTCTTAATCAGATGGTTTTGGTTTTTTTGTTTTGAATTGGTCAAAACATAGAAAGTTATTATGCCTTGATAGAGTTTTAGATTTCTAAAACTCTTCCCTCCTCTCTATGGAATAAAACCCACGACCCTATTTTTGTGGTGCCAGAATTTTAGGTGGTTTCATGCCCTCTCTATTCTTTCTTTGGTGTGAATTGTTCACGTAAAAATCTGACCTAGTCTTAGGTTGTTATGGCTGCCTCCTATTAAATAGGATATTGGCATGAGAAGGCCTTGGATTTTCATGCAAGATCTAAGAGAGAAAGAGGGGTGTGGAAGGTTTGGCGCTCCAAGGATCAAGGTATGGTGGTCTCATTAGGACATGAAAGGTTCATGTCCTGAAGAGAATGAAGGAAGAGATGAAAGTCTTCTCTTGAAGGTTCCTTTTTGAATTTTTCTCTACAATCTTTTGAGAGATTTTTGCCACTGAAAAATCAAAGAGAAAGAGATGAGGGGCATGGAGGATGGATGCTCTAAGTTGTTGGGGCATCAAGATTTATTTTGGATATGATATGATCATATCCCGACGAGAGAAGAAGAAGAAGAGAAGATAGTCTTCTCTTAGGATTTCTTCGAGAATCTTTCTTCTCCATTTTATGGAATTTTTTTATGAGAAAATATGAGAATAATAAATTTGGAAGCATGAGAAAATTCTAGAGGAGAAGGTCTCCTCTTGTCCTAGCATGGAGATGCATTCAGGACATCAAAGATTGATGTGTTGAAAGAGAAGACATGTCTTCTCTTAGGACCTTTCTCCTAAGATTTATTTTTCTGATTTCTGGGAGATCCAAGCATTGGACTTCTTCCTTATTCCTCATCTTATTCTTTGTCTCTCAGAGTGTCCAAGAGATCCGAAGAATATATTTTTGATTGACCATCAGGAGGGATCCACGAGAAGCTAACACTTCGAGTGGATTTTCGTTCGACGAACCTTCAATTTTGTTGCAGCCTCATGTGGACTTTCTGTAGAGGTCGGACGCATGTATGACTCCAAAGACAACAACAAAAATCAACCGCAGAGTTCTCAATCCACACGAAGATAAGAGATCTGATCTCTTCTTGACCTAGATGCGATCTAAGATTTAGATCTAGAACTATTCTAGATCTAGGATATTGCTTTGATCAATATCAAAAATATTTATTTTTAATTTTAAGAATGCATTATGACATATTATAGATCCTAGATGTATGATTCAGTAATTAAATTACATACTTTAGTAAATTAAATAGTTTAATTTACATCTTCTGCTATGTTTTATTTCAAAAATATTTTGAAATTCAAGCATAAAACCATGCATATTTTTCTATAGTGGTATCAGAGCATCTAAGTTATTTTATAACATATTTATGTATGCTTTAGAATAAATCTAAAAATAAAATTTTAAAGATCGCACATATTGATATAAGATTATCTTGCTGTAAGATTTATCCCTTATAGTGGAGAGATTGTCCTAATATGTGCTGATTTATAAAATTGAATCATGAATAAGTTAGATTAGATCTAAGCAAATTTATGATTCATTTTTATAATTTTAAATCTAAAATAAATAGATATTAGATCTATTTTAGATTATTTAGATTAGATCTAAATAATGTGCGGTTGCACATACTGATATTAAGATTGTCCTGCTGTAAGGTTTATCCCTTACAGTGGAGAGATTGTCCTAGTATGTACTAACTTGAATAATCTAAATTATAAATATATTAGATAAGATCTAAAATAATTTATGATTTATTTTTAAATTTTAAATCTAATATTAATTAGTTCATGATCTAATTTTTTAGATTAGATCCATGTGATATGTTTTATGTTTAGATCTAGATCCTTATGTTGCATATGTTAGATATGTAGTTTTTATTTTTGAATCTACAATATGTATGACATATTTGCTTTGTAAAAATTAAATTATCAACTTACTTTCTGCAAAATCCTAGATTCAAAATCTTAGGATATGATCAAAATATTAAAACAAATCAAATCTAAAACTATGATTTGAATTTAATTTAAAGTAAAATATTTATAATTTTAAAATATTTTAAATAATAAAATAAAAAATTAGTTATGAGATTTCATAAATTCAAAACCCATAAACCTTGAACTTACTTGAGAATTAAGTGATTATTTAGGATCTAGGTTTATGATTTGAAGATCCTAAGATAATTTCATAAAATATGGGATAAAGGATAATGATTTAGCTTGATCAGGTCATTAACTGGGTTAGACCTAGGGTTAGATTAAACATGAACTTAGCTAAAAAATTGATCAAATCTAATTAATAGTTAATTAGAATTAGATCATTTTTTTTTATAGATCAATTCAATAGTTATAATTGATCAAAGTCCATACATCTAACAATTGGACTTGATCGTGGCTCAGTGGTAGAGCCCAAGTTTTTAGGCAGACCAAATCAAAACTATTAAATTAATTGATGTCTAAGGTAAGTCTGGCATACTAGATCGGTGATTTTTAATTGACAGCCTGCTTACCTGGCTATTTCTGATGGTGTCTAAGGCAAGCTTTGGTAGACCCTCCCATCGATCTTACTTATCTGGCCAATATGGTTAATCAGCTTTTGATTAGATTGCTCATTGATTCGTGCTAACCCATGTCCCAAAAAAAATCAGTGAGACTGATTTAATTTAGTAAGACTGATATAGATACCCATGGACTAAGATTGATCCTAGTCCTCATCAATCATTTAAAAAGTCAGTGGAAGGACTTGACTTGGTGAAGTTAGTGGGAGCAATTTGGTCCATGTCTTATCCATCCTTAAATCATAAATAAATTTAAATTTTTTAAAATTATTAGATCCTTAAAATGATAAAGTTATGAGGATAATCGAGTTATAGCCTCCCATTAAGGTGTTTGATAATGGGTCCATTAACTCGATAATCATTGAAGGCTCAAAGGTCTAGTGCTTGTTGACTAATGAAATTATCATCTATCATGTGACGACTTGATTGTGTCTCTCTAATGGTGGTTAGGTTGGCCAACCAAAATTGAGCTTAATCATTTGTTGGTTAGATGCACCAAGTATGGTCATGTTAATGGTTGGATCTAATCGGATCCTTATAGTGGAGGCCAAAGCCTACTGACTAGGTTTCTGGGGCAAAATTAAATTACTAAAAATTATTTAAAGAAATAATTAGTTATGAACCTATCCTTAGATGTACATAGATTGGCCAACCAAAGTTGGGCTCATATGCAGTCTATGTGGATTCTAGTACCTACTAGAAAATTAAAATAATTCCTCGAATTGAAGGTAAAGAGGCTATCAGTTCGAATAAAATAGTGGAAGAACCTTTAGACTAAAGTTCAAGTCTTTAGGCTTAATATAATTCATATACTTAGGTCATCGTCCTCTTTTCTCAAATTAAGGCTAAACCCTAATTGCTCCAATCACTATTAGATAGTGATGACTTATGGGATCCAACTTCGATAATTAGTATCAAAAGTTGAATTTGGTTCAGCAGTACAAATGGATTCGTACTGGGGCCTTTTAGCCCAGTCAAAATAATTAGTCCAAAATTGACCCAAATCAGGGACAATGCTTCTAATGTTAGAAGCAGGGTCATAGGAGAAAGAATTATCTTGCTTTCTTTAACCATAACAGGCTGAACAAGAGAAAGGAGCAAAAATTGCTTATGAAGGATGTTATATGATAACACGTTGAAGTCTCTTTGTTTAAAATTCTACTAGCTGGGTATTAGATATCGATAGTCCTATACAATTTATTGCAAGAATTTAAGTAAATTGTGAAATTTTTGAGTGATTCTAAAATCTTCTTTCAATCTATATTTAATAAAGAATCTACTTTATATGGTATGAGTAGAAAATATAAAAAAATTTTAAAAAAAATAAAAAATGAAAAGTAAGTTCTAAATATTGATCTTCTATCGAGTAATCGAGTTTCGTTGCCTAAGTAAGCAATAATATTTATGTCAAAGAGTGAACAATATGAAGAAAATTGTTATACAGCTAATTTTAACTTGTAGCCTATTTAACTCGAGTCAGTAAGCTCAAGAGGTATTCTACACCTAATGTCCTAAAGCCAACTAGTTTGAAAGTCATTAGTCCAAAGCTCACTATAAGGGTTAGATAGAAAGTTTAAGGGATTAAAATATTTTACTAGCTGTAACATCAAAAAAAAATAATCATACTTTAGCCCAGACTAAAGATAGAGGATTAAAAAAATAAAAATGGGGAGTTGATCAAAGAAAAGCTCTTAAATTTTATGATCTTCACTTAACAATTATTTGGGATAGAATTAATAATCCAATGATGTATCTTCTAGATCTCTAACTGCATAACAATTGACTTTAGGATGATAAGAAGAAACTTTCACATCTTCTCGAGTTGGTACATGCTTCTAATTTTTTTCTTTGCTCGAGGACGAGTAAAACTTAAGTTAGGAGGTATGATAATCATCATAAAAATATAAATAAAAGTATTAATATATAAATTAATATTTATTTAAAAAAATTGATACTTTTATTTATATTTTATAGAAAAGATCTTCACCAATGTGAAGAGCTCGATTTATGGGTTAAAACAAATCAAATTTGATGAGAATTAGAGCTAAATTAGAATTTAAATGAAGGCCGAAAGAAATAAAAAATAAAATTAAAAAAATAAAAAAATATTCAACTAGTTCGGTTCAAACCAGCTCAGAAAAAAATCAGTCCGGACTCTAGACTGCAGCGCATACAGAACTAGGTCGGCCCAACCGATGAATGATGTTAGCGCGATGTAAAAATCATTGCGGCTTATAGAGAGGTGATTACTATGCCAGTGGACCGGATTTTCATAGGATCTATGGATAGAGCCTCATCAAGTGCTAGTACATGGTTGGAAGCACTCCTCAAGGGTGATCAGATGATGGAGGTTGGTGCCAGTTTTGATCTAAGTTCTCCTAGCTTCATCACGCACAATGGATGGATGAAATTGCTACCGGTCAAGATCTAACAGTTGAAAATGTTGCCAACTTGATCTAGGAATCCTTAAGCTATTCTACGCATGATCCAATGGTGGTTAGTCAATTGATGGATAGAACCAATGGCCCAGAGAAGATCAAGACCGTTGATTTGAAGCTGGTGGTTGATTTTGATGAGATTTTGATGGTTTTTGATCCATTTGATCTCAGATCAATGGCCAAGAAGCTCCAGGTCCATTGAATCCAATCCAAAATCCAACAACGACTCTGAGAAGAACTCTAAAATCTTGATTTCTCTTTATTTAAGCTCTCCCTCATGCTAGAAGCAAAAAAAGGACCCTCCCTTAAGGGGGAAACTAGCCCATCAGCTTCCTTCAAGCCTCTCTCCTCTCTCCTTTCTTATCTTTACTTTCTTCTTCTATTTTTTTCTTTTTCTTTTCTCATCCAAGAAGTTTGTAGATATCGGGAGTGAGCAGATTGTCAACCATACATGGATAAAGAGCTAAATTCTATAAAAGTAGATCAAGTCTTCTAGTATGGATTATATTTTTTTCTTTATCTTTTATAATTTTTTTAATGTAATGAATAATATGTTCTCCTGTCTATTCTTAAATTTTATCTTCTTTGCATGAGATCTTATGTTAACATGCTTATTATTGATTAATATCTAAATAAGCTATATTTATAGAGATGGATTATGATCAAAAGATACAATCCATGCTCGATTTAATAGTTTATATTAGAGACAATCATTAAAAGTCATGTTACAAATGTTTAGAAATTAAGTATTAAATAGCTTATGATTCTATTAAGATGGATTATGATCAGAAGATACGATTCATGCTCTAAAAAAATAAGTTATAGTCATAACTAAATTTTTAAAATATAAATTCTTACATTAAAAAGAATTACCATAACTTTGTTAAAGATGGATTTAAAATTTTAAAATACATTTAATTAATTCTTAAATTCTTATTAATTATATTTACTTTTTTATTTTAATTTACTAAAATTTAAATTAAATTAATTTAATTTACTTATTTAAATTTTATTTTATAAATTAATTTAAAATTTTATTTTTAATTAAAATTGAATGCAACTCAACCTTCAATTTTCAAGAAAATCGATATCCGACTTACTACTACTATTCTAACCCATAGTAAGATCATAAATTTTTATTTGTGCTATAATGACAAACATCACTCCACCAATCATATTGATCATCTTGAGAGTTATAAAACTCTTATGTTGATTCAAAAGGTCTCCAATGCTTTTCTCTATGTGATCTTCCCTGCGACTCTCCGACAAACTACTCGAATTTTGTACTCTGGTCTTAAATAGGAAGTATCAAATCTTTCGAGCAATTTGAGCAACTTTTTGTGGCACTTTTCAGTACTAATTGAAAGGTGCTATAGAATTTCAACAATCTTTTCTCCATCTACCAACAAAATGGAGAATCTTTGAAAGATTATATAGCACGTACTATAAAAAATTTGACTATTAGTGATGGCAATTACCGTTGCTAAAAATGATTTTACCATTAGTTATAGTACTAACGATGGACAACTATTGCTTATTGGAGGTCAGAACAATCCTAATAGCTAATTGCCACTATTAGCGATAAAAATTCTATCTATCACTAATAACTACTATTAATGATGGTATTTATGACGGCTAATTATCGTTGCTATTTATTTTTTTATTTTTAAATCAAATTTTAAAAAAAATTAAAAAAGTTAGTGATAGATTTTTTTTGTTGCTAATATCATCACTAATAGATATTAGCGATGATTAAAGCCATCTCTAAGTTCATCCATAATAATTAATTTTATTTTTTAAAAAAATTATAATAATATTTTTTAGATATTAACGATGGTTAAAGCCATCAGTAATAGTTAACTTTATTTTTAAAAAAATTATAATAATATTTTTAAAACTTATTTTAATTAATCATAATCAATTATGGTTCCTAACATCTATTATAATTAAAATTCAAAGATAATATGATAATCATAAATAAAAACTAATTATATTTTATTAAAAATATAAAATATATAATTTTATAAGTAGTATAAAAAAATATAATACATCAAAATAAAAAAAAATCAGATCAGATCCTCCTCCTCATCCTCCTGCTCCTCTCTAATAGTTGGTGGATGAGAACTGGATATCCCAGCATCCTGAAATGATACTACAAGAAAATAAAATTTTAGCAATTGAAATATTAGTTGCTAAAAATTAAAAATCGATCACTAATAAAATTTATAATCAATTTTACAATCAAATATTTTCGATCATAATTTAAATCAATCATAAAATTTACGATCGATTTAGTGATCAAAAATTTAAAAAATAACTTAAATTTCATAATATTTTATTTTTAAAAAATTAATAGTAAAATTGATTGGAAAATCAATCACTAAAATTTTTTAAAATATTTTTTATTAAAATATTAATCATAAAATTGATCACTAATTATTTTTTAAATTCTTTATTAAGAAAATCGATTGAAAAATCAATCACTAATCATTTTTAATTTTTTTAATTAACATATCGATCATAAAATTGATCATTAATTTTATTAAAATATTTTTTTTATTAATAAAATTAATTATAAAATCAATTGCTAATTATTTTTAAATTTTTTAATTAAAAAATCTATCATAAAATTGATTACTATTTATTTTTAAATTTTTTATTAACAAAATCAATCACAAAATTGATTGCTAATTATTTTTATTTTTTAAATTAATATATGGATCATAAAATTGATCACTAATTTTTTTAAAATATTTTTTTATTAATAAAATCGATCATAAAATCAACCACTAATTATTTTTAAATTTTTAATTATAAAATTGATTACAAAATTAATTGCTATTTATTTTTAATTTTTTTTATTAATATAATCGATCATAAAGTCGATCATTAATTTTGTTAAATATTTTTTATTAATAAAATTGATCAAAAAATTGATCACTAATTATTTTTAAATTTTTTAATTAAAAAATGATTTCAAAATCAATTGCTATTTATTTTTTATAATATTTAAATTTTTAAAATTGATTGCAAAATTTGTCTCTAATTTTTATTTTATATTTTATATTTATATTTTATATAATTTATTTTTTAATAAAATAATAAATTATTAATATGTTTAATTAAACTTTTAATATTTTATTTATTTATTTATTTTCATCCGCCTCCCACGTGCCTTCAGCGGTCACCCTCACCCGTCCGCACTGCCACCCTTCGGTCCCCCACACCCCATCCCCTATGCTGCTCCTTGGCCACTCACACCGTCCGCTGGCCACCGACCACCTATGCTGCCCCCTGGCCACCCATAGCGCCCTCCGACTGCTTGCCCTACCCTCTAGCCACCCGCACTGCTTGCACTACCTTCCGGCCATCCACACCACCCCTCGACCACCCGCCCTACCCCCGGGCCACCCGCATCGCCCTTTGACTGCTACTCCGCGCCTTTGGCACGGCACCCCTTACCCACGACCATTACTCCATGCCTCCGACACTGTAACCCCCCCAACAACTACTCCATGCCTTCGGCATCGTACCTCGATCTCCTAACTGCCCACGTCGACCCCATTCCCCCGACGGTGGAGATCAGTGGCAGGTGGCAGCAAGGAGAAGGGGAAGGGGGCCGTCACGGGCAGGCTGATGAGGGGAGGTCGAAGGAGAGTGGGGGCATCGCAGGCTGGGGATGGGAGGGGGCCCGTCGTGGTGGGCCAACGAGGGGAGGCCATCGTGGGCGGTCTCCGGGGATGGGAGGGGTGCCCGTCGTGAGCGATTGCTGGGCAGGGGAAGATGGGGGTCGAGGGCGGCTGGGAAGGGGCTGCGGGTGGGGCGCCGGGTTTACAAAGGTTTTTTCTTAAAAAAAATTAGCTAAATCACAAAAATCCATGCCTTAAAATTTTTTAAAATTTAAATTTACGATCGATTTTTCAATCACAAAAAATTTAAAAAATATTATAATAAAAAATTGATCAAAAAAATATTAAAATAATTTTTTTTAATTTAAAATAATCTAAAAAAATTTTTGATTGATTTTTTGCTTGGAAAATTAATTTTTTTATCAAAATTTTGGTCATAAATTTTTTGACCAAAAAGTTGGTCAAAAAATCCCAAAATAATTTTTTGGTCACAAATTTTTTGATCAAAAAGTCGATCAAAAAATAATAAAAATATTTTTTAAAAATTTAAAATAATTTGTAAAATTTTTTGACCAAATTTTTTGTTAAAAAATTAACTTTTTTCGATCAAATTTTTGGTTACAAAATTTTCAACTAAAAGGTCAATCAAAAAATCTTAAAATTATCTTTTTAAAATTTAAAATAATCTAAAAAAATTTTTGATTGATTTTTTAGTTGAAAAATTAATTTTTTTTCGACTGAATTTTTTATCGCAAATTTTTTTATCAAGAATTGGTCAAAAAATTCTAATTTTTTTTTTAATTTAAAAAATTTTTCAACACATTTTTTGATCAAAAAATTAATTTTTTCGATCAAGTTTTCGATCACAAATATATTTTATAACCAAATATAATTTTTTTTCTATTTTTCTTTGAATATTGTATAATTTTAGGATTTAAAATTCATCTTCATCATTCATTATCTAAATAATTATCGTTAGAATATTATCATAAAAGACTGGCTCGATCCAGTAGCCCTAGCTATGTTGATCAATAAAATTTAATTTCGACGGTCACGAATAACTGTATGATGATCTGATAGATAGAGACCATCGATGAGTTTAAAAACTTATAATGATGAGCTCGGTGATATTTATAGCATACTATTGATATTTTACTTTAATCGAACATCATTATTATGGTCAATTTAGTACGAAATGATTTGGACCGTTAAATAAAAAATGAGTGATCAAAGAGCCAAATGGCATCCGATTATAAGGCGATTTTTTAGATAAATGATGTCTGCAACTACTTTGGTCATTTGTAAGGTGGTGATCATAAAATTCAAACCGTGCATATATGAATGATCTAAAACTATATATTTCTTGATACTCATTCTTAAAGTCCCTAGGTAATTATACTCATACTTTTATAAGATCTGCTTAATGTCGATGGTTCATATACACAGTTTGAATTTTACAATCATCACCATACAAATGATCAAAGTAGTAGCAAAAATTATTTATCTAAAAAATTATCTTATAATCAGATGTCATTTGATCCTTCGATCAATCATTTTTCATTAACAATCCAAATTATTCTATGCTAAATTGATCATGATAATGATGTCTGATTGAAGTAAAATTTTGATAGTATACTACGAATATCATCGAGATTATTATTGTAAGTTTTCGAATCCATCGATAGTCTTTATGTATCAGATCATCATATGGTCATTCATGGTCGTCAAAATTAAATTTTATTAATCGATATAGCTAGGGCTATCGGATCGAGCTAATCTTTTGTGACGATACTCTAATGATAATTATTTAGATAATGAATGGTGAAGATGGACTTTAAATTCTAAAATTATATTATATTTAGAAAAAAATAAAAAAATTATATTTGGTTGTAAAATATATTTATGACAAAAAATTCAATCAAAAAAATTAATTTTTCAACAAAAAAATTAATCACTAAAATTTTAAATTATTTTAAATTAAAAAATTAATTTTAGGATTTTTTGACCAATTTTTTGATTGAAAAATTTGTGACCTAAAATTTGATCAAAAAAATTAATTTTTTGATCAAAAAATTGATTAAAAAATTTTTCAAATTATTTTAAATTAAAAAATAAATTTTAGACTTTTTGATCAATTTTTCGATCGAAAAATTTATGACCAAAAATTTGAAAGGAAAAATTAATTTTTCAACCAAAAAATTGATCAAAATTTTTTTAAAGTTATTTTAAATTAAAAAAATATTTTTTAGATTTTTTTATCAATTTTTTAGTCAAAATTTTTTTTTAATTATTTTAAATTTAAAAAATATAATTTTGGGATTTTTTGACTGATTTTTTGATCGAAAAATTTATGATCAAAAATTTGATCAAAAAATCAATAGTAAAATTTTATAAAATTAATATTTATAAATTTACTTTTATATTTAAATTTTTGATTATAAAATCGATCGTAAAAATTTTGATCATAAAATCGATTATAAAATTGATCAAAAATTTCAACCAAAAAATTTGGTTGCAAAATCGATCGCAAAATCATTATTTTCTTGTAGTGTTTGAGATATGGATAAAGGAGAATTGGTTTGGGAGGTTAGACTTTGTTTGAGTTTAAATTGTGTTTGAATGAGTCAAATAAATTTAAACTAATTTAAATTCTTGAAAATCTTATCTGGTGAAAGAATAAGTGCCCTACAAGCCAATCACATGTGTGATGTGATGAAATTTTTCTATAAAATTTTCAACTTATGTAATGATATTTATTCTGATATTAATAATATTGAGGTATTTGATTCATCATTCCAGTTGCATTTTTTATATTTAAAGATTATGATGAACCCCAAAGATTAGGATAATGATTTTGTAGAACATGAATGGGTCATGCTTATGAGACCTAAAATTCTAAAATCCTAATCTTAAATATTTCTAGTGATAGGAACATTGAGTCAGGGATCAATATTCTGGATAGACTAGCACATCCTTTGTATACTCGATGGAGAGGATGATGGATCTCACAAGCCACTTATGTGAGGATACTAATACAAGAATATGGGTGCTCATCAAGAAATGAGTTCACTGAATTAACTCGGCAAAGAGAACATGTTATGGAACCTTATATGTTAAAAGATGGTTCTCTAAGTGGGAGTTGTGCAACTGATCCTTAGACCTGAGATCACCATGGTACCTTATGCACATAAGCCCATATTTTTGGTTCATACTCAATCATGACATTAAGTCATGAATGGGATATTCTTGATATGGTCAAGTGTGTATGAAGATAGTGAGTAGGTCAACAAAAAATTGATCACTCCTAGTAAGAAAAGATGACATCCTATGTATTCTTATCTAATGATAACTCAATAAGACTTTGGCCAGAGTAGAATGAAGATTAGATAGGATTTCTAATTATTCATTAGAGTTATCATTGATAGATGGAAAATCAACATGAATATATATTTGAGTTTGACATTTATCCATGCTCATAAATATATTCAAGATGCAGGATGATCGAGGGATTAAATTGCACGAAAACTTGCCACTGAAGGATATATTTGGTATTTCTATCAAATTCTACATCTTTCGAATAGTCATGATATGTTGCTAGATGTCAATCTTGACTTGTGGGTTTGATTGAATTAATGAGATTAATTTAATCCTCAATTAGATGATTCTTCTAATTAGTGAAATTGGGTTGGCATTTATCCTAATCAATCGAGATTGAGTTCAATCGGATTAGATTAAAATGCACTTGGGCCTACTACTGGCTAGATGTAAAATCCAATGGTTCACACACATAAAGAAATTGGTTAAGAATTAATTTTAGGATCATTGGATCCTAATTGGATGGCTAATTGACATCTAACACATGTTGGCTAACCTAATGCCTTGCTAAATCAGTTTTGGCTCGAATCCTTACTTTTTGGCTAACCAATTTTGATTTAATTTGAAATATGGTTAAGCCATAAGGGTTATCCATCAGATGGGAGCCACTTGGCATTTATCTGGACTCATTTGGAAGAGTCCAAGGTGCCCTAGATTCCTCCCTTCTTCATGATGCTACATAATATGGCATGTGATTTTATGTGGCGTACAAGAGGACCTAAAGTCCTTCTGCTTTTGGCCATTGACTAGGTCAACACCCTTTTGCAGAGTCCCTCTCTCATGAGGCACCTACAATTGTTGACTGGTCAAAGTCTTGTGGGTGCAGGACTTTATCTCCCAAGAATACTATGTGAAACATCATGTAGTTTCAGATTATTGCCGCCTAAGAGTCCTTCTGCTTAAAGGTACTCTAGTAGGTGCCTACTCTGGGACTCTCTCTCCCTTATCCATGCCATATCAGAAGAAAATTCAAATGAATTCGGAATAAATCAGATGAAATTCGAAATTTATATGGGAACGATGTATATACGATGTTTTAGAGGCAGAAATCAGTTTTTACGTGCCTCCAAGACTCCTTTTGCATTAAGGGACTTATCTGGCCCCTTGGTAAGACATTTTAATGGCTGATAAGGGCTTGGGAATAGGTGCTATTGGCATCTCATCTGGATCTATAAATAGGATATGGATGAAGGTGTCGGGCATTCTAATTCCAGAAGCTTGTCTTAATTTTTTTCCTCTCTTTCTTTTAGACAAGGTATTGTCGAGACAAGAAGTCTTCCTTTAGACAAGCTCTTGACTAATACAAGGAGTCTTAATTAAGAAAAGGATTAGGAAGATTATTTAAGAAGGCTGAGAGAAAAAATAAGAGAGAATAAATTAGAGAAAAGAAAGTAGAAGGCCAAGAAATTCTAGTGTAGAATTCAGCAAGCAAAGATTCAAGAACGATTGTTCTTGAACCCAATTCCTGTGTAGATCACCGTTGGAGGGCGAACACGTGGGTGCCTCATGAAAATAAATCATCGTCAAATTAGATTATTAAAGATAGGTTATTTAATTTTATACTTGAAGAATATATATGATTGAATTACATCAAGGTCGATCTTAGGGTTTTGGGTTTGATAGAACAAAGTTTTGAAATCTATCGCTTCCGCCTTGTCCATCAAACCCTACATCTGGGTGCCTCATGTGAGTTTTGTATGATAAAAACTTACGTAAAAATCAGAGTGGGCACCTAACTTATGTGGAGAGTCCTTCTGTTTTAAGCAATTTGACTTGGTCAATTGCTTAAAGCCCTAGGACTCTAGGTCTGCCTATTTTTCTAATAAATAAGGGACTAGGCCAAAGGGTTTGGCCATTCTATCAAACCACGGCGAGGCCCTACTCCTCCTTTCCATGCCTCCTCTCCCTCCTCTAAGTCCTTTTTTCTACACCCAAGAGTTGGGCTGATCACACCTTCGACTGTCAAGGTGTTGTCCATGCAAGTAGAAGTTGAAGGAGATCCCGATCTTGTGTTGATTGAGCTGTTGCCAGTGATCGGATCGAAGGCAAATGAAGGAGGTCCATTTTTTATTTTGAAAATTAGATCAAGCGAAGAAGAAGACCTTCATATCTGACTCGAGTGGATACTGATAGAGGCTAGGTGCATGCACGGCTAAAGATGAACCTTGGATCAATTCAGATCATCGCAGCGAGTAGACCATCTACTCACAACAAGTGGTATTTTGAATACCCTTTTTGCATGTTTTATTTTTAGTTGTAAGAAATCAGATCTGAGAACCATTTAGATTTGATCGGATTAGATTAAAAATTTTAAAATCCACTGCTTTAGATCTGATCCGATCAGATAGATCTACTAGATCCTTCATCATGGCAGGTCGATATCCGAAACAATCTCAAGCTCATATTGATTTTTTTATGATTAAAGCTCCTTTAGCTTATAATGCTATACTTGGATGATCTGGACTTAATGCACTCTGAGCTATAGTGTCAACATATTATTTAAAGGTCAAGTTTCCAATGAAATTTAGGATCAGAGAAATCCGAGGTGATCAAGCCCTGGCATGACTTTTGTGGATCATGCACGCTGATCTATAAAACAAATGAAATGAAGCTTTGCACCAGAGCATCAGAAAGTAATTGTAGATGAGGTGGATAAACTTTTTAAAGTTGAATTCATTCGGAAGGTATCTTATCTAGACTGGATTACAAATGTAGTCCTTATCAAGAAAGCAAATGAAAAGTAGTGAATGTGTATAGATTTTACTGATTTGATCAAGGTTTGCCCAAAGGATAGCTATCCTCTACCTCGTATTGATCAATTAGTGGATACGCCCTCAGGCCATGAGCTCCTCACCTACATAGATGCATTTTTTGGTTATAATTAAATCTAGATGGTACCTGAGGATGAGGAGAAAATCATTTTTATTACTGAATATGATCTTTATGAAGGAAAAATCTCAGTTTTTCAGGTCAGATTTGTTTAGATCTAATTGGATCAAGAAAAATATTTTAAAATTTTTTCTTTTGAATATAGATCAAATTTGAGATATTTCAGATCTGATTTTATAGATCTAATAAAAATAAAAATAAATTAAAATATATTTAATTTTCTACCTTATTGTTGGGTAATCAGATTATCCTATGATGATCCTATTGATTGTCTGAGGTTCTGGATCTAGCCATGCAAGCATCTGACCTCTATCGATATCCACTCAGGCTGGATCTGGAGATCTTCTTCTTCTTTATCACTACTCCAAATATCAGATATGGATTTAAGTTCGATGTGAAAATTTTAATAGAAACTCTTTCTATTATTTCACTCTGCCATGGCCATGGGCTTATGGACTTGATTCTCATGATCATCATAGGGCTGCTTCTCATCTACCGAGGTAGATAGATTTTCTCTTGGTGCAATTCAATTTCTATAATGAACATGCTATAGCCAACATATACCTCAGAATTTTGAATGACTAGGAGATTGAGTCATAGTGTAGTCAAACTATAACACCCTCAAGATGAACTACCGATGCACCTCAGGTCAAAAAATCAGATACACCACTGCAACTTCGAGCCAATCATCGACGAGAAGGTAGACTTTCTTATGACTGCTCGAGGTGGTCATGCTTAATGCCCTCATTCTATAACGAGTACCTGTACTCTCGCTTCAGTGTCTCTACGTCGTAGACTCAAGACTCATTTATCCTAAAGAAGCGATCGTATACTAACCTTTCAGATCAATCACCATCCTCATAATGATCGTACGATCGAGAGCATTTTATGAGTTAATAATGAAAATTCATGTCTTAAATTTTCAACTCTTGAAAATATGAACCATCATTACTATTAACTCAAGAGATGTATCATAGATACAATCAAATACACATTATGATAGAAAATAATCTATTTTATTATTTATAGTCATAATTATAACTTTATCCTTAGAAGTGTATAACAAGTGTCAGTCAATTCTGGCTTCTAGGATACACATATCTAACAAACTCCCACTTGACCTAAAGTCAATTGGCTATAAATCTAAGTCCCATCTTCTCAAGGTGGGCTTCAATTTTCTGCTGGCCCAATGATTTTGTAAGTAGGTCCACCGCATTATCTACGGAGTCGACTCTTTTGACCTCAACGTAATCCTTCTTGAGGTAATCGCGAATGAGGTGGTATCACCGTTCGATGTGCTTGGATTTTTTATGAGACCTCGACTCCTTAGAAAGGGCTATGGCATCATTATTATCGTAGTATAGAGAAATGGCATCTGATGGCATCACTCCAATCTCTATGGCAAACTTCTTGTACCAGAATGCCTTCTTCGCAGCTTCTGATGCAGTGATGTATTCTACTTTCATGGTAGAATCTGCTATCACTATCTGCTTGAAACTCTTCCAACTGATAGCACCACCATTACACACAAATAGACTCCTAGATGTCGACTTTCAATCATCTACATCGGACATAAATTATGAGTCTGTATATCGCTGGACTTGGAGTTCTCCATTACTAAAAACCAACAATATATCCTTAGTTCTTCTCAAGTACTTAAGGATACATTTTACAGAAGTCCAGTGTTCTTCACCTGGATTCGACTGATATCTACTCGTAGCACTCACAACATGGGCTATATTAGGTCGTGTACATTACATGACATATATGAGGCTCCCTATTGCTGAAGCATAAGGGATCTTGCTCATGCATTCTATTTCCTCAGGTGTGCTAGGGTACATCTTGAAAAGATGAATGCCATGTCTGAAAGGTATCAAATCCCTCTTAGAGTTTTTCATGCTAAACCTCTTTAGCACTTCCTCTATGTACATCTTCTGTGAAAGTCCTAGCATCCTATTCGGTCTATCTCTATAGACCTTAATTCCTAGAATATAGGATGCTTCTCTTAGGTTTTTCATGAAGAATTCTTTGGATAACCATATTTTAACTATGGTCAATATGAAAATATCATTTTCAATAAGAAGGATATCATCCACGTACAGTACGAGGAAGACAGTAGCGCTCTCATTGATCTTTTTGAAGATACATGGTTCCTTCTCATTCTTGATGAAACTAAATAATTTGATCACATCATTAAAACAAGTATTCTAGCTCCGAGATGCTTTCTTAAGTCCATATATGGATCTTTGCAGCTTGCATACTTTATGATTAGTATCACTGGATGTGAAACCCAGCGGCTGTTCCATATAGATATCTTTCTCAAGATATCCATTTAAGAATATCATTTTCACGTCCATTTGCCATATTTCATAATCGAAATAGGCTGCAATAGCTAGCAATGTGCAGATAGCTTTAAGCATAGCTATTGGTAAAAAGAGATATCCTGATAGTCAATGCCTTCGCATCGACTATAATCTTTTGCCACTAATCTAACTTTGAATGTCTCTACATTTCCATCTGCACCAATCTTTCTCTTGTAGATTCATTTACACCTAATAGGTACTATATCTTCTGATGGATCTACCAAGATCCAGACTTGGTTTGAGTGCATCGAGTCAATTTCTGACTTCATTGCCTCTAACCATTTCTCAAAGTCGATATTTGATATCGCCTCGTTATAGATTTTGGGATCATCACCATGAACCCCATTATCTACGAGGAGTATTTTCTCTATTTTCTCTAAAATAGTACCTAAGTACCTCTCAGGAGGATGAAAAATTCTTTCCAATCTACAAGGTGGAGGAGATAGTGATTGTATTGGCTCAACCTGATTTGGTTCCATTTGGTCCTTAGCTCGTTGCTCTTGTGAGACTTTCTTTTCGAGCTTGATCTGCTTTTCAATGCCGCTATCTTGAATAAACTATTTTTTAAGAAAGATAGCATATCGACTCATAATCACATTGTGATCTTCTAGAATGTAGAAATAATATCCTAATCACTTTTTAGGATATCCTATAAATCGAGCTCTAAAGGACCTAAAGTCTAACTTGTCCATTTGTTGTCTTTTGACATGAGCCAGATAACCTCAAATTCTGAGATAACTCAGACTTGGTTTCTTACCATGCCATATCTCATACGGTGTGGTAGGAACGATTTTAGAAGGAATCCTATTCAATAAGTATATTGCAGTTAACAAACTATGTTCCTAAAAAAAATCAGGAAGGTCTGTGAAGCTCATCATGGATCGAATCATATCTAATAGGATCCGATTCCTCCATTCTGAAACCTTATTGAGTTGAGGTATTTTAGGTGGAGTCCATTGAGAGACTATGCCATTTTTCTTGAGAGAGTTCAGAAATTTTTGACTAAGGTATTCACCTCCTTGATTTGATTGAAGAATCTTAATGAATTTTTCAGTTTGCTTTTCTACTTTATGTTTGAATTTCTTAAACTTTTCAAAAGCTTCAGACTTGTATCCCATAAGATACACATACTCATATCTAGATAAATCATCAATAAAAGTTATGAAGTAGACAAAGTTGTCTCTAGCTGGTACATCAAATGGGCCGCACACATCAGTATGTACTAGGGCAAGAAGATCCGTGGCCCTTTCTCCATATCCTATAAAAGAAAACTTAGTCATTTTGCCATGAAGACAAGATTCATAAATTGGATATGACTCAAAAGTCAACGGACTCACTAGCCCAATTTTCTCCAATTTGTTAATCCTATCTTCTGCTATACGATCTAGTCTTAGGTGCTATAGATATCTATCGTTTAGACTATCCCTAGGTTATTTCATGGCATTCACATTTTACTCGATATTAAAAATAGATACATCAATATGTAACTGATAAAGATCGTTAATAAGAAAATCACTTATAATTTTATTTTTTTTTATAAAGAATATTATAATGGTCCTTAAGAAAACTAATTACATAGCCTTCTAGTACTAGGCATGAAATAGAAATCAAATTCCTATTTGGTGTAGGCACATAATAACAATCTTTTAATACTATATCTAAACCAAATGATAGTCGAAGAGGATATGTTCCTACGGCCACAGTAGCAACTCTTGCTCTATTTTCGATGCATAGGATCATCTCACCATCCCTCAGCCTCCTGCTATCCTCAAGACCCTGGATAGAAGTGCACAAATGAGCACTAGAATCAGAGTCAAGCATCCAATTGAATGCAAAAGAAATCGTAAGGTTAGACTCAATAACGATCATACCTCCAGAAGGACCTACCTCCTTATTCTTCAGGATGGTCAGGTAAGTAGGACAGTTCTGCTTTCAGTGACTGTCAATGTTGCAATGGAAATACTTTCTTTTGTCAGTGGCCTTCTTCTTCAGTTCTATCTTCTTCTTCTTTTCTCTTTCCATCTTCTGCTTTTTCACAGATTTTTTCTTCTTTCAAAAGACTTTCTCTTGGAAGAAGTCCATTCTGTAGCAAGCACTGAGCCTTTAGAACCTTTCATAGAAAGTTCAGCAGTAACCAGAATGTTCATAAGCTCAGCCAGGGAATTTTGAAGTTTATACATATGGTAGTTCATGATGAACTACCCATATGCATCAGTCAAAGATTGCATAATTATATCATTCTACAGATTCAGGTCCAACTTCACTCCGAGCTTCTCAAGCTCTTCCAAATCCTTGATCATCATCAGACAATGATCTTGGACTGACTGCCTATCATGCATTTTAGCCTTGAATAGTCGTTTGGTTACTTGATACCTGCCTGCACGACTCTGTTCACTAAACATCTCTTGTATGTGAGCCAACATTTGGTAGACAGTCTTGATATCTTCATGTTGGTGTTGAAGCTCATCAGACATGGAGCCCAACATGTAGTATCTGACCTTGTTATTTTCGTCCATCCACTTATCAAGAGACGCTCTTTATTCAGTGGATGGACGAACTGATAAGGTGGAAGGGTCCTGATCCAATACATGAGTTAACTTTTCAAAATCTAAAATGATTTTGATATTCTGAAGCCAATCCTTATAATTGGGTCTGGTTAGTCTATGGGTGTCCAGGATACATGCTAGTGGGTTGGACGCAGACATTTTCTATAGAGAGTCAAAGTTTCTAGTTAGATATTATAATTAAGACTTGATTAATTTATTTAGAAATTTTATTTTTAAATAAATTAGCTTTCACTATTTTTTTGGATTCCTATACTCCCTCTATAGAGATGCAAAAATCTTCTTGATTAATGATTTATAGTGGGTGGTGCGATCCCACCAACTGACTCATCACCTCATCTAACAGTTATTGGTGATGGGTTAGCCAATGAGTGAACAACTCTTGTTCAATGATTCTCTAATCATGGTGCACCCAAACTTGATCTCTAATTCATAAATCTCATCATGCTCGAAATATTGATCCACTCCTTAGTTAAGTCAGACCCACCATTTGCACAGATTGAATTCCTAATTGAGTCTCTCACCGTATCCAAAATATTGAGTCTAATCCATCCTCCAGCCTGTAGCATCCAATATCTAATAGATATGGTTGCATCTTTTCGGTGCAACTGAACCAATGTAACCAACCGAGAATAATCAACCTTGAGAAGGGCCCGCACATCTACAATGGTGGAAGATCTTAGACTTAATCTTTTCTTTAGAAGATTTGATTTAGATCTCATTAAACTAGACTTGACATACTCATAACCATTATGACTAACCTAGTAGCATGGGTTAGCTCGAATTATTGGCCACCTCAGATCAAGACTGAACCAATAAATATGTCCAGGTAAGTGAGTCCGGTGGAAGGGATATGCCATTAACTCGACAAGAATGTATTCGAGTCGAGTAGCTTCTAACTAAAAATCAGTCGATCGTATCTGCCAAACTTACCTTAGACATCAAATTATTGAGCCAGAACCAATCGGGTTAGCCTATAATCTAGACTCTAACTACTGAGCCTAATTAGGTCTTAGCTTGATCGATCACTTACGTGACTCGATCTTGACCCAGACTTAATCCTATTAGGCTGATCAATTTAAGCACTCTTGATCCCATCTAACCAACTCTTGATTCGATTTGATTAACCGCTTAGACCTAATTGAGCTTCCCAAGTTCGAACCTAATTTTATGAATATGTCTTAGATCTTAAATTTTTAATTTTAGATCTAACATATTTCATAATCTTAATTTTTAATTAAGTTTAGGATTGACAAACAAAACATGTAAATAAAATTCTAAGGTTTTAGGATCTAGGGTTTTGCAGAAAATAAGTTCTTGATTTCTGATTAAGGATGAATGTGCAACACTCCTACACATCATAAGAATACCCCATCGAATGGGAGAAGAGAGCATTTAAATCCTCCTTTATTTTTATGACTGGACGACCAAAGGGAATGCCTTAATTAGAAATATAAAAACTACAAAACTAGTTAGATCTACATCATATATCTCATATATAAAAATTGATCTAACTATAAACATATTTTGCATACATCTCATGTATCATATCATACATATTTTCAAATCTAAATTATCTCATAATTCATCTAAAAAATTAAATTTAAATTAATCTCATCAAAATAAATTCTATTCTAGATAATTATGTAGAACTATTCTACAACTAGTCTAAACATGTATTCATCATATCTCATATGAATCAAAAATTAAATAATTTTATTTTCTATTTTTTAAATCATATTATAATATTTATAATATTAAAAAATAGTAAATAAATTGATCTAAAATTATAACTTAATTAAATTAAATTATGATCATGCAAGACTATACATAGAATAATTCTATTCTACAACTAGTCATACATCTTGTAGAACTTAGATCTAAATTATTTAATTTTAATTTTTTTGATTTTAGATCTAATAACATCTCATATAATATCTAAAATCATCTAATTATTAGATCAAAAATAAATTTAAATTAGATCTAAATAATTTATGAGAACCTAACTCTGATATCAGTTGAAGGAAAAATCTCAGTTTCCTAGATCAGGTTTGTTCAGATCTGATTGGATCAAGAGAGATATTTCAAAAAAATTTTCTTTTGAATCTAGATCAGATCTAAGATATTTCAGATTTGATTTTATAGATATAATAAAAATAAAAATAAATTAAAATAGATTTAATTTTATATCTTGTTGTTGGGTAATCAGATTACCCTATGATGATCCTGCTAATTGCCTGAGGTTCTAGATCTAACCACGCAAGTATCTGACCTCTACCGGTATCCACATGGATTGGATCTAGAGATCTTCTCCTTCTTTATTACTACTCCAAATATCAAATCTGGATCTAATTTGGAGGATCTTCAAAACTCCTTTTGAAGATCATGTATCGTCTCTTACAGTAGTGCTGCCTTCTTCCTTTCTCATCACCTTTCTCTTGCCTGAATCGCACCAAATTGGAGCCCAAATCCTCTTGGGTGTAGAGAGGAGAGAGAGGACCTAAAGATGGCATGGAGGAGGGATAGGGGCAGCCTTGTGGCATGGGCAATGGTCTAAGCTCTCTGAAACTAGGTGCAGATAGGATTTATATAGATCCTATTGCACCATGCAGTGCCACATCATCCCGGCCAATCACGTTGCTTCGTATAATCAGATCTAAATCTAATTAGTGGGATGACATCACTTGATCTAATCAGATAAGAATCCCTCTAAATCATCCTTAGATGATGCCTAAGACTGATCAAAGTCTAATCTTTGGCGCCACCTAGGTAGAAACCCCGAAGTAACTGGAGTCCCATCTGTGTGGGACTCCAGGTGCCTCTATCCATGGGCGCACACCTCCCTAGGCATACACCCCTAGTCAACCTACCTTTTGTCTAGTTGATTGGTCCAAAATCAATCTCCTATGGGTGCATGACACATGGGCAAATGTCTAAGTATCAAAGGTCAACGTTTGACCAAAGTCAAAAGACAAGAATTAGCAGGTGATGAAAAATGATAGGTGTTGTCTCAAATTTATCTTATAAATTAAGACAATCCTTTTCTAACTTGGATAAGTTTCAATCAGACCAAGTAAAGGTATCTAAGTGAGCACAAACATATTTGGCTCATTCGAGACAACTTAAAATGATAATTGAAGGAGAATATTAGGCTCAATCGTGTGCTAGCATGATTTTCTTAAACTTAATTAAATCTTATTCAAATCAATTGAACTAGATTACTCCAATTAATGATATCCAGATCCAAACCCTTCTTTGTGTGATCCAATTAGGTTCAGTTCCGTATGATAATGAGATCTTTCACGATCTCTATCATTAATGTCATCGAAATACCTTCCGATGGATTAGAATTTTTTTGATTCAAACAACTAGAATGATCGATCATCCAAATCATTCTAATTGCTCCCAAAATCTACCAGTGACACCTAGCAGTATATGGTGGCAATCCATTAGAACTGAAAATGAATCTCTCGGTACAGCTACCTATGTGATTAAGTTCTTCTATCTTGAGCCTCGATCAGATTAGAATTAAGGTGAACTCGTCAAACCCTAATTTCTGTCATATGATTTGATCATTTGATTCAAGTCCGATGTGAAAACCTTAATAGAAACTCTTTCTATTATTTCACTCTACCATGGCCATGGGCTTATGGACTTGATTCTCATGATTATCATAGGGCTGCTTCTCATCTACCGAGGTAGATAGATTTTCTCTTGGTGCAATCTAATTCCTACAATGAACATGCTATAGCCAACATACACCTCAAGATTCTGAATGGCTAGGAGATCGAGTCATGGTGTAGTCAAACTATAATACCTTCAAGGTGAACTACCGATGCACCTCAGGTCAAAGAATCAGATACACCACTATAGCTTTGAGCCAGTCATCGACGAGAAGGTAGACTTTCTTATGACTGCTCGAGGTGGTCACGCTCAGTGCCTTCATTCTCTAATGAGTATCTGTACTCTCGCTCCAATGTCTCTACACCATAGACTCTAGACTCATCTACTATAAAGAAGTGATTGTACACCAACCTTCTGGATCAATCACCATCTTCATGATGATCCAATGGTCGAAAGCATTTTGTGAGTTAATAATGAAAATTCATGTCTTGAATTTTCAACTCTTAAAAATAAGAATTATCATTATTATTAACTCAAGGGATGTATCACAAACACTAAATACACATTGTGATAGAAAATAATCTATTTTATTATTTATAGTCAAAATTATAATTTTGCCCTTAGAAGTGTATAACAATTGTCAGCCAATTCTAGCTTCTAGGGCATACATATCTAACACTTTATTGTTATAGGGTTACTCCATTTGGTCTTAAAAATACAAGTGCAACCTATCAACGCCTGGTGAACAAAATTTTCAAGAAATAGATCGATCGAAATATGAAAGTTTATGGAGAGGATATGCTTATTAAAAATAGATCCTTGAAGAACCATATTGAAGATCTGAAAGAGACATTCAACACTTTTCAAAAGTACAAGAGGAAGTTGAACCCAACGAAGTATGCCTTTAGAATAACTTCAAAAAAATTCTTGGGATTCATGGTATCAAGATGCAGTATAGAGGCAAATCTAGAGAAGATCTGAGCTATTTAAGAGATGGCCATTTCTAAAACAATAAAAAAAAGTTCAGTGCCTGATGGAGAAAGTTGTAGCTTTGAATCATTTTGTTCAAGGTTAGCGGAACGTTGTATGCCTTTTTTTTAAGTGCTTAAACAACTAAAAAACTTTTGTTGGACTTTGAAATGTCAACATGCCTTTGAAGAATTGAAAAGCTACTTCCGTTCACCTCCCCTTCTTACCAAGTCTAAGTTCGGTGAAGAATTGTTCTTATATCTGGCAATATCACACGTGGCCATTAGAGTAGTCTTGATCAGAGAAGAGAATAAAGTCCAACAGGCAATTTATTATATAAGTCTGATCTTGAGAGATGCTGAAATAAGGTTAACTAAATTGAAAAAGCTAACTTATGCTTTGTTGATTGCAGCTGAAAGCTCCGATCTTATTTTCAAGGACATAGAATCATATTTCTCATAGATCAACTAATAAAAGTAGTCCTTCACCAACCTGACATCTCAGAAATAGTTATAAAATGGACAATTGAGCTTACTGAATTTGATATAAAGTTTCAACCTCGATCGTCTATTAAAGCTTAAATATTAGTAGATTTTATGGTTGAATGTACTATCCCAAATTTAACTGAGCCTAAGCAATATGAAGTGAGTACTTTTAACCTCCAACTGAACTCTCCTGAGGAGAAAGTTGATTTTTTTGAAGGTTTCTAGGATTTATATGTTGATGGCTCATCCAATGCCTCTAGAGCGGGCGTAGGCTTAATTCTCATCAGTCCAGAAGAGATTATTATCGAATATGTGCTATGTTTTAAATTTTTCACAACTAATAATGAAGCAGAATATGAGATTTTGATTGGAGGTTCTGATTCACAATTGGTGGTGGGGCATGTCAATGGAAGCTATGAAACTCAAAAGGAAAAGATGAAGAAGTATTTAGATAAAGTAAAAGACTTAACCTCAGTCTTAATCAGCTTTGATATTCAAAAAATTCCAAGAATAGAGAATTCTAGAGTAGATCTTTGGTCCAAATTAGGTATTTTAGCTCTGAATTATTAAAAAATATATTCCAAAGCTAATCATCAGCTTGTTGACGATTGAACTATTTTGTATCTATAATTAATTCATTAATAAATAAAATATATTTTTGATATTTTTCATCATAAAGTATTCATCTTCTAACGAACTTTATTATTATGATGAAGTCCTTAGGACTATTTAGCTTTGATAAAGAGAGGATTTATCAATTAGTCCTTAAATCTGTTCATGACCAAATGATAGGCTGTTAATTAGGACGACAATATCTATCGAGCATAGGTCACTGTATGCCATATGGGTTGGTTGTCCTCTTAACCAAGAAGTATGGAGATACTGATATAGCATATAGATGAGATGTATGGATATATCATCATGGAATGTGACCAACTCCAGAGCATTCTGTTGTCAAGAATGTCTTTGATAGAATATAGGTATAAGTGTCCCTTAGACCTGAGATCATCTTAGTGACTTGCAAGCAACTCACTGTGCTTTGGTATCGAACTAACTAAATTTTTAATTCAGTAATGAAAGACTTTTAGGCATAGTCAAATACTTACGAAGTCAGAGTATGATCAAGATAGAATTAACCACTCTAAGAGTTGAAGAAGAATGTATCACTGTATTTTAATATAGCAAAATCTTGGCCAGGATAATCCATCAGATGGATTTGATATTTTGAAATACAATATGGACAACCTGATCAGAGTTGACAGTTGAACTCTAAGGTGTCCTACGAGTATTTTGGTCAAGGAGATGAATTATATGAAAACTATATCCGCATGGATTCTAAGGATGTTGTTCTACACATTTGACCTTTCTGACTATCGGATACCATTGCTAGATGGTTACTTCGATTGATACAAAAATATATTTCTGTGCTATCAGCTTAGGTTTGAATCTATGAGATCACATACATTATAGCTCATGATCTGATCGGATGGTTGATCAATAATTAAGAATCATTCTAGGATTAAACAATCAATATGATTGATGTTTAACCTAGTGCAAGCATTATAGGAGGATCGATTAGCAATTAGATTACTAATTGACTTAATTTAATTAAGCCAAAGAACTGAGATTAAGTTTAATTAAATATGATTTAATTAGATTTAGTTTGGGCATGATTGGATCAAGTTCAATTGGCTTATTGGATAAGCCAGGGGCAAGGAAAAATTAGTCCTAGTTCAACTAGGACTTGGGTCAACCCAATTTTCTAATTTAATTAAAAAATTAAATCAAAATTAAATCTAATTTAATTTAATTAAATTAAATTTTTAATTAGATTAAAATTTAATTTAATTTGGTTGACTTGATTTTGATTTAATTTGATTTGAGAAATCATGTTTGACCAAGTCATAGATGGAATCCTAGTGAGATTAGGATTCCACCTTGCGCCACCTTAGCCCTCCACGCCACACATGCCTATTTTTTAAGGAATTTTTTATGGAAATTCTCTATTCTCTAATATTCATGCATGCTCTCTCTCTCTCTCTCTCTCTCTCTCTCTCTCATATGGTAATTTGGTGGTTGACCAAGTCAAAAGGAGAAATTTATTTTTGATCTAGGATTCTATGAGATAAAATCCTTATAAACCAAAACACCAACTTCTATGTGTGCTGCTCCTTTTCTATTTTTTGCTCCCTTATTCCATTTGAGAAAGAAGGAATTTTATGCATGTATTCTTTCTGAATTCACCAAAAAAATTATAGGTGGGGCATCCAAGAGTTGGGCGCCCCAACCTCTTGCCAAAACTAGTCCTTCCTTGTCTAGTTTTTGACTTAGATAAGGACTCTTCTTTTCCTATATTTTTGGATGAATTTTGACTTAAAATTTTTATGAAATATAGACCATTAAGAGAGCTTTGAGGTGTGCAATCATTAGGGAGATAGAACCTCTGGGCATGGAGATTCCATAGACACCAAACTAGGTGTCTAGGTGAGAGAAAAGAGAAGAAGAGGAGGGTCTTCTTCTAGGGCTATTTTGATTTTTTCTTCTCCTTCTTTTAAGATTTATTTGAAAGAGTCTCAAATCTAAAATCTCTTTTCTTTCTTCTGATATTTTGGAGAGTCCAAATCTCAAAGAAGAAAGCATCGAATCGACCATCGAAAAGAGATCAGCACAGTATTAGCATGCTGTGCTGATTTCTTATATCAGAATCTCAGATCATGTTCGTGGGCTCGTATGGACAACTCCTAGAGCCTGGATGCATGTGCAGCTCATGAATTCATCCTCAAGCTTGGATCAGTAAGTTAGAATATCTAACTTGTTTAGGTATCAGATCTAATCTATTATTCTATAGCTACATTAGATGTAGTATTATAGCATGTTGATGAGATCAACATGTTAATCTTTTCTTTATATTTTTTATTTCTAATTTAATATCATGCCTAGATCATATAATAAATTCTAGATCTAGGGTATTTTCATGCTTATTTAAATAAATATTTAATTTATTAAAGTCTTTCGCTGCATGATCTTGAAAAAGTTTCAAGATCTATCCGTGAAATCCTAGATCTGGTTTCTTCAACTGGTATCAGAGCCTAGGTTCTTATTATATGATTTTCTTGAGCATGATTAGATTATTTATTAGATTAGATCTAATTTATGATCTAATTATTAAATCTAAAATTAAAAATTTAGATCTTTCGATCTGCTATAAAGTTGTCCTACTGTAAGGTTTATCCCTTACAATGAAAAGGTTGTTCTAGTTCATGATGATCTATTTATAATCATAAATTTATTAGATTTAATCTAATTTTATTTATAATTTAATAGATTTAAAATAGTTTTAGATCAAAAAATAAAATTTTTAGATTGCATAGACTGCTATAAGGTTGTCCTGCTGTAAGGTTTATCCCTTACAGTGAAAAGGTTATCTTAGTACATGCTGATCTAAAATATTAATTATAAAATTTTAGATTATATCTAAGAAATTTTATGATCTAATTAAAAGTATTTTAATTTAATTTTAATTATCATAAATATGTTAGATTTGTTCTAAGTTGATTTATGATTGATTGGTGTTGAAACTATTTTGATTACATGAACTTATTTAGATTAGATCTAAAGTAGATTCATGTTTATGTTACTTGTATTTTGATTATGAATCAAACATGCAACTTAGTTGATAAAACTATGTTGTAAAAATATTTTACAAACATAAAAATTATTTTCAAAAAGTCGAGCCCCAAGCTCAAAACTTAATTAAAAATTAAGAAGTTATTTGATTAGGATCTAGGATTGTAAATTGAAGATCCTAAGACACGAATCATAACACATTGGGTTAAATGGGTTAGTGGAGGTTAGGTCCATTAATTGGATTAGATCTAAGGTTAGATTAAAGAATGGACATAATTAGAAAATTGACTAAATCTAATCAATTATTATCTTAGATTAGGTCAAGAATTTTCTAGATTAACTACAATAGTTGTAGTTGGTCAAGCACATGTCTTTAACGAGACCCAAGATGGACTTGATTCTTGGCTTCGAGGTCTAGCATGAATTGTTAGGTTGATCTAATTGAAACTAATTAAATCAGTTGGTGTCTAAGGTAAACCAGACCGATAGTTTTTAATTAGCAGCTTGCTTACCTGGCCATTTCTGATGGTGTCTAAGACAAGCTTTGGCAGACCCTCCTACTGATCGAACTTATCTGATCTCTTGGTGAAATTATATTTTGATTGGATCATTTGACTATTCAAGCTGACCCATGTAAGCTAGGTAAATCAGTATGACTGATTTAGGTGCTCCTTGACCAGCCTATTAATGGTCTCCCTTACGTTGACTTGGTGAAGTCAGTGGGAGAATTATGATAAGCTAGTTCATCTAACTTTTTTCCTCTAAATCAAATCAATGAAATTCTCTAAAATTATTAGGTCCATAAAATAAAATAGTTATGGTGATAACTAGATCATAGCCTTTCATTAAGTGGATGATAATGGGTCCATTAGTTGTATAATCATTGGAGGCCCATAGGTCTGGTACTTATTCGCTAATAAAATTATCATTTATAATATGATTTCTTGGATGCATCTCTCTAAATGATGGTTAGGTTGACCAATCTTGGGCTTAAACATTCATTAGTTAGATGGACCAAGTATGATCATATTAATGGTTGGACCTAACCAAGACTTTCAGTGGAGGCCCTAGTCTACCGAAAAGATTTCTGGGGCAAAATTAAATTACTAAAAATTATTTGAAAAAATAATTGATTATGAACCAATCCTTAGATGTACATGGGTTGACCAACCATAGTTGGGCTTGTGTGCAGTCTATGTAGATTCTAGTATCCACTAAGAAATTAGGATAATTTCTTGAATTAGAGGTAGAGGCTACCAGTTTGAATAAAATAGTGAGAGACCTTTTGATTAAAGTTCAAATCTTTAGGTTTAATGAATCAATTATAAATTAGACTTTTGATTCTTCTTTATGCAGTTAAACCCAAACCACAGTTGCTCCATTCAATATTAGACAGTGATTAACTTATGGCATCCAACTTCGATAATAAGTATCGAAAGTTAAATGTTGTTCAGCAACACGAAGTGGTTCATGCTGGGGCCTCTATGCCCAATTTAAGCATAAGATCTAAGAATAATCTAGATCAGGCAGAGTGCTTCCATTGTAAGAAGTAGGCATATTGGAAGAGGAATTATCCTCATAGTCGTGATTCCCCTGACCACAACAGGCTGAATACGAGAGATGAGTAAGTAGTTGCTGATCAAGGATGTTATATGATAACATCTTATAATTTTTCTATTTATAATACTTCTACTTGGATATTGGATATTAAAAGTCCAGTCCATATTTGTAATACGTTGCAAGGACTTCAAATTAGTAGAAGATTTAAGAATAATAAGTGATTCCTGAATGTTGGAGATGGAAGGTCTATTCCAATTCTAGCTATGAGAATAGTTCAACTTATTCTCAATACTAATATCATTTTTTTAAATGAATGTCATTATTGTCCTTCCTTTCTGATGAATATAATCTCTATTAGCCTTTTGACCAAAGATGGTTATCATTTATCTATAAATAGAGATTATTGTGATATTATTATGAATAATATTACAATAATGCAAAGATAATAAAAAAATGGTATTTATATTTTATCACAGCCAGTGAGTATAATGTACACTTCTAAAAAATATCCTAGCTTAGATAATATCTCTGATATATACCTATGGCACTATAGACTAGATCACATTAACAAGAACAGGATAAACATGTTGACCCAAGAGAAAATTCTTGAAGTTGGTGATTGTGAATCACTTTCAACCTGAGTCCTATCTTCTTGAAAAAATGACTAAGTCACCTTTTACTGAAAAAGGTGAGAGAGCTATTGAGCTCTTAGGTTTAGTACATACTGATGTATGTGGACCAATGAGCACTGGTGCTAGAGGTTTATATTTATACTTTATCACTTTCACAGATGATCTATGTAGGTATGGATATGTTTATCTGATGAAACATAAGTCAGATTCATTTGAAATATTCAAAAGATTTTGAAGTAAAGTAGAAAAACAAACTAAAAACAGTATTAAAACTCTTCGATCGGATCAAGGAGGTGAATATCTATCCGATGAGTTCTTAACATATCTAGGAGAGAATGGGATTCTCTCATAGTGGACTCCTTCTGGCATACCACAGCATAATGGTATATCGAAAAGAAAAAATCGAATCTTGTTGGATATGGTTCAATCCATGATGGGGTTTGCTAGTCTGCCTATTTTATTTTGGAATTTTGCTCTTGAGACTGCATGTTATATATTGAACAATGTACCAAGTAAATCTATCACAAAGACTCCATATGAGATATGAAATGGGCGTAGACCTACACTTTCTCACCTACGATTTTGGGATTGTCCGGTCTATATCAAACGTTTGCATACAGTAAGCTTGGACCCCAGTCTGATAGGTGTGTGTTTATAGGTATCCCAAGAAAGTAAGGGTTACTATTTCTATCATGTTGAAGAACAAAAGATGTTCATCAGCCTTGAGGCAATCTTTTTAGAAAAGGAGTTCCTTGGTGAAAGAACTATTGCATCTAAGATTGAACTTGATGAAGTTCAATAGGTAGAAAAATCGACACCTATAGCTGAATCTGAGTCAGATTTGATTAGATTAGATCCAAAGCCTAGTGTACCTATACCATTAAGATGATCTGATAGAGTACCGCATCATTTGAACAGATACTATAATTTCTTGATCCAAGATGGTGATCCCATCGAACTCGATGAAAATGATGAGGATCCGATCACCTATATGGATGCTATGCAAAAACCTAATTTTGAGAAATGGCTTGAGGCCATGAAGTTTGAAATGGAGTCCATGAAGGTTAATGATGTGTATGAATGGAAAACTCTATTTTCCTGATCAGATTCATTAAGATCTGATTGGATCGAAAAAAATATTTCAAAATTTTTTTCTCTTAGATCTAAATTAGATCTAAGACTCTTCAAATCTGATCTTATTGATCTAATAAAATAAAATAAAATCTAATTTAATCATATCTTTGTTATGGGTAATCCTATTACCCTATGATGATTTCGATGTTTGCCTAAGGTTCTGGATATAGCCACGCAAGCGCCTGACCTCTACCAGTATTCACTCAGGCAGGATCTGAAGATCTTCTTCTTTTCAATCTATCCTCCAAAAATTAGATCTGGATCTAATCTTGGTCTTCAAAATGGCTTTTGAAGATCAACCGTTGTCTCTTGCAGCAGTGCTGCCTTCTTCCTTTCTTATTGCCTTTCTCTTGCTTGGATTGCACTAAAATTGAGCCCAAGAACTCTTGAACGTGGATAGGAGAGAGAGGATCTGAAGGTGGCATGGAGAGGGAGGGAGAGAAGCTTTGTGGTATGGGCAAAGGGCAGAAGCTCTCAATTCTAAGCGCAGATAGGGTTTATATAGATCCTACTGCACCATGTAGTGCCACATCATCTCGATCAATCATGGCTCTTTATGCAATCAGATCTAAATCTGATTGATAGGATGACATCATCTGATCCAATTAGATTAGAATCCCTCATAAACCTCCTTAGGTGGCATCAAGACTAGTCAAACAGGACTCCTTGGCGCCACCTAATTTGAAATCATGAAGCAACCTGGAGTCCCATCTGTATGGGACTCCAAGCATGATCCTCATGGGGTGCACGCCTCCCTAGGTGTGCACCCCCTCTCTTTCTACCTTTTAGTAGGGGGACAAAGTCCCATGTTCTCTTCTATGGGTGCATGACATATGGGCAGATGTCTAAGTGTCAAAAGTCAGCATTTGACCAAAGTCCAAAGACAAGATTTAGTAGGTGACAAAAAAATGGCAGATGTTGTCTCAAATTTATCTCATAAATTAAGACAAACTTTTTCTAACTTGAACAATCTCCAGTCAGATCAAATAAAGGTTCTTGAGTGAGTCCAAACACATTTGGCTCAGTCGAGACAAGCTTTAATAGTTGTTGAAAGAGAACATTAGGCTCTATCGTGTGCTAGCATAATTTTCTTGAACCTAATTGAATCTTATTCAAATCAATTGAACTGAGTTAGTCCAATTGATGATATCTAGATCCAAACCCTTATTTGTGTGATCCAGTTAGGTTTAGTTTCATATGGTAATGGGATACGTCGCGATCTCTATCATCGACATCATCAAAATTCTTTCGATGGATCAAAACTTTTCTGATTCAGACAACTAGTATCATCGATCATCCAAATTATTCTAATTACTCCCAAAATCTACTAGTGACACCTAGTAGCATATGGTGACAACCCATCAGAACTAAAAATGAATCTCTTGTTGTAGTTACCTATGTGATTAAGTTTCTCTATCTTGAGCTCCAACTGGATTAGGGTTAAGGTGATCTCGTCAAATCTTAATTTTCATCATATGAATTAATCATTCGATTCAAGTCCAATGTAAAAATCCTAATAGAAACTCTTTCTATTATTTCACTCTGTCATGACCATGGGCTTATGGACTTGATTCTCATGATCATCATAGGGCTACTTCTCATCTACTGAGGTAGATAGATTTTCTCTTGGTGCAATCCAATTTCTATAATGAACATGCTATAGCCAACATACACCTCAAAATTTCGAATGGCTAGGAGATTGAGTCATGGTGTAGTCAAACTATAACACCCTCAAGGTGAACTACCGATGCACCTTAGGTCAAAGAATCAGATACACCACTGCAGCTTCAAGCCACTCATCGATGAGAAGGTAGACTTTCTTATGACTGCTCGAGGTGGTCACGCTCAATGCCCTTGTTCTCTAATGAGTATCTATACTCTCGCTCTAGTGTCTCTATGTCGTAGACTCAAGACTCATCTATCCTAAAGAAGCAATCGTACACCAACCTTCTAGATCAATCACCATCCTCATGATGATCGTACGATCGAGAGCATTTTATGAGTTAATAATGAAAATTAATGTCTTAAATTTTTAACTCTTGAAAATATGAACCATCATTACTATTAACTCAAGAGATGTATCATAGATACAATCAAATACACATTATGATAGAAAATAATTTATTTTATTATTTATAGTTAAAATTATAATTTTGCCCTTAGATGTGTATTACAAGTATCAGCCAATTCTGACTTCTAGGGCATACATATTTAACAGTGTGGACATTGGTTGATCCACCCGAAGGGGTTAAATCCACCCGAAGGGGTTAAATCCATTGGATGCAAATGGGTCTTCAAAAAGAAAAGAGATGTAGACGAAAAGATGGAGACCTATAAAGTTCGTCTAGTTGCCAAAGGGTATCGTCAACGTTATGGTATTGACTATGACGAGACGTTTTCTCCTATGGCAATGCTCAAATCCATTTGGATTATGCTTGCGATTACTGCCCATCTGGACTATGAGATCTAGCAGATGGATGTGAAGACAACTTTTTTGAATGGAGAGTTGACTGAAGAGATGTATATAATACAACCTGAGGGATTCACATCCATAGATAAGTCTAAGGTGTGCAGACTTTAGAGATCCATTTATGGATTGAAGTAGGCATCTCGGAGTTGGAACATGCATTTTGATAAAGTGATTAAAATATATGGCTTCGTTAAGAATGGAGAAGAACCCTGCATTTATAAATGAACAAATGGTCCAGCAGTAGTATTCCTTATCTTGTACGTGGATGACATTCTCTTAATAAGAAATGACATCCCCATACTGCAGGGAATAAAAGTCTGGTTGTAATCATAGTTCTCCATAAGGACTTGGATGAAGCATCCTACATCCTAGGGATGAAGATCAATAAAGATAGATCTAAAAGGATGCTTGGGTTATCCCAGTCCACGTACATAGATACAGTACTGAAAAGGTTCAACATAGAAAATTTTAAAAAGGACTATCTCTCGATAGGCCATAAAATTTTTTTCTCTAAGAAGGATTGTCCGACAACTCTTGAAGAAAGAGAGCATATGAGTAGAGTCTCATATGCTTCGGTAGTGAGATCTATCATGTATGCCATGACATGTATGAGAGTAGATGTGGCATACTCACTAGAAGTAGTAAGTAGATACCAATTTGATCCTAGAGAAAATCACTAAAAAGTGGTTAAAGCCATACTTAAGTATTTGAGAAATACTAAGGATCAATGGTTGGTATATGATAAGTCAGACCTAAAACTTGTGATGTTTTCAGACTCCAGCTTTCAATCTGACCATGATGACAGTAGAAGTATATCAAAATATATCTTTACTCTGAATGGTGGAGCTATCTACTGAAAGAGTTTCAAGCAACATACTATGACAGATTCTATTTGTGAAGTAGAGCACATCACAGCATCAGATGCCACGAAGGAAGCTATGTGGCTGAGGAAGTTTATCATCGAGCTCAGAGAGCATCCTTTCTTGATGGACTGGTCCTGCTCTACTGCGACAGCACTAGTGCCATTGCTCAGGTGAAAGAACCAAAGGCACACCAGTAAACAAAGCACATTCTACGTCGCTTCCATCTGATTTGAAAGATCGTGGATAGAGATGACGTCAACCTTTAGAAGATCGACAGAAAGAAGAACCTGATCGACTCCTTCACTAAAGCCCTGATAATAAAGGAGTTCGACAACCACAAGTCGAAGATGGGTGTTAGATACTATGTTAAGTGGCTTTAGGATAAGTGAGAGTTGTTAGAAAATGTGTCCCAAAGCCAATCGTCAGCCTATTGATGATTGAGCTACATTGTATCTATAATTGATTCATTAATAAATAAAATATATTTTTGATATTTTTTATCATAAAGTATTCATCTTCTAACAAACTCTATTATTGTGATGAAGTCCTTAGGACTATTTAGCTTCGATAAAGAGAGAATTTATCGATTAGTTCTTAAATCTATTTACGACCAAATGATAGACTGTTAATTAGGATGACAGCATCTATCGAGCATAGATCGCTGTATGCCATATGGGTTGGTTGTTCTCTTAATCTAGGAGTGTAGAGATACTGATATGGCATACAGATGAGATATATGGGTACATCATCATTGAACATAATCAACTCAAGAGCATTCTGCTATCGAGAATGTCTCTGATGGGATATAGGTATAAGTATTCCTTAGACCTGAGATCACCTTAGTGACTTGCAAGCAACTTACTGTGCTTTAGTACCGGACTAACTAATTTTTTAATTCAGTAATGAAAGGCTTATGGGCATAGTTGAGTATTTGTGAAGTTGAAGTATGATCAAGATGGAATTGACCACTCTAAGAGTTGGAGAAGAATGCATCACTATATTTCAATATAGCAAAACCTTGGCCAGGATAATCTATTAGATGGATTTGATATTTTGAATTACAATGTGGACAATCTAACCAGAGTTGATAATTAAACTCTAAGATATCCTATGAGCATTTTGATCAAGGAGATGAATTATATGAAAACTATATCCATATAGATTCTAAGGATGTTGTTCTACACATTTGAACTATCCGACCGTCGAGTATCATTGCTAGATGGTTACTTTGATCAGCACAGAGATTTATTTCTATGCTATTGACTTAGATTTAGATCTATGAGGTCATACATATTAGAGCTCATGATCTGATCGGATGGTTGATCAATGATTGAGAATTGTTCTAGGGTTAAACAATCAATACGATTGATGTTTAACCTAGTGCAAGCATTACAGGAGGATCGATTAGCAATTCAATTGCTAATTAACTTAATTTGATTAAGTCAAAGGGCTAAAATTAAGTTTAATTAAATATAATTTAATTAGATTTGGTTTGGGCTTGATTGGATCAAGTTCAATTGGCTTATTGGATAAGCCAAGTGCAAGAAAAAAACTAGTCCTAGTTCAACTAGGACTTGGGTCAATCCAATTTCCTAATTTGATTAGAAAATTAAATTAAAATTTAATTTAATTTAATTTAATTTAATTTTTAATTAGGTTAGAATCTAATTTAATTTGGTTGAGTTGGTTTTAATTTAGTTTGATTTGAGAAACCATGTTTGACCAAATCATAAATGGAATCCTAGTAAGACTAGGATTCCACCTTGCGCCACCTTAGCCCTCCATGCACCCCATGCCTATTCTTTTAGGAATTTTTCATAAAAATTTTCTATCCCCTGATCTTCATGCACACCTCCTCTCTCTCTCTCTCTCTCTCTCTCTCTTTCTCATATGGTAATTTGGTGGTTGACCAAGTCAAAAGGAGAAGTTTGTTTTTGATCTAGGATTCTATGAGATAGAATCCTTATAAACCAAAACACCAACTTCTATGTATGCTGCCCCTTTTCTATTTTTTTCTCCCTTATTTCACATGAAAAATAAGGAATTTTGTGCATGTATTCTTGCTGGATTCACTGAAAAAATCAGAGGAGGGGCATCCAAGAGTTGGGCGCCCCAACCTCTTGCCAAAACTAGTCCTTCCTTGTCTAGTTTTTGACCTAGACAAGGACTCTTCTTTTTCTATATATTTTGGATGAATTTTAGCTTAAAATTTTTATGGAATATAGATCATTAAGAGAGCTTTGAGGTGTACAAAAATTAGGGAGAGAGAACCTTTGGGTATGGGGATTCCATAGACACCAAACTAGGTGTCTAGGTGAGAGAAAAGTGAAGAAGAAGAGGGTCTTCTTCTAGGGTTGTTTTGATTTTCTCTTCTCCTCCTTCTTTTGAGATTTCTTTGAGAGAGTCTCAGATCTAAAATTTTTATTCTTTCTTTTGATATTTTGGAGAGTCCAAGTCTTGAAGAAGGAAGCATCGAATTGACCATCGAAGGGAGATCGGCACAGTACTAGCATGTTGTGCTGATTTCCTGCATCAGGATCTCAGATCATATTCATGGGTTCATGTAGATGACTCCTAAAGGCTGGATGCATGTATGGCTCATGACTTGATCCTCAAGCTTAGATTAGCAAGTTAGAATGTCTAACTTGCTTAGGTATCAGATCTAATCTGTAATTCTATAGCTACATTAGATGTAGTATTGTAGCATGTTGATGTGATCAATATGTTAATCTTTTCTTTATGTTTTTAATTTTTGATTTAATATCATACCTTGATCATATAATAAATTCTATATCAAAAGTATTTTCATACTTATTTAAATAAATATTTAATTTATTTAAGCCTTTCGCTGCATGATCTTAAAAAAATTTCAAGATCTATTCGTGAAATTCTAGATCTGGTTCCTTCATGAATAACTTGCCCAAAGAAGTCTTCTTCGAAGTTCTTCAACAACCAAGTACAGAGGAATCCCTGATAATGATGCATGTGGACCACGAGCCCAGCTAGATTGAACCACTAGTTTTAAATCTTAAAGATAGCATTCTCCCTAAAAATCCAAAAGAAGTCCGAAAGTTGAGAAACCAAGCATCTCACTATATTTTATATGAAAATAAGTTATATAAGAGATCTTATTCCTTACCACTTCTTAAGTGTCTTTGACCATCTGAAGTTGATTATGCCTTAAGAGAGGTTCACAAAGGAGTATGTGGAAATCACCTTAGAGCAAGATCGTTATCTTATAAGTTACTTCGGTAAGGATACTATTGTCCCACCATGCAACAGAAAGCAGTTGATTATATTAGAAAATATGATCGATGTCAAAGAAATGCTAATATCAAATGGCAACTAGCATCTTTACTTAAACCCTTAAGCCCCCCTTAGTCATTCACATAATGGAGAAAGGATATACTTAGGCCATTTTTCATGGCATATGGACAACAAAAATTCCTTCTGGTAGTAGTGGACTATTTTACTAAGTAGGTTGAAATCGAACCACTAGCAAAGATTGTTGAAGCAAAAGTGAAAGATTTTATTTGAAAATTTATTATATGTAGATTTGGTTTACTTCGGACATTGATTACTAATAACAGACGTCAATTTACAAAAGCAAAATTTGCTGAATTCTATGAAGATGTAAATATTTTCTATCATTTGATATTTGTGGCTCATCCTCAGGAAAATGGCGAAGTTGAGGTGAACAACTGAACATTGCTACAAAGAATAAAGGCAAGATTTGAACGGACAAAAGAAACATGGGCAGATGAGCTTTATAATGTACTCTAGGCTTATAGAACCATCCAAAGGTTTCCTACTGAATAAACTCCATTTGCTCTAGCATTTGGAATTGAAGCTGTTATCCTAGTTGAACTTGGACTTCCTATGGCACCAGTTGGAAACTTCAATAAACAAAATAACTCATAGGATCTCAGAGTAAATCTTGATCTATTGGAGGAAAAAATGAAAAAGAGCTCAAGTTCGGATGGCAGCATATAGATAGAAGGTATCTCGATATTATAACTCCATGATCAAAAGTAAAACTTTCAGGATCGGGGACTTGGTGCTAGCCGAGCAGAAGTTTTTCAATCATAGAATCAAGGCAAGTCTATCTCAAATTAGGAAGATCCTTATGAAGTCAAAGAAATCATTCGACTAGGGACTTATCGCATAAAGGAGCTTGAAGGAGCCACGCTACAACAATCCTGAAATTTTGAAAATTTATGAATGTACTATCAGTAGCCATATTTTAACAAAAGATTTCTCATTTTAACACTCCTATCTTTTATGCAATTGAGTTGTCTCAGAAAATAATTAAGCCAAACTTCATTTTTAAATGAAGCTGAAGGCCTCCGATTCTTAAATAAGAGGTTAAGCTCATCCTAACGGAGATTAATGCCTCCAATTCTTAAATAGGAGGTTAACCTCATCCTAACAAGGGTGAAGGCCTTTGGTTCTTAAACATGAGATTAAATTTATTTCTAAATGAGGTTAGAAAATTCTTGTTTGTAAATAAGGGGGATAGATTCAAAAAATATCAGATGAAGGTCATCATTTCAAAATAAATTCAATTTTAAATACAAAGTGATGACAAAAAACTTAACAAGTATAGAATCATGATATGATAAAGGGAGATAATGCCATGAGCTGAAAAGAAGATCATTCTATTAAATGAAACTGTTATGAAGGTCACTATGACCAATTATAAAAGAAAAAAAAAGAGAAAATAAATTTCTATATGTATCTCCGAATGCCAATCTTAGCCATTGTTGGGGATAAACCCACTCCTACCGAAGTTCGACTAAGATGACCCTATCTGGCAATGGCGACTGTGACTGAACTCCAACCCGTAGAAGCCCTTAGGCTCCAGATTCATCCCAAGGTGGTCGATCTCTAATTTATGACTGTCAGATGAGGCTCTCGATCATACAGGTCAACTTCAGAATCTGTAGGACATTATGGACCTTTCCTTTAGACGAGCTTGAACAATAAGGGTGATTGCTTGGATAGTTGAAGCACCGAAGGTTCACTCCAAGGGTGGCCTAGCCTGGCCAACCAGGAAGCCGACCAAACTCCTTTCTAGCCAGATCTTCTTCAAGTCGAGTGCTCCCATCATCATCAAGTCTCATATTGAGGGTATCAAGCTGATAAATCTTCCCTCAGATGAGCTTCTATACTTTAATGTGAGTGGCCGAATCCTAGAGGAACGGCAAAGACTCGCTAGAGTATTTTGGTGCTGCCTATCTACGGCAGCCACCAACCAATACTCGATCCAGCCGAACTCTTTTCGACAGTCAAATGGACCTTACAGTCAAACTCCCTTTGGTTGTATGCCTTCCGAACTCCTCCTGAACTTTTTCTTCAACCAAACTCCTTCGCTAATTGAACTCCTCTCGGACTTCTCCTTCAATCAGACTTCTCTGCCAGTCGAACTCCTCTCGAACTTTTTCTTCAGTCAGACTTCTCCATCAGTCTAACTCCTTCCGGACTTCTCCTTCAGGTTGCCTGAGGGGCTCCATCTGGTCGAGTTTCTTTTAGATCCTCTTGGTGGGGTCCCATCTAGACTCCTTCTAGCGATCCAAAAGGACCTCAGCACATGCCCTCGATATAGCAAATAATAGACGATACACGATCGATCTCAAGAACCTCCGAACTCCTCCAGGGCAATAGTGATTAAGCACTCTTCACCGCCTATGGCTACCTCATCCAAACTTTAGCCACTAGATTCCAACAGATTGGTACGTCACAACAACAAATACTATCCTTCATAACAAACTTCACGTGGCCCTGAACAACCCACTATCAAGCGGTTATGGCTGTCACTATCAGTTTGTTACAGGCTTTGCTTATATAAGAGACCCTCTAGATACGCTTTCTTTTATAAGCTCTCATTCCCCCCTCAATACTCTGCTAAAAAATCTTCTCTGGGCATTCCATTTCTATTGACCAAAAGAGCTAACTTGATCATCAGAGGATCTTGCAGGAACCACCACCTCCGACTTCAAATGAGACTTATTTTGTAGGTCACTAGCAGCGATCTCGTCTTCTCCAACTCCAGCACCGATTCCAGCATCAACCAGATTTCGTACCAACAGGATTAGCACTAAAGAAAGGGACCTCTCTTTCTTGAGGTTCCTTTGTTTTTAAAGGGGTGCTCAGTAGAAGCATCATCTTCTTCTTCTTCTTCTTAAGGTTGTTCTTCTTCGATTAATCTCCCAAGGATGCCTCCCAAGAAGGCTTCAACTCGATGGTCAATTATCTCTATGGCCAGATCTCATCCAGATTTGCCTACCCCTATTTCTTCTCCAGCATCTTGAGCTCCACTGGCTGCAATGGTGGATGTAGAGAAGTTTAACCTACTGGTTCAGTAGTTTAGAGGCCTCACCAAAGTAGTGTAGGCCATATAGTAACAGCGGCCTCCAATGTCTGTCCAACTGGAGCAAGCTTCTCCGAAACCCCAGGATCTAGTCTAGGGATGACCGACTTGGGCAAGTTGGTCAGTGACTTCTGGAAGGGGGAAGCAAAGGGTAGAGAGCCCTTTCTCCGATCATGACTCAACCCCCGGGGGGACTCTACCCCTATTCAGCTAGAAAACTTTGGAGATCTACGATCGTGAGGATCTCCTAGCCCAAAAGCTATAAGAAATGAACCAACGGATTGAGGGACTCCACCATGCTCCCTCCTCTTACGATAATGATATCTACATTGATCCTCCTTTCTCTCAGCAAATCATATTGGAACCCATCCTGCCAAACTTCAAGGTTCACCAGTTTGAGAGCTATGATGGGACTGCTGATCCAATTAACCATCTGAAGGCTTTTCAGACCATGATGCTACTCTATGGTGCATCGAACATCATTTTATGCCAAACTTTTCCATCCACCCTGAAAGGAGTAGTAAGAAACTAGTACTCGACCCTCAAGCTGGGTACCATCTTTTCTTTCGATTAAATGAGCCATCAGTTCATGGCTCATTTTATTAGTAGCCAGTGCCTCCATCGAGGCTCGGACTCCCTCATCAATATCAAGTAGAAGAAAGGGGAGTCCATCCAAGCCTATGTTACTTGTTTCAATGTTGCTGTGCTGGAGGTCCGAAACCTAGACCAGTTTGTTGTGATGGTCGCACTGAAAGATGGTCTTTAAAAGAATGATCTATTGTTCTTTCTAGCGAAGAAGTATCCCAAAAATTTTGCTGATATGTTAGCTCAGGCTGAAGGCTATGCTCGAGTAGAAGAGGCCTTCAAGGCCAAGGATGGTGAGGCCACTGGAGAGTGGCACACGGGCGAACCAAGCAGACCCGCTGCTGAAAAAAAGTCGAGTCAAGCTCGACCACACTCCCAAACTCCTCCTGAGTGCAAGCAAACCCGAACTTCTCTCCGGGCTCGGAAGCAAAGAAGCCCTCACAGAAGTGAAGAAAAAACTTGCTTCCCGACATAGGATTATTCATATTTGATTAGATCCGAAGGAATATTTCAAAAAAAAAATTTCTAAGATTATAATCAGATCTAAGATACCTCAAATTTTATCCTTTAAGATCTGATATTAAGATTAAAAATAAAATTAAATCTAATTAATTTCATACCTTGTATTTTGGATAATCAAATTATCCTGTGATGATCCCGATCTATCCTGAGGTTCTGGAAGGAGCCACACACGCACCTGATCTCTATCGGTATTCACTAAAGTAGGATCTAGACATCTTTTCCTCATAAATCTTTTTTTTAAATATCAGATCTGAATCTGATCTGGAAGTTCTTCAAAAGAATTTTTGAAAGCAGCATTTCCGTCTCACGAGCACCATCGTGTAGATGCTAAACTCTTCACAAATTTGATTAGATCTTCTTCTCAGATTTATTTCCAACCTTTGGCACTTAGAAGAAGGGGAGAGAGAGGATCAGAGAGGGCATGGAAGATGGAAGGGGTGACAGCCTTTGGATATAAAAAATTATTTCTTTCGTGAAGAGCCTAGGCGCAAGGGTTCTTATACAAAAGCATAACGCCAAGTTAGAGTCCCTCTTTGACTAAAATCCTCATTTATTCGACCATTGGGACACCTAAACCTGATCTCCACAAAAATCTCTAGATTTTGTCTAATTTTGATGCCAAAAATTAATCTGAAAGGTGGCAGCATGAGTAGATAAGGAAGAGTCCACTGCGACTAGGACTCTTCCCTCAAAAGTTTGATCCAAATCAAAATCTATCATAACTTAGTCTAGATACCTCCAAAAATTACAAAATTTAGTACACCCAATGTATGACTCATGCCCTATCACATATCCAAAAACTAGATCAAAATAATTTCTAAAAAATTTTTTAAAAACCTCTGATCAGGTGACCCTTAATTCTCTCATTTAGGTCAACTTTTGACCATAGTCCAATTTGACTATGAATGGATTTAATTTCTATAATTAATCTGACCTGAACTTACTCCAGTCAGATAAAAATAAATTCAATCAAAATATAAGAATGTGTCAAATCAAATTTAACTCAGTTGTGATGAATCAGAAAGATTACAGAAGGAGAAAGTCAGGCTCAATCGTATGCTAGTACGATTATCTTGAACCTAATTGGATCTAATCCAAATCAATCAAACTGGGTTAGCTCAATTGATGACATCCAGACCCAAACCCTTACTTGTATGATCTAGTTAAGTTCAGTTTTGTATGGTAATGAGACATGTCGCGATCTCCATCATCGACATCATCGAAATACCTTTCGATGGATCAAAACTTTTCTAATTCATAAAATTAAAATGATTGATCATCAAAATTATTCTAATTGCTCCCAAAATTTATCAGTGACATCTAGAAGTATATGGTAGAAACCCATCAAAACTAAAAATAAATCTCTCGATGTAGTTACCTATGTGATTGGGTTCTTCTATCTTGAGCCCCAACTGGATTAAGATTAAGGTGAACTCGTCAAACCCAACATCCGTCATATGAATTAATCATTCAATTCAAGTCCAATGTGAAACCCTAATAGAAACTCTTTCTATCATCTTCACTCTGCCATGGCCATGGGCTTAAGGACTCAATCTCATGATTATTATAGGGCTACTCCTCATCTACCGAGGTAAATAGATCCCTTATTGGTGAAATCCAATTCCTACAATGAACATGCTATAGCCAACATACACCTTAGGATTCCGAATGGCTACAAGATCAAGTTATGATGTAGTCAAATTATAACACCCTCAATGTGAACTATCGATGCATCTCAGGTCAAAGAACCAGACATACCACTCTAGCATCGAGCCAGTCATCGATGAGAAGGCAGACTTCCTTATGACTGCTCGAGGTGGTCACGCTCAGTGCCCTCATTCTCTAATGAGTACCTATACTCTCACTCTAGTTTCTCCACACCATAGATTCAAGACACATCTATCCTAAGAAAGCGATCGTACACCAACCTTCTAGATCGATCACCATCCTCATGATGATCCTACGGTCGGAAGTAGTTTATGAGTTAATTATAAAAATTTATGTTTAAAATTTTCAACTCTTAAAAATATGAATTATCATTATCATTAATCCAAAGAATGTATCACAGACACCTTAAATATACACTATGATAGAAAATAATATTTTTATTAATTTATAGTCAAAATTATAAAATTATCCTTAGAAGTGTATTACAAGTGTCAGCTAATCTAGCTTCAAGGGCACACATCTGACAAACTCTCACTTGATCTAAAATCAATTGGCTATAAATTTAAGTTCTATCTTTTCAAGGTGGGCTTCAATTTTCTATTGGCTCAATGGCTTTGTCAGCAGATCAGCCATATTATCTGTAGTGTCGACACTCTTGACCTCAATGTATCCCTTCTTAAGGTAATCATGGATGAGGTGGTATCGTCACTCAATGTGCTTGGATTTTTTATGAGACCTTGGCTCCTTAACTAGGGCTATGGTGCCACTATTATCGCAGTATAGAGGGACGGCATCTGATGGCATCACTTCGAGCTTTGTGGTAAACTTTTTATACCAGAATGCCTTCTTTGCAGCCTCCGATGCAGCGATATATTCTGTTTTCATGGTGGAGTCTGCTATCACCATCTGCTTGGAACTCTTTCAGCTGATAGCACCACCATTGAACATAAACAGACTTTTAGATATCAACTTTCGATCATCTATATCGGACATAAAATCTGAATCTATATACCCCTAGACCTGGAGTTCTTCATTACCAATGATTAGAAATATATCCTTAGTCCTTCTCAAGTACTTAAGAATACATTTCACAGAAGTCCAATGCTCTTTGCCTGGATTCTATTGATATCTACTCATGACACTCACAGCATGGGCAATATCAGATCACGTACATAGCATGGCATACAGAAGTCCAATGCTCTTCGCCTGGATTCGGCTCCTAGAGAAATTCGATTGCTGGAGAAAGTCGAAAGGGGTTCGGCTCCTAGAGGAATCCGATCACTAAAGGAGTTCGAAAGAAGTTTGGCTCTTGAAGAAATCCAACTAAAGGAGAAGTTCGAAAAGAGTTCAGCTCCTAAAGAAATCAGACTGTTGGAGGAATCTGGAAGGAGTTTGGCTCCTGTAGGCATCTGACTGAAGGAGAGATTCAGAAGGAGTTTGGCTCCTGTAGGAACTTGACTGAAGGAAAAATCTAGAAGGAGTTCGACTCCTAAAGGAGTTTGACTAAGGATCGATCACTGAGGAGTTCGATCGACTGAAAAAGTTTGGCTAAGGTTTGGCCGCTGGAGGAGTTCGATTGGGATCCGGTCGCTGGAGGAGAATTCTTGATCGAAGCTCTTTCGTGATTACCAGTTGCATTAGGCTAAGCATCAGGCTGGACTTTGATAGGAGCGGAGTTTATCCCCAACAATAATCCCTCCACTCCTAAGTTTAAAATTCGAAGGAAGGGAGTACAAAAAAGGTGACTGCCGAAGTCCTCTTCCAAGCTCTACACCAGTTCAGATTGAAGCTCGGGGGAGATCTTATTTCCAGTCGAGGTTGAAGTTGAAGCTCAAAGGAGATCTTATCTCCTATTGAAGGATTGGAGCTCGGGAGAGATCTTATCTCCTATTGAAGGGTTGGAGCTTGGAGAAGATCTTATCCCTAACCATGGTTAAAGCTCCTGAAAGCTCGGTGGAGATCTTATCTCCATCCGTGGTTGAAGTTGGAGCTCGGAGGAGATCTTATCTCCAGCCGAGATTGAAGTTGAAAATCAGGGGAGATCTTATCTTCAGTCGAGGTTGAAGCTCCTGGAAGCTCGGGGGAGATCTTATCTTCAGTCGAGGTTGAAGTTGGAGCTCGGGGGAGATCTTATCTCCAGCCAAGGTTGAAGTTCAAGTTGAAGCTTGGGGGAGAATTCTGATCTTGGATTCCTGCTCTTGCTGCTTGTTGCGGACGTCAAGCTCGTTGTGGACGTCGGGCTTGTTATGGATGTTGAACTAGAATCTCTCTTGCAAATCAGGATAAGGTTTTGCCTTTTGCATTTGACGTAGTCAGGTTGTTATGGGAAAGCATGTGTAAGGATTCTCCATCGAGCTTCTTCCTTCTTCACGTCTTTGGTCTATAGGGATCCGATCTTTGCTCATGCTAGAACGAGGTTCTCCTCCTATTCCTAATAGGTTGTAGGGACGTACTTAAGGTTGTTGTCGGGGCCTCTCCTCTCACCTCATCTAAAATAAATGAGGCCTTCAACTTTGCTCACGTTAGAATGAGGTTCTCCTCCTATTCTTAATGGGCTATGAGGGCACATAAGGGCTATTGTCAAGACCTCAGTCTTTGACTTTGCTCACGTTAGGATGGGATTCTCCTCCTATTCCTAATGGATTCTAGGGGCACATAAGGGATCAACTAATAAAAATAGTCCTTCATCGAATAGATGCTTTCAAAAGAATCGCAAAATGGACGATCGAGCTCATAAAGTTCAACATTAATTATCGACCCAAGCCATCGATCAAAGCCCAGATATTGATAGATTTTATAGTAGAATGTACCATTTCAGATGATTCCAAGCTTGAACAGAATGAGATCAGTGCTCTGTTGTCACAACCAAGCCCCCCCGAAGAGAGTGTCGACCTTCTCGAAGGTTTTTGGATCCTGTACGTAGATGGTTCGTCCAACTCCATTGGAGCAGGTACGGGATTAGTCTTAGTCAGCCTCGAGGGAGTCATCGTCGAGTACGTGCTATGCTTCAAATTTTCTGCAACTAATAATGGGGCTGAATATGAAGCGCTGATCGTTGGGTTAAAAATAGCAAGAGAGTTATAAGTAGATCGGCTTTAAGTCTACAGTGATTTTTAATTAGTGGTCGGTCAAGTTAGTGGTAACTATGAAGTGCGAAAGAAAAGTATGATGAAATATCTTAAGAAAGTAAAGAATTTGACTCTAGTCTTCGATAGTTTTGACATTTGATAGATTCTGAGGGTAGAAAATACAAGAGCTGACCTTCTCTCTAAATTAGCCACTTCAGCCCCAACTGAACTGTCCAAAGAAGTATTTTTCAAAACTCTAAAATGCCCAAGTTCGGAGAAATCATAGTTCGTTATGCAGATATAGCTCGAGCCAAGCTGGATCGATCCGTTAGTTGCCTATCTCAAAGAGGGAGTTCTTTCTTATGATCTGAAAGAAGCTCAGAAACATAGGAATCAAGCCTTTCGGTATATTTTGTATGAGGGCAAGTTGTATAAGAGGTCGTATTCACTGTCGCTGTTGAGATGTCTCCAACCTTCAGAGGTCGACTTTGCATTATGAAAAGTGCATGAGAGAATTTATGGAAGTTATGTAGGAGCCAGGTCCTTGTCACAAAAACTACTTCGGTAAGGGTACTATTGGTCGACCTTATACCACGATTCTATAGAGTATGTCAAGAAATGTGATCGCTGTCAGAAGAATACAAACCTACAAAGACAACCGACCTCCAAGCTTACTCCACTAAGCGCACCTTGGCCATTATATAGTGGAGAATGGATATACTTGGCCCTTTTTCGATGGCATCCAGGCAACGTAAGTTCCTCCTGGTCACGATCGACTACTTCACCAAATGGGTCAAAGCTGAACCACTAGCAAAAATTACCGAGGCCAAGGTACATGACTCCATCTAGAAGTCAATCGTCTATCAATTTGGTTTGCCCCAAACTCTTATAATAGATAACGGATGATAGTTCGTTGGGATGAGGTTCATCGAGTTCTATAAAGATCTAAACATCTTCCATCACTTCACATCGGTAGCTCACCCACAGACAAATGGGAAAGCTGAAGTAGCCAACCAGATCCTACTACAAGGCATCAAGACAAGGCTCGATAGAGCAAGGGGGGCCTGGGTGGATGAACTCTACTACATTCTCTAGGCATATCGAACTACTCAAAGTCTATCGACTGAAAAAACATCATTCATCTTGGCTTTCGAAATGGAGGCAGTCATCCCAATCGAGCTTAAGCTTCCATCAGCGTGAGTCATGGCCTTCAATGAGCAGCGTAACTCACAGAACCTCAGAGTCAATCTCGACCTGCTGGAAGAAAAAAGAGAGGACACCTAGGTTCGAATGGTGGCCTACAAGCGAAAGATGGCCTGATACTATAACTCCAAAATTAGAGGTAAAATATTTAGAGTGGGGGACTTAATGCTTCGACGAGCCATAACCTCTCAGCCTCAGAATCAGAAAAAGCTTGCCCCAAATTGGAAAGGTCTATATGAAGTAGAGGAGGTCATCCAGCCTGAAACTTATCACCTGAAGGAGCTCAGAGGGAAGACGCTCCTACGACCTTAGAATTCAAAAAATCTGAGGATGTACTACCAGTAATTTTTCATCAATAAAATTCTTCCATTTCAATGTTATTGTTTGTTGGTGCAAAAACTATGTGATGACCGTGGTGAATATACTCTTAGAGCTGAATACACTCTTCAGTATCGTGACCGTGGTCACGATGATAAAGATAGAACTTGCTAGGATTGCGCTTGTTGGGGTGAGTACGTATCCTTTCTGGTCTCGATAGTTGCTCCCTAATTTTCATCAGTACTTAGATTTTTGGAGTATTGAGAGGGACGTAGTTGTAAAATCCTTGAAGGGGAGAACCCCACCGCGCCCTTCTTTCGGGGCTTCCCTACCTCCAAGCCCGTGGAGGAGTTTGGGCTCACTTGCGCTTAGAGAAAGTTCGAGAGCGCGGTTGAGCTTCACTCGACTTTTCTTCCTTAGTAGGCCCACCTGACTTGTCGATTTGCCATTCTCCAATGACTTCATTGTCCTTAGCCTTGAAGGCCTCTTCAACTCGAGCATAACCTTTAGCCCGAGCCAGCATATCGGTAAAGTCTCTAGGATACTTCTTTTCCAAGAAGAATAATAAATCATTCTTCTAAAGACAGCCCTTGAGTGCGGCCATTGCAATCGACTGGTCTAGGTTTTGGATCTCCAATATAGCAGCATTAAATTGGATGATATAAGCTCAGATGGATTGAGTCATAAACTGATGGCTCATCTGATCAAAGAAAAAGATGGTACCCGACTTAAGGATTGAGCACCAATTTATGGCGGCTTTCTTGAGGATGGACGGAAAAGCCTGACACAAAATGGCATCTGGCACATCATGGAGCAGCATCATGGTCTGGAAGACCTCCAGGTGATTGACCAGATCAGAAGTTGCATCATAGCTTTCAAATTGGGGAAGCTTGAAGTTCGATGGAATGAGCTCTTGCATAATTTGGAGAGAGAAAGGGCGATCGGTGCAGACGTCATCATGGGGAGTCGGGGTGACATGGCAGAGTTCTTCAATCCGTTGGCTCATTTTTTGGAGCCTTTGATTTAGGAGATCTTCACGATCATTGATCTCTAGAGTTTTTTGGTGGGATGGGAGCAAAGCTTCTCCTGAGGTTGAATCATGGTCTGAGGAATGGCTCTCCACCCTCTATTTCCTCTTTTCGAAGGTCACCAGTCGGCTAGCCCAAGTTGACCATCCCCTAACCGAATTATAGGGCTTCGAAAGAGCCTGCTCTAGTTGAATAGGCACTATAGTCTGTCGATATATGGCCTGCACCACCTCCATGAGACCACGAACCTACTGGACCAGCAAGTTGAATTGCTCCACATCCACTATGACTGCAAGTGGAGCTTGAGTTACCAAAGTTGGAGTGGAAATGGATTGATCTGGATGGGATCTGGCTACAGAGGTCATTAATCGTCGGGTCAAAGCCTTCTTAGGAGACATTTTTTTTTGAGAAAAACTCTAGAGAGGAAGAAGAGAGATCACTGCTGAGCACTCCTTTAAGAATAAGAAAATCTCGAGAATAAAGGCCCTCTTTCTAGCGCCAATCCTATTGGTGCAAAATCTGGTTGACACCGAATCGAGTTGGAGTTAGGGAAGATGAGGTCACCACTAGTGACCTGCAAAATAAAGTTTCATTCAAAGTTGATGGTGGTGGCTCCGATAGGATCCTCCGATAATCAAGTCAACTCTTCTGACCAACAAAAATGGTGTGCTCGAGTATAAAGTTGGCAGAATTTTGGAAAGAAGAAGAGAGCTTAGAGAAAACATATCTGGAGGATCTCTTTTTATAGACGAAACTTGTTGTAACCATCTGGTAGTGGGTTGCTCTAGGCCACATGGAATTTATTATGAAGAGTGGTGTCACTTATAATAGACTGATAATGATAGTCGTAACTGTCCGATAGTGGGATTGCCTGTAGTAGACTGATAAATGACAGTTGTAACCATCCGAAGGAAGTAGGCATTCAAAATTCGACTAAAGGAGAAGTCTATAAGGAGTTTGGCTCCTGAAGAAATCCGATTGTTGGAGGAGTTCGAAAGGAGTTCGGCTCCTAGAGGAATTCGACTGAAGGAGATGTCCGAAAGAAGTTCAGCTTCTAAAAAAATTCGATCGCTGGAGGAGTTCAGAAGGAGTTTGGCTCCTGGAGGAATTCAACTAAAGGAGATGTCTGGAAGGAGTTTGGCTCCTGAAAAAATTCGACCGCTAGATGAGTTCGGGAGTTCAGCTCTTGGAGGAATTTGATTGAAAGAGAAGTTCGACTCTTGGAGGAATTCGACTGTTGGAGGAGTTCGAAAGGAGTTTGGCTCCTAGAGGAATCTGACTGAAGAAGATGTTCGGAAGGAAATCCAACTGAGGAGATGTCCAGAAGGAGTTTGACTCCTGAAAGAATCTGACTACTGAAGAAATCCAAAAGGAGTTTGGTTTTTGGAGGAATCCGAATGCTGAAGGAGTTCGACTCTTGGAGAAATTTGACTGCTGAAGAAAGTCGAAAGAGTTTGGCTCCTTAAGAAATCCGACTGCTGGAGGAGTTTGGAAGGAGTTTGGCTCCTAAAGGAATCCAACTACTAGAGGAAGTCGGAAGGGGTTCAGCTCCTGGAGGAATCCGACCGCTGGAGGAGTTCGGCTTCTAGAGGAATCCGACTGAAGGAGAAGTTCAGAAGGAGTTTGGCTCCTAAAGAAATCAGACTACTGAAGGAATTCGGAAGGAGTTCGGCTCTTGTAGGCATCCGACTGAAGAAAAGATCCGAAAGGAGTTCAACTCCTGTAGGAACTTGACTGAAGAAGAAATTTGGAAGGAGTTTGGCTCCTGAAGGAGTCCGACTGAGGTTCGACTACTGAGGAGTTCGATCGGCTGAAAAAGTTCGGCTAAGGTTTGGCTGCTGGAGGAGTTCGGCTGGGATTCGATCACTGAAGGAGAATTTTCGATCAAAGCTCTTCCGTGATTTTCAGTTGCATTAGACTAAGCATCAGATTGGACTTCGACAGGAGCGAGATTTATCCCCAATAGGTACTATACCTTCAGGTGGATATACCAAGGTCCAGACTTGGTTCAAGCGCATTGAGTCAATCTCTGACTTCATTACCTTTAACCATTTCTTAGAGTCGATATCTGATATCGCCTCATCATAGGTTTTGGGATTATCACCATGAATCCCATTTTTCATGAGGAACATTTTCTCTACGTCCTCTGAAATAGTACCTAAGTACCTTTTAGGGGGATGAGAGATCCTTTTTGATTTATGAGGTGGAGTGTGAAGATTTGTGGTGCTCCCAAGCCTTGGGAGGCCACGAAAGGAGTCAGGGGGTAGGCTCTGAAGATTCTAGAGGCTTGGTTGGTGCTTTGGAGACCTGGGACATAAAATGAAGCAAGGAACCAAAGCTGGAGAATCAAGACTATAGAAAGAAGATTTTCTATAGGTTAGTCGACTCAGTCCAAAATTGGATCAACTAAGTCTCAAAGCACAGGTAAAATAGAGAGCTGCACGTTCGGGACTGCTGGCATGGCACAGAACTGGGCCGACTCAGTTTCAGACTAAGCCAACCTAGTGGAACTTAGCCGGCTCAGTGCTGAGACTGAGCCGGCTCAATGTGCGGGCAGAGTTACACAAGGGTCTATTTTGGGCTAAGGTCTTGGATGATCCTAGGGATCTTAAGGCCTAGTTTGAGAGGTCTTAAGGAGGCTAATTAATGTATGGGTCGGATCTAGATCTAGAGGATGAGAGCGTGAGAGATTTGGGTGTACATGGGCTCGGTGAGTGCTTTCATGTATTGGATTAGCCGAAAAGTTTTTTGGTCGAGCCTAATAGCTATGTATAAATACATAGATTGTATTAGGATTTCATTAAGGTTGGAATCAATATAGACTTTTTCTTCCTTAACTCTTTTCTTCTCTTCTCTCTAAAGTTGCCGCCTTAGGATTCTTGAAGAAGCCCTAGAGGAGGGCGTCTCCCTCAAGCCCAAGGAGGAAGGCACTCCATCATAGATCCAAGTGGAGGATCGGTGGTGTACTGCCCATAAAGAATGTCATAGATTCCTTCGGGTCTGTGCTAAAGATCAGGAGCTTCCGCAATATGATATCGGTGCTTGTAATGTCAAGGATGATTGACATTCGAGCGATATCATGGGTCTATAATTTGGTATCAGAGCTAGGTGATGCTTGGAACATTGTGGTCGATAATATAATATCAGAGCCGAGTTTCAAAGCCTGATGGTGCATGAAAAGGAAGGAGAAGTCGTACAAGGTGAAATCAGAAATCTGCATAAGGATTCCACAGTATGTCTCAAATCTATCTTGTTATTGCTGTGGTTTGGCCAACCAAGAGCAGTGGGTTGAAGATAGACGTTGAGAGGATTAACGAAAAGGAATTTTTTTGGGATGGAAGGATTTGGTGCATGATTTGTTGATCGATCTTGGTGGAAAGGTTGGAGTGTATGATAGTTATGTGACAGGCAGGAAGCGCTGGAGTACTGCAGCAGTGCTTTCCTGGAGATGCAGGGCTGAGAGAGGCTCGGTGATGCAGCAGTCGAGGGAGGTATCTCAGTAGAGAGCATCAGGGTTCTCTAGGAAGATGGGCAGTGTAGGGCTGTTGAAGAGAGATTTTCCAAAGGATAATGATCGAAGGAAGGCTGAAGAAGTGACTATACATCCTTCGATGTCTGAAAGGTGGTGAAGTAGTCGGAGATGTATTCAGTGGTTCGATCAGAGCATGGATTTGTGAAGCCTTGGGAGTAATGAAGATGGATGATCCATGGAGGTCTAGCAGGTTAGAGCTGGACAGCTATAGAGTGGTGCAGAGATGAGTCAGGAAGTGCTGGAGTGCTGTAGGAGTGCTTTCCTAGAGGCACGAGGCTGAGAGAGGCTTGGTGGTGCAGCAGCCAAGAAGTGTATCTCAGTAGAGAGTGTCAATGGTATCTCAGAAAGATCGAAAGCAGGTCTCAGGGAGAGCCAGGAGGTCTCAGGGAGTGCCAGGAGGTCTCAGGCAGCTGAGAGTATCATGGATCAGATTTCTTCTGTAGGGGCTCCAGGGAGAGTCACTGTTCAGGTAGAGGATGGTTCTCCGAGCGTAACTGAAGCGATGGCTAGTGTAGGGGCAGAAGTGAAGGACTAGGATAGAATTTTTTAGGGTTCAGTCACTGGATTCAGAAGAGTTGGATGAGCTTTTGGGTTTTAATGGTGCCCACGGGTTATGGAGGTATTCGAGACAGCTTTGAAGGGATCCATGGAGCATGGAGGGTTCGAAGGAGCAGCGACGATGTTCGAGGTATAGCGGCAGGCCTAGCAGTGCAGCATTGGATGGTTGGCCTCGAAGGACTCGATGATAGAGTCAGCTTCTGTGGCATCAGGTGGACTTCAGATATAGGTGGAGCTCCGAAGAGGTGGCTTCACAATTAGAGAAAAATTTAACATGAGTTTAGAGTAGAGGGGTGCGGAAGAATCGATATCCTAGCACCAGCATCGGAGATGCACAATTTCAGGTGGAGCGGCATATGCAGGAGGATAGGCATAGCTCTAAGGAGATCATGTCAGGGTTTGTAGTGAGTATCTATACAGGAATGCTGTAGGTTCTCTAGGAAAAGTGACGCAGCTGCTAAGCAGAAGGGATCCTACAATTTCAAGATGGTGAAGAGGTGCAAGCATGGATCTTCAGCGATGGAGGCGATCATCCCAAAGGCCTCAAGGGTGCACAATAGCTAAATAGGATTGACGGAGGCAATGATTGCACAAGGGGCTATCGAGTGCGCAGGGATAGTGAGATCGTGCAGGAGGTCATTACCGAGGGATTTGCCAAGGCTTGGGGCACCAAGATGGAGATTGTGAGGATTTATGGTGCTCCCAAACCTTGGGAGGCCACGGGAGGAGTCAGGATGTTGGCTCCAGAGATTTCAGGGGCTTGGTTGGTGCTTCGGAGATCTAAGACATAAAGTGAAGCAAGAAACCAAAGTTGGAGAATCAAGATTGTGGAAAGAAGATATTCTGCAGGTTAGCCGACTCAGTCCAAAACTAGATCGGCTAAGTCTCAAAGCATAGGCAAAATAGAGAGCTGTGCATTCAGGACTGCTGGCACGGTACAGAATTGGGCCGACTCAGTTTCAAATTGAGCCAACCCGATAGAATTTAGCTGGCTCAGTATTGAGATTAAGCTGGCTCAGTGCGCGGGCAGAGTTACACAAGGGTCTATTTTGGACTAGGGTCTGGGATGATCCTAGGGGTCTTAAGAACTGATTTGAGAGGTCTTAAGGGGTCTAATTCATGCATGGGTCCGATCTAAATCCATAGGATAAGAGCATGGAAGACATGGGTATACATGGGCTTAGTGAGTGCTTTCATGTATTGGATTAGCCGGAGAGTTTTTTGGTCGGGCCTAATGGCTATATATAAATACATAGGTTGTATTAGGGTTTCATTAAGATTGGAATCAATATAGACCTTTTCTCCCTTAACTCTCTTCTTCTCTTCTCTCTAGAGTTGCCGCCCTAGGGTTCTTGAAGAAGCCCTAGAGAAGGGGGGCGTCTCCCTCAAGCCCAAGGAGGGAGGCGCCCCATCATAGATCTTGGTGGAGGATCAGTGGTGTGCTGCCCATAGAGAACGTCACAGGTTCCTTTAGGTTCATGCTAAAGATCAGGACCTTCCGCAACATGATATCAGTGCTTATGATGTCAAGAATGATTGGCGTTCGAGCGATATCATGGGTCTACAATTTGGTATCAGAGCTAGGTGATGCCTGAAACATTGTGGACAACAATATGGAGGAGGTTGTGTTTAGGTTGGCTCAATCTGATTGGGTTCTATAGGTTTCTTGGCTCTAAAGGATCTAGACTCTAATTTATGAACCTGTTGTCTCTTGATATGGACCGAACAATCCCAAATTCTGAGATGACTCAGACTTGGTTTCTTACCATGCCATATCTCATACGATGTGGTAGGAATGATTTTAGATGGAACCCTATTCAGTAGATATATAGCAGTCAACAGACTATATCCTCAAAGAAACTCAGGGAGGTCCGTGAAGCTCATCATGGATCGAACCATATCTAATAGAATTTGACTTCTCCATTCTAAAATCTCGTTGAGTTGAGATGTTCCAGATGGAGTCCATTGAGAGACTATGCCATTATCCTTAAGATAGTCTAGAAATTTTTGACTAAGGTATTTGCTTCTTTGATCTGATTGAAGAACCTTAATGGATTTTTTTGTCTATTTTTCTACTTCAAGTCTAAATTTTTTGAACTTTTCAAAAGCTTCAGACTTGTATCGCATCAAATACACATACCCGTACCGAGATAAATCATCGATAAAAGTGATGAAGTAGATATAATTATCCCTGGCCGACATATCAAATGGACCGCATACATCAGTATGTACTAGGGCAAGCAAGTCTATAATTCTTTTTCCATGTCCCACAAAAGAAAGCTTGATTATTTTGCCATGAAGGCATGATTCATAAATCGGATATGACTTAGAAGTCAACGAACTCAATAGCCCAGATTTTTCTAATTTGTTAATGCTGTCTTCAGCTATATGACCTAGTCTAAGGTGCCAAAGATACCTATCATTTAGACTATCCCTAGGTTGCTTTAATCCTATGGCATTCATGTTTTGCTCAATATTAAAAATAAAAATATCAATATATAACTGATGGAGATCATTTATGAGGAAACCACTTGCAATTTTGTTTCTTTCATAAAAAATATTATAATGACCCTTAAGAAAACTAATTACATAGCCTTCCTGTGCTAAACATGAAATAGAAATCAAATTTCTGCTTGTTGTAGGCACATAAAAATAGTCTCTAAGAACTAAATCTAATCCATATGGTAATCACAGAGGGTAGGTTCCCACGACTACAGCAGCAACTCTTGCTCCATTCCTAATGCATAGGATCATCTCACCATCCCTCAGCCTCCTGCTATCCTCAAGACCCTGCATAGAAGTGCACAAGTGAGCACTAGAACCAGAGTCAAGCACCCAACTGGATGCAGAAGAAATCATAAGATTAGATTCTATAACGAGCATACCTCCAGAAGGACCTGCCTCCTTGTTCTTCAGACCGACTAGGTAAAGAGGGTAGTTCTGCTTACAATGATCGTCAGTGTTGTAATAAAAATATTTTTCTTTGTTAGCGGCCTTCTTCTTCTGCTCTATCTTCTTCTTCTTCCCACCATCCACCTTCTACTTCTTCACAGACTTATTCTTCTTTTCAAAAGACTTTCTCTTGAAAGAAGTCTGCTCCACAGCAAGTATTGAATCTTTTAGAATCTTTCATAAAAAGCTCAGCAGTAACTAGCATATTCATGAGCTCAGCCAAGGTATTCTAAAGTTATGCATATGGTAGTTCATGATGAGCTATCCATACGCATCAGTCAAGGATTGCAGAATTATATCAATCTGCAGATCCTGATCTAACTTGACATTGAGCTTCTCAAGCTCTTCTAAGTTCTTGATCATCATCAGATAATGATCTTGGACCGACTACCCATCATGCATCTGAGCCTTAAATTATCTTTCAATGACTTGATATTTGGTTGCACGACTATGTTCACCAAACAACTTTTATAGATGAGCCAATATTTGGTGGCTAGTCTTAATGTCTTCATGTTGGTGCTGAAGTTCATCAGACATTGAGCCCAACATGTAGTACCTAACTTTATTTTCTTCATCCGTCCACTTCTCGAGAGATGCTCTCTAATCAGCGAATGGATAGACTAGTAAAATGGGAGGATCCTATTCCAACACATGAGTTAACTTCTCGAAATCCAAAATAATTTTAAAGTTCCAAAGCCAATCCTTGTAGTTGGATCTGATCAGTCTATGGGTGTCTAGAATACGGGCTAGTGGGTTAAGCACAGACATCTTCCTATAGAGAGTCAAAGTTTTTAGTTAGATTTTGTAATTAGACTTAATCAATTTATTTAAAAATTTTATTTTAAATAAATTAGACTTCCACTACTTACTCGGATTTCTATACTTTCTTAGCAGAGATGCGAAAATCTCCATGATCATTGATTTCTAGTGGATGGTGCGGTCCCACCAATTGGCTCACCACATCACCTAACAGTTATTGGTGATGGGTCAACCGATGAGTAGACAACTCTTGTCCAATGATTCTCTAATCATGGTGCACCCAAATCTAGTCTCTAATTCATTAAGCTCACTATGCTCAAAATATTGCTCCACTCCTTAGTTAAGTCAAATCTACTATTTGCATGAATTGAATTTCTGATTGGATCCCTCACCGTATCCAAAATATTGAGCCCAATCCATCCTCCAACCCATAGCATCCAATGCCTAATAGATATTATTGCATCATTTCGATGCAACTGAATCACTATATCCAGTCGAGAATAATCAACCTCGGAAAGGGCCCGCACATCTACAATGGTGGAAGACCTTAGACTTAATATTTTCTTAGAAAAATTTAATTTAGGTCTCTTTAAACTTGACTTGACTTAGTCATAATAATTATGACTAACCTAATGGCATGGGTTGGCTCGAATTGTTAGCCATCTTAAATCAAAATTAGGTCGACACAAATGGCCAGATAAGTAAAATCGGTGGAAGGGATATGCCATTAACCTGATAAGAACGCATTCAGATCGAGTAGCTCCAAATTAAAAACTAGTCGATTGTATCTACCAGACTTACCTTAGATACCAAATTATCAAATCAAACCAATTAGGTTAGCCTACAATCCAAGCTTGGACCACGGAGCCAAATTAGATCTTGACTTGATCGAGTCACATCTCAATATGATTCGATCTTGACTCAGACTTAATCCTATTAGGTTGGTCAAATCTAAGTTTTTTTTTATCTCACCTAATCAACTCTTGATTCGGTTTGATCAACCACTAAACCTAATTGACCTACGCAAGCCCGAACCTAATTTTATGAATATATCTTAGATCTAAAAATTCATAATTTTTAGATCTAATTAATTTTATAATTTTAATTCTTAATTAAGTTTTGGGTTCATAAACAAAATATATAATAAAAATTCTAAGATTTTAGGATCTAGAATTTTGCAAAAAATTAAGTTCTATTTTTTTATTAAGGACGAACGCGCAGCACCCCTACACGCCATAAGAGCACCCCATCGAATGAAAGGAGAGGGCCTTTAAATCATACTTTGTTCTTATGACCAGACGACCATGGGGAACTTCTTAATTAGAAATATAATTTATACTATAAAACTAGTTAGATCATATATCATAAATAAAAAGATCTAACTAATACATGTCTTGCATACATCTCATATATCATAACTAAATCAATATGCATACTTTCATATCTAAAATATTTTATATTAAATCTAAAAAATAAAATTTTAAATTTGATTATATCAAATATAAAACTATTCTAGACATCTCATAGAACTATTCTATGACTAGTCTAAGCATGCATCTTTTATATCTCATATGAATAAATTAAAAATTAAAAATTTTATTTTTTATTTTTAGATCTAATTACAATAATTATAACATCAAAAAAATAAAAATTAAATAGATCTAAAATCATATTTAATTAAATTAAATACATGATCATACTAGACTATATATAGAACTATTCTATACCTAGTCTAGTCATGCATCTCATACATATTAGATCTAAATGATTTAATTTTTAATTTTTTAATTTTAGATCTAATCACATCTGATGTAACATCTAAAATCTTTTAATATTAGATCATAAATAAAAAAAATTAGATCTAAGATAGATCTGAAGAATTGCTAATGCAGCTCTGATACCAGTTGAGAAAAAATCCTATTTTTCGGTATAGGATCGTTCAGATCTCATTAGATCTGAAGGAATATTTCAAAATTTTCTTTTCTAAGATTATAATCAGATCTGAGATATCTTGGATCTGATCCTTTAAGATCTGATATTAAGATTAAAAATAAAATTAAATCTAATTAATTTCATACCTTGTATTTTGGGTAATCAGATTATCCTATGATGATCCTGATCTATCCTGAGGTTCTAAAAGGAGCCACGCATGTGTCTGACCTCTACCGGTATCCACTTGGGCAGGATCTAGATGTCTTTCTCTTATGAATTTTTTCTCTAAATGTTAAATTGAATTTAATCTAGAAGTTCTTCAAAAGAATTTCTAAAAGCAGTGTGTCCGTCTCACAAACACCATCGCATAGATGCTGAACTCTTCACAAATTTGATTGGATCTTCTTCTCAGATTTATTTTCAACCTTTGGCACTTAAAAGAAGGGGAGAGAGAAGATTAAAGAGGGCATGGAAAATGGAAGGGGCGACAGTCTTTGGGTATGAAAAATTATTTCTTTCATGAAGAGCCTTGGCGCAAGGATTCTTATATAAAAGCATAGCACCAAGTGTACCTAGTGGTCTACTTTGCAACCCTAGCAGTTGTCCTGGTCAAGGAAGAGGCGAGAGTATAGTGGCCGGTCTACTATGTAAGTCGAGTCCTGAGGGATGTAGAGACCAGGTGCACTAAATTAGAAATTTTAATGTATGCTCTTTTGATTGCGATCAGGAGACTTCGACCCTACTTCCAGGGGCATACTATAATGCTCCTCACTGATCAACCAATCAATGTAGTTCTTCATCAAATAGATGCCTCTGAAAAAATTACAAAGTGGGCAATTGAATTGATAGAGTTCGATATCAACTATCAACCTCGACTGTCAATCAAAGCTCAGATACTGATCGATTTTATAGTTGAGTGCATGATCCCTGATGATGTCGAACCTAAGCAAAATGAAGCCAATGTTCAGTGGTTGCAATCAGAATTCCCTAAAGAAAGGGCCGACCTCCTTGAAGGATTCTGGGCCCTACATGTGGATGGCTCTTCTAATGCCTTCGGTGCGAGAGCTGGACTGATCCTGGTCAATTTCGAAGGTATTATCATCGAATATGTGTTATGCTTTGAGTTTTCTACAATAAACAATGAGACAGAATATGAAGCTCTGATAGTAGGGCTAAAAATTACTAAGGAATTAGAAGCAGATTGACTCCAGGCCTATAGTGATTCACTACTGGTAGTAGGATAAGTTAATGGCTACTATGAAGCTCGAAAAGAAGGTATGGTAAAGTACCTTGAGAAAGTGAAGAGCCTAACCCCGACTTTCAACAGCTTTAATATCCAGTAAATCCCAAGGGCAGAAAACACCAGAGCCGACCTCCTATCCAAACTGGCCACACTCGCCCCCAACGAACATTTGAAGAAAGTATACTTCGAAGTGCTAAAATGCCCAAGTACAGAAGAGCCACTGTCAATAATGTAGATTGATCAGGGGGCCTATTGGATTGATCCATTGGTCACTTATCTCAAAGATGGGATCCTTCCTTATGACCCAAAAGAAGCTCGAAAGTTAAGAACTCAAGCCTCTCGTGGTGAATGGTGAAGAAGAGGTGACCAACAAGACCTTATTGTAGGACATAATGGTAAGGCTTGAAAGAGCAAAGAAGACTTGGGCAGACGAGTTTACCATGTCCTCTGGGCATACCAAACTATCTAAAGACTGCCAACTAAAAAAATATCATTTGCCTTAGCCTTTAGAATGGAGGTGGTCATACCGATCGAGCTCAAGCTCCCATCGGCATGGGTTGTAGCCTTCAATGAGTAGCACAATTCACAAGACCTCAGAGCTAACCTCGATCTGCTGGAGAAAAAATAAGAAGAAGTCCAAGTTTGAATGATTGCTTACAGACGAAGGGTGGCCCGATACTATAACTCCAGAGTCAAAGACAAAATTTTAGAGTGGGAGACTTGGTGCTTCGGTGAGCAGCTATCTCTCAACCCCAGAATCAAAGAAAGCTTGTCCCAAATTAGGAAGGATCCTACAAAGTCAAGAAAATCGTCCGACCCAGGACATATTACCTAAAGGAGCTTGAAGGAGCCGATCTACCTCGACCATGAAATTCAAAAAACCTATGGATGTATTATCAATGATTTGGCTACAATAAATTTTTTCTACTTTAACATCCCAATTCTTGTTACAAATCTATAATGATGGAAAATGATCTCCCAAACTTAATCATGCAACGAAGACAGCCACGTTAGGAATAGGAGAAGAACCTCATCCTAACGTGAGCAAAGTCAAAAACCTCATTAATCTAAGACGAGATGAGGGGAGAGGTCCTACCAATGGCCCTAATGCACCTCTACAGCCATATTAGGATAGGAGGAGAACCTCATCCTAACATGAGTAAGGTCGAAGGCCTCATTAATCTAAGACAAGATGAGGGTAGAGGTCCTGTCAATGATCCTAATGTATCCCTACAACCATATTAGGAACAGGAGGAGAACCTCATCCTAACATGAGCAAAGTCAAAGGCCTTATTGATCTAAGATGAGATGAGAAAAGAGATCCTGCCAACGGTCCTAATGTGCCCCTACAATCATGTTAGGAACGAGAGAAGAACCTCATCCTAATGTAAGCAAAGTCGAAGACCTCGTTAAACTAAGACAAGATGAGAAGAGAGGCCTAGTCAATGGCCCTAACGTGCCCTTACGATCATACGAGGAATAGAAGAGAACCTCATCCTAATGCGGGGAAAGCCGAGGTCTCGTTCATCTGAGATGAGAGAAAGAGAAAAATCCCATCAGTGGCTCTTATATGTATCCCCCCTACGGCAACGTCTAACACAAAAGAGGGAACCCCATCCTAGCTCATGAAAGGGACCCTAGCTCGACATCCACAACAAGCATCCCATCAGAAGGCGATAAAAAAAAACAACAAATAAGGCCACAAGCAAGCATTGGAGTCATGCGAGATAAAGATGATGAAGAGGAGTACCATTTCATTGCAAATATAAGTCCATTACAAACAAGGTAAAGATCGACAAGACCGATTACACAAGAGAGTAAGTTCATTATAAGTAAAATGAAGGTCGGCAAGATCGATTATATGAGAACAAAGAAAAAGGAAAAAGGCCGAAGCCCTAAGATGGATCGGACTCCTCGAGCTTCGGGCTGTCGACCCCGGCTATCACCAAGGCTTGCTTTAACCTAAAAATCTCCTCCTCAAATTCTTTCCTTTTGTATAAACCATCTATGTACATCCTATTGACATGCTCAAACTTGCGTTCAAGCTCTCAATGCTACTTCCTTAGGACTTCAGACTTGACCTCCGCATCTTTAATGGCTTGATGCTCACAAGTCAGTTGGAGCTTCAATTATTAAACTTCAAACTTCTCCATCCCGACCACCTCTGAGAGCTCGCCATTGCTGTACAATCGACTCTAAAAATAGGTGGCGTCATCTCTGGCAGCCTGAAGCTCATGTTCAAGCCTAGACATCTTATCCACCCAGGTTATCCGGTAACTATTGTGCCAAACCTCAATATCTTGCAGCTGCTTTTGAAGCTGAAAAATTTTTTTTGACCAGTCCCAGTCGTACCGAGCTTTGTTGGTAGACCATGGTGAACTTTCCTCCAACAAATAGATTTTTTCTTTTGCCACCTTGAGATCAGCTTCGAGAGAGCTGATCTTTGCCGTTAACACTCAAGACTTGTCGCTGGCATTTTTCTTGAGTTCGACAAGCTCTCTCTTGAAGTTATCCTTTCGAATGCCAAAACAAGCGGAATCCCTCGCATGTAATTTTTAAAGGTGAGTGACCTCTATGGTTTCCTCCGAAGCATTCTTCCAAAAAGCTTGAAGGTCATCCTCCATCTTCTTCAGCTTCTTCTTCAAGTGGTGGACTTCCTTCTTCAAGCCCCTCATCAATGGTTTAAGTGGGACTCCCTAAGGTAAGGGGTCGACGTCGGCTGGGGATGACGAGTTATGGCCCTGGTTGTTGGAAGGATTCTGGACAACACATGGAGCAACACTAGTATGAAGAGGAGAAAGAAATTTGCTTTCATTACTTGAAATGTTTTTAGTACATCAGGAAAAAAATAAGAAGAAAAAGTACATGTTGTCAAAAGTTTAGACCTTGGATGGCACAGCCACAGGAGAGGTCAGAGCATCCTCAGCTGCCTCCGATTCCTAAGTAGATTCGGGCATTGCAGCCATAGGATCGAAAACCTTTGGGGCAACTTTGGCAGCAAGAGAGGTGGGGGCAACAACTTCGGCACCAGCATTTGAAGGTCCGACTCTATCAGCAGGTTCCTCCATCAGGAGATCTAGATCAACGTCAGGGAAGTTCTCAGTGATCCTCCCCAAGCAGATTGGGAATCCTTCTAGGAAGGCTTCCTGGGTAAAGGAAATCTTAATGTTCTCCATGTCCTTGGAGGACTTGAAGGCTTCAACAGCTCGCTCCCTCTCGGTGCTGACCTCTTCCTTCGCCTTCCTCTTCTCCTCCTTTTCCAGGGTCAAAGCGGCCCTCAACTCCACCATCTCCTCATTCTCCTTCCTCAGCTCCTCACGAAGGTGCTCGACTTTGGTAGTCTAGACCTCTGAAGTCACCCTCAGGCAGTTGACCTCGGCTCTAGCCCTCTCAGCCTTCGCACGGGCTTCTTGAAGGGCTTTTGAGGCCACGGCTTGGTCATGATCTACAACCTTCGAATGGGCAAAAAGATAATGCCCCAGCTATAGATTGGAAATCAGGTCAGAACTTCGAAGTTCGAAATGCATTCGATCAAGACCAGAAAGAGTTAATTACCTCCAAAAAAGTAGCGAAGGACTCATCAAACCTCTCAGTGTTGTCCTTTTGGAACATCTTCTCCATAATTTGGGGAAGAATGCTTCCCCTCATCAATGACTGACAACCTCTCGATCATCCAGAGAAGCCTGTTCTTGATTGGAACCCTCACCCCAGAGTTCCTAGCCTTCCTCCCGACCTTCTTTTCGATGGCCTTCCTTTTCTTCTTCTTCATAGCTTCCTCCAATTGAAGAGGTGCAGAAGGGGCAACTTCCTCAGATAAAGCTAGACTCAGCACAGCAACGACAGGATTAGGGGCTAGCATAGCCTGACTCATTTCTCCAGTGCAAGCTTTTTTCGACAACCCTTCGACTGCACTACTCTTCCTTTTAAGGGATTTAATCTCCTTCACCAAATGCTCTCGCTCCTCTGGAGTCATCTCTGCAAAAGTGGGAACAAAGGATAGAAGAAAAGTGAGGTGCGATCAACTATCTATAGAACACTACCTACTGGGTTAAGAGGGCTAAGCCTAAAGTTAAACAAGGTTTGATCGTCCAATAATCTGGAGATCAAAGGAGCCTGGTAATTCTTTAACTTATCAGCCAAATCTTGATCTTGTCTTTCCAATCTGGGGGCTCAGCGGACTGAATCCCTCATGTCTCCCCAAGAGGGAAGTCTCAATTCTATGGAGGGGCACGAAATGAAGAGGAATTTTTCCTTTCAATTATGGATGGAAGAGGGGGCGCCCTTAAGAAGCCCCTTCTTGCCGAATTGATAGGAAACATACCACCAATTCTTGATGGTGGGGTGGTATTTGAAAGTGAAGAAGTTGCGGAATAAGAAGATGGTAGGCCGAACGTCGACCAAGATGCACAAAGAAAGGAACCCTATGACGAATCTGAATGAGTTCGACACTATAACAACAAAAGAAATGTTGAGGAACCTAAACAAGGCTACCACAAAAGGGGGGATCAACAGCCTAAGCCCAGTGCGGAAGGCCTCGGTGTACAAGCAAATGCGACCTAGGGGAGGCAAGTAGGCTCGGTCGCTAGGACCAGGGAGCTTGAGTTCGAAATTAGAGGCAATCCCGAACTGGACCCTAAGGAGAGAAAAGTCTTCATGCTGAAGTTGTTGGAAAATGTATCCTAAAGTCAATCATCAACCTATTGACAGTTGAGCTATATAATAATTATAATTAACTTATTAATTAATAAAATATATTTTTAGCATATTTTTTATCATAAGTTTAGATCTTCTAATGAACTTCATAGTTGTGATGAAGTCCTTAGAACTATTTAGTTTCAATAAAGAGATAATTTATCGATTAGTCCTTAAAATTATTCACGACCAAATGATAGACTGTTAATAAGGATGATAGCATCTATCGAGCATAGGTCACTGTGTGCCATACAGGTTGGTTATTTTCTTAACCAAGGAGTGTGGAGACACTGGTATGGTATACAGATGAGATGTAAGGATACATCATCATTGAATATGACCAACTCTAGAGCATTCTACTATCGAAAATGTCTCTGATGGAATATAGATATAAGTGTCCCATAGACCTGAGATCACCTCAGTGACTTACAAGCAACTCACTGTGCTTTGGTACCGAACTAACTGAATTTCTAATTTAGTAATGGAAGGCTTCTGGGCATAGTCAAGTACTTGCAAAGTTGGTGTATGATCAAGATGGGATTGACCACTCTAAGAGTTGGAGAAGAATATATCACTGTATTTCAATATAGCAAAACCTTAGCCAGGATAATCCATAAGATGGGTTTGATACTTTGAAATACAATGTGGATAGCCTGATCAAAGTTGACAGTTGAACTCTGAGTGTCCTACAAGCATTTTGGTCAAGGAAATAAATTATATGAAAACTATATCCACATGGGTTCTAAGGATGTTGTTCTATACATTCGACCTATCCAATCATTGGGTACCATTGCTAGATGATCATTTTGATTGGTATAAAAAATTATTTTTATGCTACCGACTTAGGTTCAGACCTATGACATCACACACATTAGAGTTCATGATCTAATCAGATGGTTGATCAACGATTTAGAATCATTCTAGGGTTAAAAGATCAATATGATTGATGTTTAACTTAGTGCAAGTATTGTAGGAGTATTGATTAGCAATTAGATTGCTAATTAATTAATTTGATTAAGTCAGAAGGTTGAGATTAAGTCTAATTAAATATAATTTAATTAAATTTAGTTTGGACTTGATTGGATCAAGTCCAATTGGTTTATTGAATAAGCCAAGTGCAAGTAAGAACTACTCCTAGTTCAATTAAGACTTGTATCAACTCAATTTCTAATTTGATTAAAAAATTAATTTAAATTTAAATCTATTTTAATATAATTTAATTAGGTTTCTAATTAGATTAAGATCTATTCTAATTGGATTAAATAAATTCTGATTTAATTTGATTCATACATTACTTGGACCAAGTCAAAATAGGAGTTCTAGTGTGACTAGGACTTCCTATTCCTTGCGCCATTAACTCCTCATGCCCCCCACGCCCCTTCTCTTTGATTTTGTAAGTGGAAAAACCTTTTCCCAATCCTTCACCATGCCCATAGCCTTCCCTTATTCCTTAGATGGTATTTGGTTGTGGACCAAGTCAAACTAGGAGTTGGTTTTGATTTAAATTCTATGGGATAGAGTTTTAAGCAACTAAAACTCCTCGCTTTGTGCCACCCACATTCCTGATTTTTCTCTCATATTTCTTTGGGCAGAGAGGAGTTTTTTGTGTGCACATTTCTGCTGGTCCATGCCAAAAATAATGGAGGGGGCGCCCAAGAGTTGGGCGCCCCTTGTCTTGCCTAATTTGGACATTTCTTGTGTAGGTATTTGACATAGACAAGGACTCCTCTATATCTCTCTATATAGAATGAATTTTCAACTAATTTTTGGATAGATTCAAGATCATTGAGAGGGATCTTAGGTATGTGAAAATCAGGGAGAAAGAGTATTGGGGCATGGGGATTTCATAGACACCAATCTAGTTATCTAGGTGAGAGAACAAAAAAGAAGAAGAAGGGTTCTTCTTCTAGGATTTTTCTTTGATCTCTTCCTGCTTCTTTAGAGATTTTTGAGAGATGTCTCAGGTTCAAAATCTCTTTCCCTTCCTTTTAAAAAATTAGAGAGTTCAAGATTTGAAGAAGGTGGTTCCAGATCGATCGTTGAAGATGGATCAACACAGTACTAGCATACCGTGCTAATTTTTTGCATCGAACTTCTGATCATGGTTCGTGGGCTCATGTGGATGACTCCTAGAGGCTGGATGCATGTGTGGCTCACACCATCATTTTCAAGCCTGGATCAGCAAGTTAGAACATCTAACTTGCATAGATAATAGATCTAATCTATTTTATGTACCTTCATTAGATGTAGTGTAGATACATATTGATGTGATCAATATGTTTTATTTTCTTTCTTATGTTTAATTTTTGATTTAATATCATGCCATAATCATATAATAGAACATTAGATCTAGGTTATTCTCTGATATTAAAAATTAATTTTGATTAATTTAAGTCTTTCGTTGCCTGATCTTGAAAAGGTTTCAAAATCTAGCCCTGAAATCCTAGATCTAGTTCCTTCACTTCGAGCCTTCATGGCATGTTTTAACGCCACCATGCTTGAGGTCCGAAATCTCAATGAGGATGTGGCCATCTCGGCCATGAAGTAAGGTCTGTAGGGGTCCTGGTTCACCTACTCTCTGGACAAGAACCCCCCAGACTTATGCTAAAGTTTTGGAGCACACAAATAAGTACATTCATGTGGAAGAAGGCGCTCCTGGCTAGTGTCAATCAAATGAAAAGAGCCAGAAGAAGAAACAGCGAAAGAGTGATACTTCTATCGGCCCCAACTGACCCATCCCAAATAAGGAAACAACATCCTCCCAATTGAGCACAATGCCAATCCATCCGAAGAGTTGGTACAATAATTATACTCCCCTCTCCACTCCATGAGCTCAGATTTTAATGAAGATCGAAGGAGAGGGGTACCTTCGCCGACCCCCATCGATGAAACATCCAGGCAAAGACAAAAAGAAGTACTGTGATTCCATTGCGACTATGGCCATGACACCAAACATTGCTTCTAGTTGAAGGATGAAATTGAAGCGCTCATCCGACAAGGATTTCTTAGCAAGTTTTGGCTCGATCGCCCAACTCATCCATGTGCCGATCAACCACCGCCATCGAAGGAGAACCATCAAAATCAACCAATGGTTTGGGTGATCAATATGATTTCCAGGCAATCAAGAGTCAGGGAGCAACATCCAAAAAAGAACCGACAAAGAAGCGACAATTCGACAAACTCATTTCTTTTTGGGATGATGATGTAAAGGGGATTCAAACTCCCCATGATGATGCTGTCATCGTCTCGACGATGATAGCAAATTATGGTGTAAAAAGGATCCTTATCGATAATGGAAGCTCTGCTAATATTTTATTTTACTCGACTTTCTTTCGAATGAAACTATCGACAGAACGACTACGAAAGGTCTCCGCTCCCTTAATTGGATTCATAGGAGACACTATTGATGTTGAAGAAGAAATCGATCTTTCATTGACTATGGAGATAGAACCTCGACAAAGCACCATCATCCTGACATTCACGATCATTAGAGTCCCATTGGCATATAATGCCATACTCAGAAGATCAGGACTCAATGCCCTCAAAGCGATGGTATCAACCTATCATCTATTGATCTGATTCTTGACTAAAGTCAGAGTCAGAGAAATGCGAGACGATCAACAAATCATCCAATGCTGCCTTGCTATCACAATAAACCCAAATAAATCTGATGACCCCTCACTGCTAGAAAGACTTGACCAGTGCGAAGAGGAGGAACGGGGCGAGCCAGCCGAACGATTGGTTTCAATCCCGTTGAAGGAGAATGACCCAACCAAGGTTATTCATATTAGGTCACAACTGTAGACGATGGAACAAGAGTAGTTAATTTGGTTACTGAGGGCCAATATAGATGTATTTGCTTGTTCGGCAATCGATATGCCAGGCATACCTCCAGAAATAATCATCCACCGACTGAACGTTAATCAGAACGTCAAGTCGGTGAGGCAAAAGAAATGATCATTCACTCTAGAGCGATATAAAGTCATCGATGAAGAGGTGGATAAGCTCCTCACAACAAACTTCATTAGAGAAGCCTATTATCCGGATTGGCTTGCGAATGTCCTCATGGTAAAAAAGATCAATGAAAAATGATGCATCTGCATTGATTATACCAATCTGAATGAAGAATGCCCAAATGATTACTTTTCTCTCCCAAAGATCGATCAAGCGATCGATGCAACATCGGGACATCAACTTCTAAGTTTCATAGATGCTTTCATCGGTTATAATCAGATCCAAATGATGTTCGAAGATGAAGAACATACCGCCTTCATCACCAACAAAAGAATTTACTGCTACAAAGTCATGCCATTCGAACTCAAGAATACGAAAGCAACCTACCAACGATTGGTGAACAAGATCTTCAAACCATAAATTGGATGAAACATGAAAGTGTACATCGATGATATGATAGTAAAAAGTACCCAAAGTCAGAACCATGTCCGAGACTTAGAGAAAGCTTTCAATACACAATGATAACACCGAATGAAGCTGAATCCGAACAAATGTGCTTTCAAAGTGATGATCAAAAAATTTCTCAATTTTTTTGTTTCACATTGGGAGATCGAGGTAAATGCTGAGAAGATAAAAGCAATCATCAAAATGAAACATCGAACTTCGAAAAAGGAGGTGCAACAGCTCAATGGAAGAATCGCCATGCTCAATCAGTTCATCTCCAAGTCTGTCGAGAGATGTCTTTTGTTCTTCAAGACTCTATGGTAAACTAAAGATTTTTCATGAACCGACGAGTGTCGACAATCCTTTCAAGAGTTAAAGAGATATCGGATGACTCCTCCACTACTTGTGAAGCCGATGGAAGGAGAACCTTTATATCTATACCTAGCCATATTCGATGAAGCTGTTAGTTTGATTTTGGTTAGAGAAGATGAAAGTTTGGTACAACACCCCATCTACCATGCAAGCAAGGTACTCCATAGTGCCAAAACCTGATACTCGTAGGCTAAAAAAATGATCTATGCCTTGATCATTTCGACACAATGGCTTTGACCCTACTTCCAAACCCATACAGTTTATGTTCTCACCAACCAACCTCTGAGATCGATCCTGCATCGACCAAATACTTTGGACAAAATGACAAAATGGACAATAAAACTCAACAAATTCAACATTCAATATCATCCTCATCTATTAATGAAAGCCCAAGTTTGGTTGATTTTATTATCGAGTGTACCATCTTAAAGGACAAGTCCGATCAATAAATAACTTGTGACTCGATGGAAACCATCCCTGAAATCAAACATAAGTCAACTTGGGTGTTACATGTCAATGGAGTGTCGAACGCTCTCGAAAGCGGAGATGGACTTATCCTAGCGAATATTGATAGGACAATTATTGAATACGCCCTTCGCTTCAACTTCAAAGCCTCGAACAATCAAGCTGAGTATGAGGCCCTCCTTGCTGGCTTGAAAATCGCCAAGGAGCTTGGTGTCGAAGAGTTGAAGACACTCACTGACTCTTAACTCATTGCAGGATAAGTCAAAGGTGATTATGAAGCTCGTGGTCCGAAGATGTAAAAGTATTTGGAGAAAGTGAAGGATCAAACTTCCATCTTCAAATATTTTGACATCTCATACATTCCTAGAGCAGAAAATGCTCGGACCGATGCACTCTTTCGACTAAACGTTACAACCCCCAATGAACTTGGCTAAACATATATCAAATATCTTGATACGCTGAGTATCGAAAGGGCAGAGGAAGTATTGCAAATCAATGATGAACCAAAGCTGGATGGATCCGATTGTCAAGTACCTGACTGAAGGAACTCAACCTGATGATACATCAGAAGCAAAACATTTGAGGTGGACGGCTTCATAATACATGATAATGGATAGACGATTTTACAAGTGGTCCTTCTCCCTTCCACTGCTAAAGTGCCTAGGATCCACTGATGCCGATTATGCATTTTGAAAAGTCCATAAAAAAATCTATAGGAACCACTTGGGGGCAAATCCCTCATCGATAATGCAGAAGGATGCAACTGAATTCATCCGAAGATGTGAGCCATGCCAAAGATACACCAACATCTAACGTCAATCGGCAATGCAACTAACATCGATCACAGCCCCATGGCTGTTTGTGTAATGGGGGATCGACATGCTTGGTCCTTCCCCCTCGACATCCAGACAAAGAAAATTCTTAGTCGTCGTCGTTGACTACTTTACAAAATGGGTAGAGGCTGGATCTATGGCACAATTATGGAAACTAAGATAGAAGACTTCATTCGAAAATCCATCATCTATAGATTCGGGCATCCACATACTATTATAACCAATAATGGTCGATAATTCAACAACCAGAACTTCAAAAACTTCTACGTGACATATCATATCGCGCACAAGTTGACGTCTGTCAATCATCCACAATCAAATGGAGAAGTGAAGATCATGAACCGAACGATCCTTCATGGCTTAAAAACCCAACTCAACGAGGCCAAAAGCCAGTGGGTAGAAGAACTACCTTCGGTGCTATGGGCCTACCGAATAACCCTCCAAGTTTTGATGGGCAAATCTCCTTTTAACCTTGCTTATGGAATAGAAGCGGTAATACCTGTCAAAGTCGGACTACCCTCCATGTGGGTTGAAAGATATGATGAGACAAATAATTTGGATCGACCAAGGGCGAACTTGGATCTGCTACCTGAGGTTCGGCAATAAGCTTAACTCAAAATGGTGGCTTACCAGCAGCAAGTCGCCAGATACTATAATAGAAGGGTCAGATTGAAGAAAATTTGCTTGGGGGACTTAGTCTTGCAGAAGATTGAAATATCCAAACCATTGGACCAAGAAAAGCTCTCTCCAAATTAGGAAGGACCCGATTGAGTGGCGAAGATCCTTCGACCTAGAGCATATCGACTCAAAACACTCGATGGGATAGAAATTCTACAAACATGGAATGCTGACAACCTTAAAGTGTATTACCAATAAAATCAACTTCATGTACTTTTGACAAATGCAAGTAATAAATCTTTACAAAGTTTATCTCAAAGGAGACTAAAGTATTAATCTCATGAACAAGGATCGGCGAACTGATAGGCAACTAAATAAACCAGATGAGGAATGCTGCAGTTTCAAAAGAAAAAAGGTCAGCCGATCGATTGTCGGCACTTCACAGTCGATTGATCGTCGGCATGTTATGGCTATAACCGATCAACTATCGGTACATTACGACCGACCAATTGTTGTATGCTGCAGTCGATTGACTAACAACATGCCATAACCGACTGACTATCGACATTTTAAAGTCAGCAGAACTCAACTGCTAAATAATGGACGACAACCGTCAATTGGTGCTTCATTCGATGATAACTCCTGGTCAGCAATTCTCGAACAATCAGCATAATTAATCGGGAATAGGTGGGCCTCCCATGGCAGAACAACCGACCGATTGGCTAGCAGCTAAAGTCGACACATAACTTCTTTGCAAAATAGCAAAAGAAGAGAAACATCAATCTACTGATTGTGAACTAGTTGGTTTGCCCCGACTAATAAAAATAATGAGATCTATACCGATTTAGTTACGATCGAGTCGAATGATGGTTGGCTTGCACCTGATCATCATGATTAGATATTAGTTCATAAAAAGCCGACTAAAAGTCAGTTGAAAACTAACCAAAGGTTGGCTTATCCCCACCTAGGAATATTTTGACAAATAACTAAGTCTAGGCTGGTTAGAAACTGACTTTAAGTCAGTCAAAAAACCTGCTGATAGTTAGTTAAACGAAAAGTGGCTAATAATCAATTAACTCAAACATGAACATGGTACAAGTAAAGCATTTTTTTTCATTACTGTAAAATGGAGAACTACAAAATGGACCATCGATCCTTACAAAATTTAAACTATAAGTTTTAAAAGAAAACAAAAGTACAAACTTATTCGATGGTCATCTGCTCCGAAGGATGATCGGGGACAAGTTCAATATTGGTCGTTAGTGCAGCATCCGCTGGTGGAACGATGTTGGTCAGAGCAGCTCCTTGATCCCCTAATAGAACTTCGGTAACTAACTAGAGGGCCAACGCATCTTTAGTTGAAGTCATGGGAGCTGTAGGAATAACCAACTCAGTTGGAATCAAAGCAGCGGCAGGAAGACCCTCGTCCATCGGGCTCGGAGGTAGTACATCATCACCTCCCTCATCCTCTTTTTCAGTAGTAGGAATGATGATGCTGCTAAGGTCAAGGTTAGGAAAGAGTTGTTGGACAGTGTCCCGATCGTCACCAAAGTCGATCCAATAGAAATCTTTGCTTCCTTGGAGGATCAGGGTCTTCAAGTCAGATGAGGTCTTGAACTCCTCAACGCCCAATTCTTTTGTCCGATCGAGATTCCGCTGTAGAACTTGGATCTCCACCTTGGTCGAAGATGCCTCCCCTTTCATAGACTGCCATTTTTGACGATAGTCCTCCCCCTCCTTGTCCTAGTTGTCACGGTCCTTCTTCAATTTCTCCACTGCATGTTTATTCTTTTTTGCATGATTCTTCTGGATCTTCGCCTCCTTTTGAGCCGACTTAAGGTCGGACTGAACCAATTCAACTATGAAACTGGCTGACCCAAGTTCGGCCCTAAGATGGGAGACTTCATCGGACAAGATGTTCTCCCGGATGGCAGCATCCTTCTGTAGCTATTCCAACTGTTGGACTGCTGAATCATGTTCGGTGTTTGCGGCCGACACTTAGTTAGAACATACACGCCGAAGATCAGTCATCCTACGACAAGCCGACTCAAGTTCAAACATATCATGGGCCCACTGATCAAAGAAAATAAACCAAGTTAGTAAAAAAAAAGAGGAAGACTACTGACTTACCTTGATGAAAGTCAGGTAAAATGACCTGAATAATTCTATTGCCCAGATGAACAAACCAAGAGGGTGGGTGAATTGAATTTTCAAAAATTTAAACAGATATGTGCAATGATTAATGATTAAATCCTAAGTGAATCAAATATGAGAGCAAATAAAAGACACAAGTAAGAGCACACACACAAGCAAGAGGATTTTGTAGTGGTTCGATGTACTTCCAGCACCTACGTCCACTCCCCAAGCAAACTCTTGAGAATTTTACTATAATCCTATAAGATTATAGTCGAATAGTTTTTTTGGGCTCACTATCCAAAAACCTAGTTGATTTTTTCCTAGGTTTACCAACCACATGTTAGATATGTATGCCCTAAAAGCCAGATTGGCTGACACTTGTAATACACTTCTAAGGATAAAATTATAATTTTAACTATAAATAATAAAATAAATTACTTTTTATTATAGTGTGTATTTAAAAGTATCTGTGATACATCCCTTGTGTTAATGATAATGATAGTTCATATTTTCAAAAGTTGAAAATTTAGGATATGAATTTTCATTATTAACTCATAAAATGCTTCCAACCGTAGGATCATCATGAGGATGATAATGATCCAAAAGGTTGGTGTATGATCGCTTTTTTTGGATAGATGAGTCTTAAATCTATGATGTAGAGACATCGAAGCGAGAGTATAGATACTCATTAGAGAATGAGGGTACTGAGCATGATCACCTCGAGCAAACATAAGAAAGTCTACCTTTCCATCGATGACTGGCTCAAAACTGCAGTGGTGTATCTAGTTCTTTGACCTAAGGTGCATCGGTAGTTCACCTTGAGGGTGTTATAGTTTGACTACATCATAACTTGATCTTCTAGCAATTTGAAATCCTGAGATGTATGTTGGCTATAGCATGTTCATTGTAGGAATTGGATTGCACCAATAGGAGATCTATCTACCTCGATAGATGAGGAGCAGTCCTATGATGATCATGAAAATTAAGTCCATAAGCCCATGGTCATGGCAGAGTGAAATAATAGAAAGAGTTTTTATTAGGCTTTTCACATTGGACTTGAATCGAATGTTAATTCATATGACAAAAATTAGGGTTTGACAAGATCACCTTAACCATAATCCAATCAGGGCTCAAGATAGAGAAACTTAATCACATAGGTAAATGCATTGAGAGGTTCACTTTCAGTTCTGATGGGTTGCCACCATATGCTGCTAGGTGTCGCTGGCGGATTTTGGGAGTAATTAGAATGATTTGGATGATCGATCATACTAGCTATCTGAATCAAAAAAGTTTTGATCCATCGAAAGGTGTTTCGATGATGTCGATGATAAAGATCACGACATATCCTATTACCATATGAAACTGAACCTAACTTGATCATACAAATAAGAGTTTGAATCTAGATATCATCAATTAGACTAATCTAGTTCAATTGATTTGAATAAGATTCAATTAGGTTCAAGAAAATCGTGCTAGCACATGATTGAGCCTAATATTCTCCTTTAACAACCATTAAAGCTTGTCTCGACTGAGCCAAATATATTTGGGCTCACTAAGGAACCTTTACTTGGTCTAACTAAAGCTTATCTAGATTAGAAAAGGGTTGTCTTAGTTTATGAGATAAATTTAAAATAACATCTGCCATTTTCGATCACCTACTAATTTCTATTTTTTGATATTGGTCAAATGTTGACCCTAGACACTTAGACATTTGCCCATGTGTCATGCACCCATAGGAGAGTCCCTGAGGACTTGTCTCCTGCTAAAAAGTAGTCAAGAAGGGGATGCACGCCTAGGAAGGCATGCGCTCCATGAGGATAAAAGATGGAGTCCCATACAGATGGGACTCCAAGTTGCTTCAGGGGATTAAACTGTGTGGCGCCAAAAAGTCTTGTTTGACCCAATTTTGGTGCCACCTTAGGAGGATTTTGAGGGTCTCTCATCTGATTGGATCAAATGATGTCATCCTACCAATCAAATTTAGATCTGATTGCACAAAGGACCATGATTGGTCAGGATGATGTGACACTGCATGGTGCAGCAGGATCTATATAAACCATATCCACGCCTAGAATTTAATGCTTCTGCCTTTAGCCCATGCCACATAGCCTCTCTCCCTCCTTCTCCTTGCCACCCTCTGGTCTTCTCTCTCCTCTCCATGCCCAAGGGCTTTTGGGCATGAACAAGGTGCGATCCAAGCAAGTGAAAGGCGTCAGGAAAGGAAAAAGGTAGCACAGATACAAGAGACAATGGCTATTCTTCAAAATTAGTTTTGAAGATCTTTAAGATCATATCTAGATCTGATTTTTGGAGGATTGATTGAGGAGAAGATCTTCAGATCCTATCTGAGTGGATACCGATAGAGGCCAGGTACTTGCATGGCTACATTCAAAACCTCAAGCAAATATCGGGATCAACATAGGATAATTGGATTACCCAAAACAAAGGTATAATTAAATTAAATTAAATTTTTATTTTTATTTTTATTTTTATTATTAGATCAATAAGATCAGATTTAAGGAGTCTCAAATTTGATTAGGATCTTAGAGAAAAAATTTTTAATATCCCTCTTGATCCAATCAGATCTGAACAAACCTGACTTGGAAAATAGATTTTTTTCTTCAACTGATATCAGAGCCAGGTTTCATAATTCATTAGATCTAATTTTAATTTATTTTTAATTTATTAATTAGATGATTTTATATGTCACATTATATGTGATTAGATCTAAAATTAAAAAATTAAAAATTAAATAATCTAGATCTAAGATGTATGAGATGCATGACTAGACTAGGAATAGAATTATTCTATGTGTAGTCTAGCATGATCATAATTTTAATTTAATTAATTATAATTTTTAGAACTATTTATTTACTATTTTTTTATATTATAAATATTATAATTAGATCAAAAAAATAAAAAATAAATTTATTTAATTTGTTCATATGAGATATGATAGATGCATGTTTAGACTAGTTGTAGAATAGTTCTACAAAATTATCTAAAATAAATTTTAATTTAATATAATCAAATTTAAATCTTATTTTTTAGATATTTATGAGATAATTTAGATCTAAAAATATGCATGATATAATGCATGAGATGTATGCAAAACATATATTTTTTTGTTAGATCAATTTTTATATATGTGATATATGATGTAGATCTAACTAGTTTTGTAGATTTATCATATTTCTGATTAAGATGTTTCCCTTGGCCGTCCGATCATAAGAGCAAAGTAGGATTTAAAGACCCTCTCCTCTCATTTGATGGGGTGTTCTTATGGTATATACGGGTGTTGGGCGTTCGTCCATAATCAAAAATTAAAAACTTATTTTCTGCAAAACCATAGATCCTGAAATCCTAAGATTTTATATACATGTTTTGTTTATGAACCCTAAACTTAATTAAAAATTAAGATTATGAAATATATTAGATCTAAAATTAAGAATTTTTAGATTTAAGATATATTCATAAAATTGGATTTGGACTTGGGTAGCTCAATTAGGTCTAGCGGTTAATCAAATCGAATCAAGAGTTGGTTAGGTAGGATCAAGAGTACTTAAATTGACCAGCCTAATATGATTAAGTCTGGGTCAAGGTGGAGTCACATGAGTGATCGATCAAGTTAAGACCTAATTAGGCTCAGTGGTTAGAGTCTAGATTGTAGACTAATCCAATTGGTTCTGGCTCAACAATTTGGTGTCTAAGGTAAGTTTGGCAGATACGATCGACTGATTTTTAATTGGAAGCTACTCAACTCGAATGCATTCTTATCGAGTTAATGGCATATCCTTTCCATCAGTCTCACTTACTTGGCCATATTTGTCGGTCCAGTCTTGATCTAAGGTGGCTAACAATCCGAGCTAACCCATGCCACTAGGTTAGTCATAATGGTTATGGCTATGTCAAGTCAAGTTTAAAGAGACCTAAATCAAATCTTCCTAAAAAAAGATTAAGTCTAAGGTCTTCCACCATTGTAGATGTGCGGATTCTTTTCAGGATTGATTGTTCTTGACTGGTCATGATGGTTCAGTTGCACCGAGAAGATGCAACAATGTCTATTAGGCATTAGATGCTTCGTGCTAGAGGATGGATTGGGCTCAATATTTTGGATACGGTGAAAGATTTAATTAGAAATCCAATCTTTGAAATGGTGGATCTAACTTAACTAAGGAGTGGATCAATATTTCGGACATGGTGAGATTCATGAATTAGAGACCAAGTCTAGGTGCATCATGATTAGAGAATTATTGGACAAGAGTTGTTCACTCATTGACTAACCCATCATCAATAACTATTAGGTGAGGTGATGAGTCAGTTGGTGGGACTGCACCATCCACTAGAAATCAGTAATCGTAGAGATTTTTGCATCTCTACAGAGGGGTGTAGGGATCCGAGAAAATAGTGGAAGCTAATTTGTTTAAAAATCAAACCTTCTAAATAAATTGATTAAGTCTTAACTACAAAATCTAACTAGAAACTTTGACTCTTTATAGGAAAAAGAAAAATCTCTACGTCCAACCTACTAGCCCGTATCCTGGACACCCATAGACCGACCGAACCCAATTATAAGAATTGACTCTAGAACATCAAAATCATTTTGGGTTCTAAGAAGTTAACTCATGTATTGGACCAGGATCCCCCCACCTTATCAGCTCATCCGTCTGCTGAATAGAGAGCATCTCCTGATAAATGGATGGATGAAGATAATAAGGCTAGATACTACATGTTGAGCTCGATATCTGATGAGCTTCAGCACCAACATGAAGATATCAAGACTGTCCGCTAAATGTTGGCTCACCTGCAAGAGTTGTTTGGTGAATAGAGTCATGCAACCAAATATCAGATCACTAAATGACTATTTAAGGCTAAAATGCATGATGGGCAGTCAGTCTAAGATCATTGTCTGATGATGATCAAGGACTTAAAAGAGCTTGAGAAGCTTGGAATGAAGTTAGACCAGGATCTGCAGAATAATATAATTTTGCAATCCTTGACTGATGCATATGGGCAATTCATCATGAACTACCATATGCATAAATTTTAGAATATTTTGACCAAGCTTATGAATATGCTGGTTACTGTTGAGCTTTCTATTAAAGATTCTAAAGGCTCAGTACTTACTATGGAATGGACTTCTTTCAAGAGAAAGTCTTTTGGAAAGAAGAAGTTTGTGAAAAGATAGAAGGTGGAAGATGGAAAGAAAAGGAAGGTAGAGCTGAAGAAGAAGGCCGCTGACAAAGAAAAGTATTTTCATTGTAATACTGATGGCCACTGAAAGTGAAACTACCCTACATATCTGGCCATCCTAAAGAATAATAAGAAGACAGATCCTTCTAGAGGTATGCTAGTTATTGAATCTAACCTTATGATTTCTTCTGCATCCAGTTGGATGCTTGACTCTGATTTTAGTGCTCATTTGTGCACTTTCATGCAGGATCTTGAGGATTGTCGGAGGCTGAGGGATGGTAAGATAATCCTATGCATCGAAAATGATGTAAGAATTACTGCTATGGCCATAGGAATCTATCCTCTTTGACTACCATCTGATTTAGATTTAGTACTTAAGAATTGTTATTATGTGCCTACTGCAAGCAGAAATTTGATTTCTATTTCATGTTTAGCACAAGAAGGCTATGTAATTAGTTTTCTTAAGGACCATTATAATATTCTTTATGAAAGAAATAAAATTACAAGTGGTTTCTTTATTAATGGTCTCTACCAGTTACATATTGATGTATCTATCTTTAATATCGAGCAAAATATGAATGCCATAAGATCAAAATAATCCAGAAATAGTCCAAACGATAGGTATCTATGGTACCTAAGACTAGGTCATATAGCAGAAGATAGGGTTAACAAATTTGAGCAAATCAGGCTATTGAGTATGTTGACTTCCGAGTCATATCCAATTTATAAATCATGTCTTCATGGAAAAATGACTAAGCTCCCTTTTGTAGGACATGGGAAAAGGGCCATGAAACTACTTGCCCTAGTACATACTGATGTGTGCGGTCCATTTGATGTACCAACTAGAGGCAACTTTGACTACTTCATAACCTTTATCAATGATTTATCTTGGTATGGGTATGTGTATCTTATGAGACACAAGTCTGAAGTCTTTGAAAAATTTAAGGAATTCAGACATGAAGTTGAAAAGCAAACTGAAAAATCCATTAAGATTCTTCGATCAGATCGAGAAGGTGAATACCTTAGTTGAGAACTACTGGACTATCTCAAGCAAAATGGCATAGTCTCTCAATGGACTCTACCTAGAGCATCTCAACTCAACGGAGTTTCAGAATTGAGGAATCAAACCCTATTAGATATGATCCGATCCATGATGAGCTTCAAGACCTTCCTGATTTTTTTTGGGAACATAGTCTATTAACTGCTATATCTTTACTGAATAAGATTTTCTCTAAAACCATTCCTACCACACCGTATGAGATATGGCATAGTAAAAAACCAAGTCTGAGTCATCTCAGAATTTAGGATTGTCCGACTCATGTCAAAAGACAACAAGTGGACAAGTTAGACTATAGATCCTTTAGAGCTCGATCCATAGGATATCCTAAAGAGTCATTAGAATATTATTTCTACATTCTAGAAGATCATAATATAATTATGAGTTGCCATGCCATCTTTCTTAAAAAATAGTTTATTCAAGATGGTGGAATTGGAAAGCAGATCAAGCTCGAGGAGAAAATCTAACAAGAGCAATGAGCTAAGGACCCTATGGAATCAAATCAGGTTGAGCCAATACAATCACTACCTCCTCTACCTCATAGATCGAAAAGAATTTTTTGTTCTCCTGAGAGGTACTTAAGCACTATTTTAGAGGAAGTAGAGAAAATATTCCTCGTAGATAATGGGGTTCATGGTGATGATCCCAAAACCTATGATGAGGCGATATTGGATATCGACTCCGAGAAATGGTTAGAGATAATAAAGACAGAAATTAACTTAATGCACTCAAACTAAGTCTAGATCTTGGTAGATCCACCTGAAGGTATAATATCTATTGGGTGTAAATGGATCTACAAGAGAAAGATTGGTGCAGATGAAAATATGGAGACATTCAAAGCTAGATTAGTGATAAAAAGGTATAGTCAATGCGAAGGAATTGACTATCAGGATATCTTTTCATCAGTAACCATGCTAAAATTCATCCGCACATTGCTTACTATTGTAGCCTATTTTGATTATGAAATATGGTAAATGGACGTAAAAATAACATTCTTAAATGGATACCTTGAGGAAGATATCTATATGGAACAGCCACTAGGTTTCACATCCAGTGATGTTGATCACAAAGTATGCAAGCTACAAAGATCCATATATGTACTTAAGCAAGCATCTCGGAGCTGGAATACTTATTTTAATGATATGATCAAATTATTTGGTTTCATCAACAAGAAGGAGGAATCATGTATTTTCAAAAAGATCAGTGGGAGCGCTATTGTCTTCCTCATACTATACATAGATGATATCTTTCTTATTGGGAATGATATTTTCATGTTGACCATAGTTAAAATATGGTTATTTAAAGAATTCTCCATAAAAGACCTAGGAGAAGCATCCTTCATTCTAGGAATTAAGGTCTATAGAGATAGACCGAATAGGATGCTAGGTCTTTCATAGAAGATGTATATAGAGGAAGTGCTAAAGAGGTTTAGCATGAAAAACTCCAAGAGAAAATTGGTACCCTTCAGACATGGCATTCATCTCTCCAAGAAAATATGTCCCAACACACTTGAGGAGATTGAACGCATGAGCAAGATTCCTTATGCTTCAGCAATAGGGAGCTTTATGTATGTCATGTTATGTACACGATCTGATATAGCCCATGCTGTGAGTGTCACGAGCAGATATCAGTCGAATCCAGATGAAGAACACTAGACTTCTATGAAATGTATCCTTAAATACTTGAGAAGAACTAAGGATATGATGTTGATTTTTGGTATTAGAGAACTCCAAGTCCAGAGATATACAGACTCGAATTTTATGTCTGATATAGATGATCGAAAGTCGACATTTAAGAGTCTATTTGTGTGTAATGATGGTGCTGTCAGTTGGAAGAGTTTCAAGCAGATAGTGATAGCAGATTTCACCATGAAAGCAAAGTACATCACTGCATCAAAAGCTATGAAGGAGGCATTTTGGTACAAGAAGTTCACTGTAGAGATCGAAGTGATGCCATCGGATGCCATTCCTCTGTACTACGATAATAATGGTGCCATAGCCCTTACTAAGGAGCCAAGGTCTCACCAAAAATCCAAGCACATCGAGCGGCGATACCACCTCATCCATAATTATCTTGAAAAAGGTTACGTCGAGGTCAAGAAAGTTGACTCCGCAAATAATATGGCAGACCCACTTACAATGTCATTAAGCCAACAGAAGATCGAAGCCCACCTTAAGAAGATGGAACTTAGATTTATAGCCAATTGGCTTTAGGTTAAATGGGAGTTTGTTAGATATGTATGCCCTAGAAGCCAGATTGGCTGGCACTTGTAATACACTTCTTAGGAAAAAATTATAATTTTAACTATAAATAATAAAATAGATTATTTTCTATCATAGTGTGCATTTGAAAGTATCTGTGATACATCCCTTGAGTTAATGGTATGATAGTTCATGTTTTCAAGAGTTGGAAATTTAAGACGTGAATTTTCATTATTAACTCATAAAATGCTTCCTACCGTAGGATCATCATGAGGATGGTGATTGATATGGAAGGTTGATGTACAATCACTTCTTTTGAATAGATGAATCTTGAATCTATGATGTAGAGACATCGGAGTAAGAGTACAGGTACTTATTAGAGAATGAGGGCACTGAGCGTGACCACCTCGAGCAGTCATAAGGAAGTCTATCTTCTCGTTGATGATTGGCTCGAAGCTATAGTAGTGTGTCTAGTTCTTTGATCTGAGGTGCATCGATAGTTCACCTTAAGGGTTTTATAGTTTGACTACATCATAATTCGATCTCCTAGTCATTCAGAACCCTGAGGTATATATTGGCTATAGCATGTTCATTGTAGGAATTGGATTGCACTAATAGGAGATCTATCTACCTCGGTAGATGAGGAGCAGCCCTATGATGATCATGAGAATCAAGTCCATAAGCCCATGGCCATGATAGAGTGAAATAATAGAAAGAGTTTCTATTAAGATTTTCACATTGGACTTGAATCGAATAATTAATTCATATGATAAAAATTAGGGTTTAACGAGATCACCTTAACCCTAATCCGATCGGAGCTCAAGATAGAGGAACTTAATCACATAGGTAACTGCACCGAGAGGTTTGCTTTTAGTTCTGATGGGTTGCCACCATATGCTGCTAGGTGTTACTAGTGAATTTTGGAAGTAATTAAAATAATTTGGATGATCGATCATACTAGTTGTCTGAATCAAAAAAGTTCTGATCCATCAGAAGGTATTTCAATGATGTCGATGATAGAGATCGCGACATATCCCATTACCATATAGAGCTGAATCTAACTAGGTCACACAAATAAGGATTTGGATCTGGATGTCATCAATTGGACTAACCCAGTTTAATTAATTTGAATAAGATTCAATTAGGTTCAAAAAAACTGTGCTAGCACACGATTGAGCCTAATATTCTTTTTGAACAATCATTAAAGCTTGTCTCGACTGAGCCAAATGTATTTGAGCTCACTCAGGAATCTTTACTTGGTCTGACTAGAGTTTGTCCAGGTCAGAAAAGGGTTGTCTTAATTTATGAGATAAATTTAAAATAACACCTGCCATTTTGGTCACCTGCTAATTCCTATTTTTGGACATTGGTCAAATATTGACCATGGACACTTAGACATCTGTCCATGTGTCATGCACCCATACGAGAGTACCTGGGGACTTGTCCCTTTGCTAAAAAGTAGATAGGAAGGGGGCACACACCTAGGGAGGCATGCACCCCATGAGGATAAAAGATGGAGTCCCATATAGATGGGACTTCAGGTTGCTTCTAGGGATTAAACTGTATGACGCCAAGAAGTCTTGTTTGATCCAATCTTGACACCACCTTAGGAGTGTTTTGAGGGTCTCTCATCTAATTGGATCAGATCATGTCATTCCATCAATCAGATTTAGATCTGATTGCACAAAGGGTCGTGATTGGCTAGGATGATGTGGCACTACATGGCACAGCAGGGTCTATATAAACCCTATCTGCACCTAGAATTTAATGCTTTTGCTTTTAGCCCATGCCACATAGCCTCTCTCCCTCCTTCTCCATGCCATCCTTTGGTCCTCTCTCTCCTCTCCACGCCCAAGGGCTTTTAGGCACGAACAAGGTGCGATCCAAGCAAGTGAAAGGCGCCAAAAAAGAAAGAAGGCAGCACTGCTATAAGAGACAACGGCTGTTCTTCAAAAGCAGTTTTGAAGACCTTCAAGATCAGATCTAGATTTAATTTTTGGAGGCTTGATTGAGAAGGAGAAGATCTTCATATCCTGTCCAAGTGAATACTGGTAGAGATCAGGCACTTATATGGCTACATCCAGAATCTCAAGCAAACATCGAAATCATCGTAGGATAATTAAATTATCTAAAATAAAGGTATAATTAAATTAGATTTAATTTTTATTTTTATTTTTATTATCAGATCAATAAGATCAAATATGAGGAGTCTCATATCTGATTAGGATCTTAGAGAAAAAATTTTTGAAATATCCCTTTTGATCTAATCAAATCTAAATAAACCTGATCTAAAAAATAGGTTTTTTCCTTCACCATAACCCTTACAAAGATTAGATAAACCAATCTGAATAAACAAAGGAGGGAAAAAATCCAAAACCCAAGTTTTAGCTCTTGCTGAAACTAAGTACATGGAAAGGGGAAAAGAAATGTTACTACTCAAAAGACCCCTTCAAATGAGCAGAAGAGTTGTCCTTGTAGTTCGTTGAAATCCTCTTTGAATGCATGGAGTTAATACACTTGAGGGTTCTTCAATGCTTAAGAGAATAGATTGATTGAACATAGAAATTTCCATTCAAGAATAGAGCATGCTTTTTTTCTCTCATTTTTCTTGGATAAATCATAAATAAGCTTTCTTTCTTTTATATCTATAGCATTCCTCTCTTCTGGTGATGATTGAAGCTCAGAAAAAGCAAAATCTGACCATTGGAGAGCAGCAACTAGCCATTGGGACTGAAAAAATCCATTTTGGAATGCTCCATCAAAAAGTTATCACTGAGTCTCGAGACCTCTCGATTTGTCTTAAGACATCTCGCCAAGTTACGAGGCCTCTCGGTTTGATTAGGAGAGCTCTCACATTTAGTCTCACAAAAAATTATCTTTCTAAAAAAAATGGCTTATCTAAGATCGAGACCTCTTGGTTATATACGAGACATCTCACGGGAATCACGAGACCTCTCAAAAATCCTATGAGATCTCTCACTCTCAGGGCATGGAAACTAGGTTTCTATCATCTGAGACTAAGAGCTCTTGAGATTCTCTCAAGATCTCTCGAAATCATGCCAGAACAGCGCTTGGGGCATGCCAATCCACTCGAGAGCTCTTAAAAAAATTTTGAGATGTCTCCAAGACTGTTCTAAAAAAATTTAAAGAAAATTTTCACACTATTCAAGGGGATCCAATCTTTATTTGATTTTCACTTTATGTTTTTCTTGTTTTGGTCAAAGAGTTCTCTTTCTTCTGACATTAGAATACTTAAAATAAAATATACTAGTAATCATTTGCTTTAATGTTTGGTCATCATCAAAATCACTTAGAAGGTTCAATAATCTCTCCCTTTTTGATGGTGACAAAATATTAAGCAATTCATAAAATGATTATAAATAATATGACTATCATGAACTAATGAATGCAAAGTTTTTGTGCTGAAGCTCCCCCTTAATGTATGCTCTCATGAAATGAATAAGATTTGAATAATCATTCTTTTTATTTTGTATTTGTATTTGTTCATTTTAAACATTTCATTTTCTAAAAAGTCTCTTTTGTGTATTTTAGTTTGAATTGATTATACATTTGTATATTTTTTCTTAATATTTCTCCCCCTTTTTGTCAACATCAAAATCACAACAATGAAAGGATCATAAATAAGATAAAGAAGGCAAGAATATAAAAAGGATTTATTCCATTGCAGGATATTATACTACATAGATAGAAATGTATATTGGTTTACAAATAATGAATCTCATACCAAAATAGTTAAATCGAAAGTCAAAATAAGAGAGATGACTGAAGGTCAAACTGAAATGCTTAATTAATAAATCAATGGATTGTCTCGAAGTTTAGAAATTTTAGAGAAGAAGCAGCATAAGACATCAGCTCAGATTGAACTACTCTTATTTGAGAATGCCAGGATTGCATAGAGACTTGAAGAGAATATCACTGTTTAGTGCACCACAGCTAAAGTGCTCATTTCCACTTTGCAGCAAATTTTGAGTTGGGCTCCATTCTCTTCTGGACCATCATCTTCTTCTAGACCATCACCCTCTCCTAGACCTGCTCCTCACTTATCCTCAACTAGACCCAAATCTTCCTCTGAACCCATCATTGAGTTCCTCTCTGATGAGGACAAGGTACTACATAGATAGAGATGTATATTGGTTTACAAATAATGAATCTCATACCAAAATACTTAAATCGAAAGTCAAAATAAGAGAGATGCTATACCTCGTCCTCATCAGAGAGGAACTCAATGATGGGTTCAGAGGAAGATTTGGGTCTAGTTGAGGATAAGTGAGGAGCAGGTCTAGGAGAGGGTGATGGTCTAGAAGAAGATGATGGTCCAGAAGAGAATGGAGCCCAACTCAAAATTTGCTGCAAAGTGGAAATGAGCACTTTAGCTGTGGTGCACTAAACAGTGATATTCTCTTCAAGTCTCTATGCAATCCTGGCATTCTCGAATAAGAGTAGTTCAATCTGAGCTGATGTCTTATGCTGCTTCTTCTCTAAAATTTCTAAACTTTGAGACAATCCATTGATTTATTAACTAAGCATTTCAGTTTGACCTTCAGTGAATATTCTTTGCTCTTCAATGCTTACTAAGAGTTGATGCCTCATACTGGATAGTATATCCATGAACCTTTCAGATACTTTCTGAACAACTTCTTCTAATACCCTTTCAACTAAAAGATCTTGATCAAAAGCTGGGGGAGGAGCTGGAGCAGAACAAGGAGGCATCAGTGGAGAGTGTGGGGACCCTGGTGTAGTGAAAGAAGGTCCAGCGGTAGATGGTGATAGTGGAGGGGATGGAGATCTGTGTTCTTCAGGCTCATTTGTAGCATGTTCATCTGCCCTCATCCATTTATCATCCTTCTTTACAAATTTTATCTGATTTAATATGCCTTTATTGATGTAGTCTGTATGAGACAACATTTGAAGTCTTCACCTTCTAGATTAACTTGAAAGTCCTTGAAGATTAAGGTGAAAATCATTCCATAGGGTAAACATGCCTTGCTCTTGCTGGCTGTATCCTTGAGTTATTGTAGCATGAGAGAGGAAAAGCTAATGGAAGTTCTAGTGACCATAAAGAATATGACTCCTAGTTCTCTTTTTTTGATCCAGTCATGTCTTCCAACTTTAGAAAAAATAATATGACTGACAAAGGATTGCAATAATCTCATCTCAATCAAGAGAAGATAAGAAACAAGTTGAAGATTTTCATCAACATCTTTCCTTTCTAAGATACACTTAAGGGCTTCAATTTTATCAAATAAGTTTAGGTTACTGATCTTAGCCCTAGGTACTTCAAGAAGCTACCCTATTTTTCTCTCATCTAAAAAAATATGCACTCCTTTCACAACAGATTCTACTTTCGACCCTTGCTCGAAGCTAATGTTGTCAAAAAATTCTCTGATCAACTTCGGATAAATATTTACCTCTAGGGTACAGAGTTTTTCCCATCCTTGCTGTCGGATCTAAGATTCAATATGAAAGTGTTCCTGGTCTAGGTATCTGATGTCCACACAGTGGCCCATTGGATCTATCCTAGTCGTAATAAAGAGACGAGCACGAGATGAAGAAGCAGACGAAGATGATTGAGCCATATCGTGCTATTGTTTAGCCCTAGCTTCAATCGATGGCATGATGGAAGATCTTTGAGTGGCAAGGGATCTCTTCTTTAGAGCCATTGGGGGTTAAGATTTGGAGGGAATGGACAAGAGAAGATGATTTGGAGGATTTTTTGAGGAAAGAAGGAGAGTTTGGAGGAGAGGTCTCGGAAGAGCGAAATGAGAGAATGAAATAGGGGATCCCTCATAGATAGATTTAAAAAGAGAGCCCGCAAGAGTTGAGAGCTCTCGTCTTAAAGATGAGATGTCTCAAAAACTTTGATAGCTCTTGCATTTAGCATGAGAGATCTCGAAATCTAGCCGAGAGATCTCGTGAAAAATCCGAGACTTCTCGAGCACAAGTGGAAGAAATTAGAATATAGGAGGAATTTCAAGCTGATTTTTCTTGAATTTTTAGGATGGGAATAGGAGTGTCAAGAATGATGGAAGAATGTCAAAAATGATCCATTAAATTTAAGATTAGGCATTATTAAAGAGGATCACAAATACCAAGTTCATCCCAAATTTTTGAGAATCTATCTTTATTTAGAGATTTTATAAAAATGCCAGCTAGTTGATTTTTAGTTGAAACAAATTCAAGCATAATATTATTGTTCTGAACATGATCTCTAATGAAGTGATATCTAATTTCAATGTGTTTAGTTCTTAAATGTTGAATGGGATTTTTTGTCAAGTTTATGATACTAGTGTTATCATATCTAATAGATATATTGATTTGCTTAATTCCAATGTCTTCGAGTTATTGCTTGATCTAAAGTATTTGAGCACAGCAACTTCCCGTAGCAACATATTCGGCCTTAGCCATTAATAGTGCTACAGAATTTTGCTTTTTGCTATACCAAGAGATCAAGTTCAATTCTAAAAATTGATAGGTGCCACTGGTACTCTTTCTATCAATTCTACATCCTCCATAGTCTGCATCAGTGTATCCAATCAATTCAATGGAGGATTATTTTGAGTACCAAAGTCCTAAGTTATGTGTATAGATTAAATATCTAAAAATTCTCTTAATAGCTAGTAAGTGTAATTCTTTAGGGTTAGATTGAAATCTTGTACATATGCATACACTAAACAATATATCAGGTCTACTTGTAGTTAAATAAAGTAGGGATCCTAACATACATCTATAGAGCTTTTCATTTATATTGTTACCATTTTCATCTTTGTCAAGTTTGCATGAGGGACTCATTGGTGTACCAATTTTTTTTTTATTCTCTGTACCAAACTTCTTTAGCATCTCCTTGATATAGTTTGTTTGACTGATGAAGATGCTTTTCTTTGATTGTTTGATTTGTAGCCCAAGGAAGAAGTTCAGCTCTCCCATCATGCTCATTTCAAATTCACCCTGCATCAACTTAGCAAACTCTTGACAAAGAATTTCATTAGTAGCTCCGAATATGATGTCATCCATATATATTTGAACCACAAGAAGGTCATTATTCTTCTTTTGCAAAAATAATGTGGTGTCAACACTTCCTCTAACAAAATTATTATATAGTAAAAATTTGCTCAATCTTTCATACCATGCTCTAGGTGCTTGTTTAAGTCCATAAAGTGCTTTATTTAATTTATACACGTGGTTGGAAAGTGAGTGATTTTCAAAATCAGGAGGTTGTTCTACAAAAACTTCTTCAATAATATAACCATTCAAAAAGGCACTTTTTACATTCATTTAAAATAATTTAAAATTCATGTAGTAAGAAAAAGCAAGTAACAATCTAATGGCCTCTAATCTTGCAACAGGTGAATATATTTCATCAAAGTCAATTTCTTCTTCTTGATTATATCCCTTAGTAACTAGTCTAGCTTTATTTCTTACATTATCATGTTCATCTAATTTGTTCCTAAATACCCATTTTATGTCGATTATAGGATGGTCAATGGGTCTATTTACAAGAGTCCATACATTATTTCTTTCAAATTGGTTTAGTTCATCTTGCATGGCTAGCATCCAATTAGGGTCTTATTCAGCTTCTTCTATATTTTTAGGTTCTATTTGAGAAACAAATGCAAGGTAATTAAATGTATCCTTAAAAGAGGATCTAGTTCTTATCCCTTGTGAAGGATCACCTAATATCAATTCTTTTGGGTGATTATGTGCATACCTCCACTCCTTGGGTAGATCCCTATGATCATCGGTTGCTTCATTCTCACCATTATTGCTTTGTTTCAAGATTGTTGTAGGTTTATCCTTGTATTGAATGTTATTGTCCTTCAAATTTAGGTCCTTCATTCCATCTTCGAAAATTTCTGTATCATCATCAAAAACATCTTCCTTTCTCGAAGATTGGTTGTTAGCTTTATCAAAAATAACATGTATAGATTCTTCAACAACAAAAAAGTATTTGTTGAAAACTCTATATGCTTTGCTAGATATAGAATATCCAAGGAATGTACCCTCATCTACCTTAGCATCGAATTTACCTAGATTATCTTTACCATTGTTATGAATAAAACATTTACAATCAAAAATATGAAAATAATTAATATTAGGTCTTTTTCCTTTCTAAAGCTCATTAGAGGTTTTCTTTAAAATTGGATGAATAGAAACTCTATTTAGGATATAACATGTTGTGTTAATGGCTTCAACCCAAAAGTATTTGGATAGATTTCCTTCACACAATATGGTGCGGGCCATATCAACTAAGGTTCTATTTTTTCTTTCAACAACTCTATTTTGTTGAGGGATTTTAGGTATAGAAAAATTATGTTCGATGCCATATTCATTGCAAAAATCTTTAAAGTATTTATTTTTAAATTCTGTGCCATGATCACTATGGATACATACCACAGTAGAGTTCTTTCCATTTGTTATTTTCTTGTAAAACTTTGAAAATATTAAAAATGCTTCATCTTTGTGAGCTAAAAATAGAATCAAGTGAAATAAGAATAACATCAATAATTACTAGACCATATTTCTTTCCTCCTAGGCTTGTGGTCCTTGTAGGTCCAAACAAATCCATATGAATCAATTCAAGAGGCCTAGAAGTTGAAATCATATTTTTGGATTTAAAACTCCTCCTAGTTTATTTTTCAAATTGGCAAGCATCACAAATATGATCAATTTTAAAATTTAGTTTTGATAGCCCCTTAACTAAGTCTTTATTATGCAATTTATAAAGAGTATGCATGCTAGCATGACCTAACCTATGGTGCCAAAGCCAACTAGTGCCCTTTACATTAGCATTCATTGCAACTAAGCATTGGCTACTCTTCATGGCAATTTCATCAAGATTCATCATGTAGATATTGCCATGCCTAAAATCAATGAATTTTAAACTATCATCCAAGGAACTAAATACTTTGCATAAAGAAGATTCAAAAAAAAACTTTAAAATCTTTATCACAAAGTTGGCTAATATAAGTAAGTTATGTTTTAAATTATCAACTAACAATATATTATTTATAAAAGTGGTAGGAGTAATCTGAATTTTACCATAGCCAATTATTTTGCCTTTGCCATTGTCGCCAAAAATGACTACTCCCCCTTCCTTTTTTTCAAGGATGATAAATTATTGCTTATCATCCGACATATGCCTTGAGCAGCCGTTATCTAAGTACTACTCTTTTTTTGATCCTTGGACTGCAAGGCATTCCTGCACAAACAATCAAGTGATGGTTTTAAGTATCCAAATCTTCTTGGGTCCTTTAGGGTTAGTAGACATGGTTCCTTTTGGAATCTAAATACTTTTAATAGTTTTTCCATTAAACTTTCTAATGTTACATTCAAATGCTTTATGTCCTACCTTTTTGCATCTAAAGCAAGTGATATGAGAGGTGCTAATTGATGTGGGTGCAATGAAGAAATTTTTTAGAAACTTAGTTTTGTCTTTAGATTTATATCCTAGTCCGACTTTATCATAAACTTCTCTTTGATTATTTAAAATTATTTGCAGTTTTTCTGAACTATAAGTGAATTTATCAACTAAAGATCTTAATTTATCCAATTCATCCTTTAGAATTTTTTTTTTCTTCTTTTAACTTGTTGTGGCTATTTATTACCTCTTCCTTTTCTTTAAAAAGTGTTTGAGTCATTTCCTTAAGACTTTTATTTTTTGCATTAATCTTTTTGAAATCTTTCATCAAGTCATAAAAAGCATCTTGAAGTTCATCAAAAGTAAAATTTGAATCAAGAGTGGAGGATACCTCATCATCTTGTGCCATGAAACACAAGTTTGCTTCATTTTGGTTTTCTTCCTCCGAGCTTGATTCGTCACTGTCGCTCCAAGTTGCCAACATGACTTTCTTTTTTGTTCTTTTTGGCTCCTTCTTTAGAGGACATTTAGCCCTTAAATGTTCTGGCTTCTTGCATTCATAACAAGTGGGCTAATCTTTCTCTTTTTTCTTTTCTTCTTCCTACTGGCTTCTCCTTTAATGAAGCTCCTCTTCTTGAATTCTTGTCTTTTTTTTTTCATAAATTTCTTGAATTTTTTGATCACCGGGGCCATGTTTTCATCATTTTCTTCACTGGTGGATAGATCATCTTCTTCTTCAGTAGCCATAGATTTTAGCGCTATTGTTTTCTTCTTGTTGTTGTCTTCCTCATTATGCTGACTCATGGCTAGCTTGTGTGTCATTAAGAATCCAATAAGCTCCTCTAAAGGTAACGTGTTCAGATCTTTTGCTTCCTGGATGGTTGTTACCTTGGCTTTCCATGTCCTAGGCAAAGATCTGAGAATCTTTCTTACCAATTCACTGTTAGTGTAAACATTATCTAAGCTTTTTAAACCATTTATAATATCAGTGAATCTTGTGTATATGCTAGTGATAGATTCAGTAGGATCCATTTTAAATAGCTCATATTGGTGAACTAGCATGTTAATGTTAGTTTCTTTTACTTGATTTGTCCCTTTATATGTGACCTCAAGTCTATCCCAAATTTTTTTTGTTGAATTATAAGTGGAGATTTGGTTAAACTCGTTAGCATCAAGGGCACAATATAGTATATTCATTGCCTTGGCATTTAATTAGATAAATTTCTTGTCCGTTTCATCCCAATCCTTCTTTGGCTTAGGAGAGGAGCCATTGACACTGACTGTGGGAGTGTGTGGACCATTGACAATGACACTCCATATGTCATAGTCAAGGGCTTGAATGAAAATGGACATGCAAAATTTCCAATAAGTATAGTTGGACCCATTGAAAAGAGGTGGCCTATTTATGGATTGCCCTTCAGCAAGTGAACCTCCTAGTTGGGTTGATATGATCTTTATCTGAAGTTGATACAATCAACAATTAGTAGAGAACCAAGTCTCTAATACCAATTATTGTCCAGATGAACAACCCAAGAGGGGGGCTGAATTGGGTTTTCAAAAATTTAAACAGATATATACGGTGATTAATGATTAAATCCTAAGTGAATCAAATGTAAAAGCAAATAGAAGACACAACCAAGAGCACACATACAAAGAAGAGGATTTTATAGTGGTTCGGTGCACTCCCAGCACCTACGTCCACTTTCCAAGCAAACTCTCAAGAATTTTACTATAATTCCATAAGATTACAGTTGGATAGTTTTTTTGAGCTCACTATCCAAAAATTTAGTTGGTTTTCCTCTAGGTTCACCAACCACAATCCTTACAAAGATCAGATAAACCAATTTGAATAAACAAAGGAGGGAAAAAACCCAAAACCCAAGTTTCAGCTCCTACTGAAACTAAGTACATGGAAAGGGAAAAAGAAATGTTACAACTCAAAAGATCCCTTCAAATGAGCAAAAGAGTTATCCTTGCAATTCATTGAAATCCTCATTGAATGCATGGAGTTAATACACTTAAGGGTTCTTCAATGATTGAGAGAACAAATTGATTGAAAATGGAAGTTTCTGTTCAAGATCAGAGCATGCTTTTTTTCTCTCATTTTTCTTGGATAAATCATAAATAAGCTTTCTTCCTTTTCTATCTATAGCATTCCTCTCTTCTGGTGATGATTGAAGCTCAGAAAAAGCAAAATCTGACCATTGGAGAGCAGCAACTAGCCATTGGGACTGAAAAAATCCATTCTAGAATGCCCCATCAAAAAGTTATCACCGAGTCTCGAGACCTCTCAATTTGTCTCAACACGTCTTGCCAAGTTACGAGGCCTCTCGGTTTGATTAGGAGAGCTCTCATCTTCAGTCTCATAAAAAATTATCTTTTTAAAAAAAATGGCTCGCCTGAGATCGAGACCTTTCGATTTTGTACGAGACATCTTGCGGAGACCGTGAGATCTCTCGAAAATTCTGTGAGACCTCTTACTCTTAAGGCACAGAAACTAGATTTTTGTCGCCTAAGACTGAGAGCTCTCGAGATTCTCTCAAGACCTCTCGAAATCATGCTAGAACAGTGCTTAGGACATGCCAATCCACTCAAGAGCTCTCAAAAAAATTTTAAGACATCTTGAAGACTGCTCCAAGAAAATTTAGAGGAAATTTTTGCATCATTCAAGGGAATTCGATCTTTATTTGATTTTTACTTTATGTTTTCCTTTTTTTGATCAAAGAGCTCTCTTTCTTCTGACATTGCAATATTTAAAATAAAATATATTAGTAATCATTTATTTTAATATTTGGTCATTATTAAAATTACTTAGGGGGTTTAACAAATTCAGTAAGGGTCCGATGCCTTCTCGACTCACGATCGATTGGAAGCAAAATGGCGCAGACCAAGTCCCTCACTAGCTGAGGGTCAGAAAGGGCCGACCCACCTTTTGGGATCCAAACATTGATCCATTCTGAGTCCGTATACCCACGACTGGGGCATCGCTCCCAGTTGATGCAGGAAAAATTGGCACCTTCACTTTGCTCCTGGCAGATGATCGCTTAGGAGGCATCGATATCCACTCGGGCATGGATGGAGATGGTGAACGCCCCTGACAAATTAGAGTTGATCATGGAGCGGGCACAGTAATGGTTGGCTGAGCTCTAGATATGGGAGCGACAGCCAGAGCATCGATGATGATGACATCTTCCTCCAACCAAGTGATAGTCAGAGGGGCTTTGGTGGAAGCGGTCATCATCGAGGTGTGCAGGCGATGACAGGAGCATTGACAGCTCTAGGAGGTGCCGTTGATGGAACGTCAACTAAACTGGGGGCAACCAAAGGACCGGCTGTCCGACTTTTTTTCGATGCACGTGATGGACCGACGTTAGAGGCCACCCTCTTTTGAGTGGCAAATTGATGGACTTCATCTTCAGAAAGTCACACCGAAAGATGCATCCCTGCAAAATCGAATAACATATCCAAGTTAGTATTGGAAACCAATCAAAAGAAGGAGAATTTGAAACTATGGACTCAATATGTACCTACGGACGATGCTGGACCAAGTTCGACATCGTACAAAGACTCTTCGGTGTTCAGCTCTTTTTGTGGGAAAACCTTCATATCCTTCAATCGAAGGAAGTCCTCTCGATTGGCCAGATCCATCCGACTATTCTCGTTTGGAAGGACATTCGGTTCTCCCCATACCGAAGGAAAGCCCTAAGAAGAAGGGGGCAAAACAAAAAAAAATTGGGTCTTCCAGTCATGGATAGACAATGGAAGATCGGTGATGAAAGAAAGACCCTTCCTCGAAATAAAATACCACCATTTGTTGGCTTTCAGATGAGGCTGAAGAGCAAAAAAAGGTCTGAATAGGGAAAGCCAAGGGGCTATCTGGATCAACCGACACAACAGAGCAAAAGTGATTACTAGCCAAAAAGAATTCAACGCTAATTGGGCCGGACATATCTAATAATAATTGAAGATATTTCGAAGAAACTTCGGGATTGGTGTTGCCCAAGGATGGCTACCCAAGAGTGGGGTGAATTGGGCACTTATAAGATTTTAATCAAATTAAAAATTTGAACATATATGTGCAATTAATTAGGCTAACTCAAGTGTAGGTAAAATGCATGCAATGGATCAGCAGAAATAGAATATAAAGATTATAATTTAAGAATTAAAACTAAGCAAACAAGGACTGAATATAAGAAAGATAGGCTAAACAAGACACAATACAAACACATAAGAATTTTATAGTGGTTCGAAGCAACCCGCTCCTACGTCCACTCCCAAAGCTTTCCTTAGAAATTTTACTATAATCCTTTCTTGATTACGGTGTGTTTGCTTTTTCGGGTTCATAAACAAGTTTAGTTGGCTTTCAATAGGAACACCAACCAAAATCTTACACCTTTAGTTTTTTAGGATCACTAACAACCCAGTTGGTTTTAACCTAGGCTCACCAACCACAACTATATACTAATTATTTTTTTGAGCTAACAATCAACCCCGATTGGTTTTAACTTTAGCTCACCGATCAAACCATACAATATCCAATGATGGGCTTGGACCGGTCTTTACCCCAAGATTTTTTTTCCTAAAAAAATTTGTAAAGAAAATAAAATATAATTTCAGCATAAAAGAAATAAAAAATAAAAATTATTTTGAAACACAGAGAAGAAGCTGAATGATTGATCTTTTAAAGCTTGACTTCTCTTCAATGAATGCTTGAGAGGATGTTAAGGATGTTGAAGAAGATCACACTTGGAAAGCTCTCAATTCTGTATACTCTATCCCTCTCTTTTTCTCTTTCTCAAGGATATTCAATAACCCCCTCTTAGTTTGAAGATTTTCTCTCTTTAATCCACTTTCTTTTTTTTCCCATTGAGTCTCTAGCCTTTTATATGCTTCAAAGTGACTGGAGAATGAGTTTTGACCATTGGAGTCCTTGAAATAGCCGTTGGGAGTTGTTGTGGACCAAAACTTAAAGTTCTGAAAAACCAGCTATTACGGTTACTGGGTCTGCTCAGTTTTTCACTAGGTTGGTTTAGTTTTTTACTAGACTGGCTCAGTTCTAACTGGGTCGGCTCAGTATCAATAGATTTCAAAAATCAGCTTTCTATTTTTTAATTTTTTGAGATTGAACCAACCTAGTTTTTCACTGAATCGACTAAGTATTGAGCCAACTTAGTTTTTCACTAGGTCATCTAAGTTCTCAACCTTTAACAATTCTGCATATATTTCTGCATGAGTGGCCTTTTGTCTTCAACTTTTAAGGACTTCTTCCATCTTGATTTTTACGATCTTTCCCATCTTTAAGATTTCCAAAACTTCTTGTTTGAGCTTTATTTGAGTATTTGAAACCATTCTTTTCTTTAACTTTTCTTCTTTTGAAGGGATTTCTTCTATGGATAAATTCTTCATTTTAACTACATGAAAAGTCCGACATACATTCTTAAAATGCATTATTAGTATCATTTATACTCAATATTTTAGAATCATCAAAATCAATCTTAGGATCAACAATCTTCTCCTTTTTTATGATGATAAAATCTTGAGTATATGCATAATAAAAATAAACAATATATTTCAATCCATTTTGTCAAAATGTATCATAAAGTATCATGAAGTATGGATTAAACACATGAATGAGTACTTCATGAATATTCATAATTAATTTTTTGATTCATTATACATAATTAATTCATTGCTCATATTTTATATATTTATTTTAAATTTATATCTCAATTTAAATAAATAAGTATTAAGATTTCAAGCATCAAATTTATTGAGTTTTTTAAGCATTAATTCTTTAAGCATATACTCAACATTCTTCTCTCCCTTTTTGACAGCATCAAAAAGTCCATAGGAAGGATGAAGAAAAATTATCAAAATCAATAACATAAATGTATTAAAGTAAGAGATGTATGAAAGTAAGAAATATATCAAGTTCAAAAAATTAATTTAACTGAATCATCTTTCTTTTAAAAATTAATTCTTTCACTCAAAATAAATTTAAAATATTTATTTTAATTTTAAAAATTAGCTTAAATTTAAGTATCAAAGGCTCTCCTTCATTTTGAATGTATATGATCTTAAATAAAATTTTTAAATATACACTTTTAAATTTTAAGAGGAATAGAATTTTTTAAAAAATTTGATCATGAAATCAAGAATAATATATACTTTAATATTTAACATTTTCTTTTCTTATGAAATTTTAATCAATTAAGCTCGAAAAAGGTATGTGTCGAGAATGTATCAAGCAAAATTAAATAAAGTAAATAATGTCAAAGCAAATGATAGTTACATTTTTAAATTCTTTGCTTTGAATAAAAATTACTTGATTGAGAGCTTAAGATTAAAATTTATTTATCTCAATACAAATTAGTCAAAATTTTCAATCAAATCAAGATAAAAAATATTTCTTTCTTTATTTTGGAGATACCAAGAATTCATTTTTCTTTTAATATTTCAATAACATTATCTCTCCCTATTTTTTATAATTTTAGCTTGATTATTTTATCTTTCAACTTTTCTCCCTCTTTTTCTTTCAAATCAAGCACATTTAATATAAATTTAACCACTAAATTCAGATTTTTCTAAATGAGAAAGATATTTTTAATTTCAAAGCCTTTTTCAATTAAATGATCATTTTTTTAAATATTTTCTTATCCTTACTTTTGTAAATAAAGTTATTTTAAAATTAAATAAAATTTAAAAGCATAAGTATCAATTGAGTGAACTAAGCATTAATTAATTCAAATATCAATCAAACAAAGCATTCACTCAAAAAGATACTAAATTTTTAATAATTTATTTTTTTATCAAAACTCAAAGGATGTTTACAAAAGAATGTATACAATAAGAACAAACATTAAGAAAATCAAGAGTATGACGTGAACATCTATCAAAAAGATTTTCTATTTAAATTTAGAACTTTTTTGTCATAAAAAATATCACTCAACTATGTTTAGAAAATGTATGAAATTCTTTGAATTCATCTCAAAGTATCAATGTCAAATAGATTTGTGATATTATATTCAATTCTTTTGCCAAAAAATAATGCAATAAAATACAAGACAAGAATAATAGTATGATACCATTGATATCAAGAGTAAAAATTTTCTTAGAAAGAAATTTCTTGATACTAATTATAAAAATAATCAATTTTATAGTAATTTTTTAAAAATCAAATCAAATAGTTATTTCTTTGAAAGATTTTCTTGATACCAATTAAACTAAATTTTAAACCAAATCATGATTTTCTTGGTTCAATACCATTTAAAGATTAATTTATAAATTCAACTTGATATCAATTATTTTAGTTTTAAATTTATAAAGATGAATTAATTTAAATTAAATAATTTTAAAAATTTAGAATGATAAATCAATTTGAATTGATATCAACAAATCAGTCAAGGTAAATTATAAAGTGATTATTAGTTTTTCTTTAAAAAGATCATCTCTTCATTTTCTTAAGAAATATCAAGTAATTAGATTCAAAAAGAAATGTATTTTTGAATTTGCCTCGAATGATATCATATCAAAAAAAAAATACTGTGCAAAACTAGATTTGAAACAAAAAATATTCTTTTCTTTTTGTCAAAAGATATATTAATCAGGTACATGATAAATAGTGATACCAAGTCCTCTTTAAATATTTAGCTTTAAAAGATAAATGATAGCTTTCTTAAAATATTTTGTTAGATATCAACTTCAAAAAATTCAAGACAACTATTTCTCAAATTCAATTTTTAAAATCATTTAATCAGAATAAAGTATGAATGTTCATAAATAAATTCTTTTTAAAATAAGAAAAGGCAATCAAATCAATGATCAAAATAGATATTTATATTGATTTAGGGGTGGTTCCAATAATTAAATTAAATAGGACCAAATCAAGAAAAGACTAGATAAGGGCTCTATGAGTTAATTTCAACTCAAAAGTTTTGAAATCCTTACGGGTTAACCTAAGATGTAATGCAAATCAATACTATAAGAACTTGATCTTTTATAATTGAATATCTTATCTTCAAGTACTTAGATCATACAAATTTTTTAAAAAAAATTGATAGTTAGATATCTTATGGGGGAATGTCAAAATTTATTTAATTTGTAAGTTTAGCATCCAAACAGTTTCATATACAACCAAACTCCTAATAATTTAGGTTTCTTAAATAATTGAAGATCAATATAGCATGATACAAAGGATTGAACAAGCATGCTGAATTTAGAATAAAATAATAAGCTTAAAATAAATAATCAACATGATATACTAGGTTTATGCAATACATCAAAACATTCAAGTTATAGAGTATGATCCTTATAAGAAATGATAAATCATCAAAATCAATCAAACTTATTCAATAATTATGCTAATTAATAATCAAAATATATTTAGTAAATAATGATGGCATGATATAAGAAAAGTTTAGATTTTATCAAATATTATCATCCATCTAATTTCATTCCCAAGGCATCCATCCATAATATTTTTTTTTTTCATTCTATTGGACCCTTAGTGTACCTACAAAATCATTTACTAGATTTTGGTACCCAAGCCATCTTGGGTCCATTTATTGATAAATATATTTCAAAGCCAATCGTCAGTCTGTTGATGGTTGAACTACTTTATATTTATAATTAATTTATTAATAAATAAAATATATCTTTGGTATTTTTCATCATAAAGTATTCATCTTCTAACAAACTTCATTATTATGATGAAGTCCTTAGGACTATTAGGCTTTGATAAAGAGAGGATTTATCGATTAGTCCTTAAATTTATTCACGATCAAATGATAGGTTGTTAATAAGGATGATAGCATCTATCGAGCATAGATCATTGTATGCCATATAGGTTGGTTGTTCTTTTAACCAAGGAGTGTGGAGACACTGGGATAGCATATAGGTGAGATATAAAGGTACATCATCATTGAACGTCACCAATTTTAGAGCATTCTACTGTCAAAAATATCTCTGATGGGATATAGGTATAAATATCTCTTTGATCTGAGATCATCTCAGTGACTTGCAAGCAACTCACTGTGCTTTGGTATCGGACTAACTAAATTTTTAATTCAATAATAAAAGACTTCTTGGCATAGTCAAGTACTTGCAAAGTCAAAGTATGATCAAGATGGGATTGACCACTCCAAAAGTTGGAGAAGAATGTATCACTGCATTTCAATATAGCAAAATCTTAGCCAGGATAATCCATTAGATAGATTTGGTATTTTGAAATACAATATGAACAATCTGATCAAAGTTGATAGTTGAACTCTGAGGTATCCTATGAGCATTTTGATCAAGAGGATGAATTATATGAAAACTATATCCGCATGAATTCTAAGAATGTTGTTCTACACATTCGACTTATCCAATTATCGGATACCATTGCTAGATGGTCACTTCGATTAGTATAGAAATATATTTCTATACTACTGACTTAGGTTTGAACCTATGAGGTCACACACATTAGTTCTCATGATCTAATCAGATGGTTGATCAACGATTAAGAATTATTCTAGGGTTAAACAATCAATACAATTAGTGTTTAACCTAGTGCAAGTATTATAAGAGGATCGATTAGCAATTAGATTGTTAATTGACTTAATTTGATTAAGTCAGAGGACTGAGATTAAGTCTAATTAAATATAATTTAAGTAGATTTAGTTTGGACTTGATTAGATTAAGTTTAATTGACTCATTGGATATGCCAAGTGCAAAGAAGAACTAGTCCTAGTCTAATTAGGACTCGAATCAACCCAATTTTCTAATTCTATTAGAAAATTAAATCAAAATTAAATTTGATTTAATCTAATTTAATTAAGCCTTTAAATGGATTAGGGCCTTATTTAATTGAGTTGGTTTACTCTTGATTTTATTTAGTTAAAAGATCTTTCTTAACCAAGTCAAAATAGGAGTCCTAGTATGACTAAGATTCCCTAACCTTACGCCATCTCAGCCCACGCCCCTCACGCCCATTCTTTTTTATTTTGTGCATGAGATCTCCTCTCCCTAATCGTCATGCATGCCCCTCTCTCCCTCCTTTTCTCATAAGGCAATTTGTTGGAAGACCAAGTCAAAAGGAGAGTTAGTTTTGCTTTAGGATTCTATGAGATAGAATCCTTGTTGACCAAAACACCTTCCTTTGAGTGCCGCCCCCTCTTTTATTAATTCTTCTCTTATTCCACGTGAGAAATCTCTTTTTTGTGTGCCCTCCCTTGCTGATCCATGCTAATAATTATGGAGGAGGCACCCAAGAGTTGGGCGCCCCTTGTCTTACCCTGTTTGATCTTTTCTTATCTAGTTTTTGACCTAGACAATGATTCTTTTTTTTTCCCCTTGTCTTGCCCTGTTTGACCTTTTCTTGTCTAGTTTTTGACCAAGATAAAGACTCTTTCTTTTTTCTCTATTTATTGGATGAATTTTTGGCTAAAATTTTTATGGAATTCAAAGCTTTGGGAGAGATTTTCGATGTGCAAAAATTAGAGGGAGAGGGTCTTTGGGTGTGGGGTTCCATAGGCATCAAACTAGGTGTCTAGATGAGAGAAAAGAAAAGAAGAAGAGAGTCTTCTTCTATGGTTATTTTATTCTTCATCTCTCCTCCTTCTTTTGAATTTTTTTTTAAGAGAGTCTCATATCAGAAAACTCTCCTCTTTCTTCTCATATTTTGGAGAGTCCAAGTTTTGAAGAAGAAATCATCGGATCGATCGTCGAAGAAGGATCAACACAGTACTAGCATGCTGTGCTGATTTTCTGCATCAAACTTCAGATCAAAGTTCGTAGGCTCGTGTGGATGACTCCTAGAGACCGGACGTGTGTGCAGCTCGTGACTTCATCCTCAAGCCTGCATCAATAAGTTAGAATGTCTAACTTGCATAGATAATAGATCTGATCTATTGATTTCATACCTACATTAGATGTAGCATAGATCTAGGTTGATGTGATCAATCTTTTCTTCTTCTTTATGTTTTTAATTTTTGATTTAATATCATGCCTTGATCATATAATAGATCTAAGATTTAGATATTTATATATTTATTTAAATCTTTCGCTGCCTGATCCTGAAAAAGTTTCAAGATCTACTCATGAAACCCTAGATTCGATTCCTACAATTGGTATCAGAGCCTAAGTTCTTATTACATTATTTTTATGCATGTTTAGATGATTTCTTAGATTAGATATAATTTATAATCTAATTATTAAATCTAAAATTAAAAAACTAGATCTCGTGAACTGCCATAAGGTTGTTCTGTTGTAAGGTTTATCCCTTATAGTGAAAAGATTATCCTAGTTTGTGATGATCTAACTCTAATCATAAATTTATTAGATTTGATTTAGTTTTATTTATGATTTAATAGATTTAAAATAATTTTAGATCTAAAAATAAAATATTTTATATTACACGGACCGTCATAAGGTTGTCCTATTGTAAGCTCTATCCCTTACAGTGGCAAGGTTATCCTAGTACGTACTGATCTAAAATATTAATCATAAAATTTTAGATTACATCTAAGAAATTTTATGATCTAATTAAAAATATTTTAATCTAATTTTAATCATCATAAATATGTTAGATTTAACCTAGAAAGATTTATGATTGATTATTATTGAAACTATTTCAATTACATGGATCTATTTAGATTAGATCTAAAGTAGTTTCATGTTTATTTTACTTGCATATTGATTATAAATCAAACATGCAACTTAGTTGATAGAACTATGTTGTAAAAATATTTTACAAATATGAAAATTATTTTTGAAAAGTCAAACCCCAACCCTTAGTCCAAAACTTAATTAAGAATTAAGAAGTTGTTTGATTTGGTTCTAGGATTGTAATTGAAGATCCTATGACACAAGTCATAACACATTGGATTAATGGGTTAGTGGGGATTAGGTTCATTAATTGGATTAGACCTAAGGTTAGATTAAAGAATGGACATAATTAGAGAATTGACTAAATCTAATTAATTGTTGTCCTAGATTAGGTCAAGGATTCTCTAGATCAATTACAATAGTTGTAATTGATCAAGTCCATGTCTTTTACAAGAACCAAATGGACTTGATTCTTAGCTGAAAGGTCGAGCTCGAACTGTTAGGTTAATCTAATCAAGACTAATTAAATCAGTTGGTGTCTAAGATAAAGTTTAGCACATACAATTGGTGATTTTTAATTGGCAGCCCACTTACCTAACCATTTTCAACGGTGTCTAAGGCAAGCTTTGGCAGACCCTTCCACCGATCTCACTTACCTGGCCTTCTTGGTGAGATTGAGTTTTGATCAGATCATTTAATAATTTGAGTTGACTCATGTCAGCTAGGTAAATCAGTGTGATTGATTTAGGTTTTCCTAGATCAGCCTATTAGTGGTCTTCCTTAGGCTGACTTGATGAAGCCAGTGGAAGGATCATGACAAGCTGGTTAATTTGACCTACTCACTTCTATAAATAAATTCTCTAAAATTATTAGATCCCTAAAATGAAATAGTTATATGATAACTGGATCATAGCCTCCCATTAAAGTGGATGATAATAGGTCCATCAGTTGGATAATCATTAGAGGTCCAAAGGCCTAGGTGCTTATCGGTTGATGAATTATCATTCATTATATGATCTCTTGGATACATCTTTCTAAATGGTGGTCAGGTGAGTTAACCAAAGTTGGGCCTGATCATTCATTGGTTAGATGGGCCAAGTATGGTCATGTTAATGGTTGGACCTAACTGAACCCTTTTCTAAGAAGGCCAAAGCCAACTGATCAAGAGCTAGGGCAAAATTTAATTACTAAAAGTTATTTGGAGAAATAATTGGTTATGAACCTATCCTTAGATGTACATGGATGGGTCAACCAAAGTTGGGCTCGTGTACAGTCTATGTGGATTCTAGTACCCACTAAGAAATTATGATAATTTCTCGGATTGGAGGTAAGAGCTACCAATTCGAATAAAATAGTGGGAGAAATCTTTTGATTAAAGTCTAAATCTTTAGGTTTAATGAATCAATTACTAATTAAGATTTTGATTCTTTTTTATGCAGTTAAATCCTAACCACAGTTGTTCCATTTATTATTAGACAGTAATTAACTTATGGGATCCAACTTCGATAATAAGTATCGAAAGTTGAATGTTGTTCAGCAACACGAAGTGATTCATGCTGGAGCCTCTATGTCCAATTTAAATATAAGGTCCAAGAATAATCTAGATCAGGTAGAGTGCTTCCATTATAAGAAGCAAGGGTATTGGAAGAGGAATTGTCCTCAATATCATGATTTTCATGACCCCAACATGCTAAATAAGAGAGATGAGCAAGTAGTTACTGATCAAGGATATTATATGATAACACCTTGTAATTCTTTTCTTTGTGATACTTCTACTTGGGTATTGGATACCAAAAGTCCAGTCCATATTTGTAATACATTGCAAGGACTTCAAATTAATAGAAGATTTGAGCAATAATGAGACGATTCCTGAATGTTGGAGATGGAAGGTCTAGTTTCAGCTCTAGCTTGGGAATAGTTTGAACTTATATCTTGAATATTAATATCATTTTCTTAAATGAATGTCATTATCTGTCCTAGTTTCTTTCTGATGAAATATAATCTTCTGTTAGATCCTTTTGGCCATGAACAATTATCAATTTCTAATAAAGAAAAGATTATTGTGATATCATTATGAATGATATTACAATAATGCAAGGACAATAAAAAAATGGTGTATATCTATATTTATCATAGCCTTGTGTAATGCAATCTATTCTACTGGCAAGCATCCTAGATTAGTAGTGTCTTTAGATATCTACTTATGGCACTGTAGGCTAGATCATATAAATAAGAAATAGGATAAATAGGATTGACTCAACAAGGAAAATCCTCGAAGTCAATGATTGTGAATCACTTTCCAACCTTGATGAGTTCTATCTTCTTGAAAAAATGACCAAGTCATCCTTTTACTGAAAAAGGATGAGAGAGCCAATGAGCTCTTAGGTCTAGTACATACTGAATGTATGTAGGACCAATGAGCACAAGATGCTAGAGGTGGATATGTCTACTTCATAACTTTCACAAATGATCTATCCAGATATGGATATGTCTATCTGATGAAACATAAGTCGGATTCTTTTGAAATATTTCAAATGATTTCGAAGTGAAGTAGAAAAATAAATTGGAAAGAATATTAAAACTCTTCGATCTGATCGAGGAGGTGAGAATACCTATTTTAGTGAGTTCTATGAACATATCTAGGAGAGAATGAATTCTCTTACCAATGGACTCTTTCTGGAATACCACAACATAATGGTGTATCTGAAAAAAAGGAGGAATCGGACCTTTGTTAGACATGGTCCGATCCATGATGGGATTTGCTAGCTCTGCCGATATCCTTCTGGGGATATGCACTTGAAATCGGCTTGTTATCTATTGAACATATGGATTCCAAGTAAGTCTATAGTTCAAAGAACTCCAATATGAGATATGGACTAGGACGTAAGCCTAGCACTTTTACACCTGTAGAATTTGGGGGTGCCTGGCCTTATGTCAAATGGTTAGTTACAGACAAACTTGGACCTAGGTTTGATAAGTATATATTTATAGGGTATCCAAAAGAGATCAAAGGATACTATTTCTATCATGCTAATGAACAAAAGATGTTCGTTAGCCTTAGGATAATCTTTTTGGAAAAGAAGTTTCTTGGTGAAGAAACTGTTGCCTCTAAGGTAGAACTTGATGAAGCTCAACAGGTAGAAAGTCCGATACAGAATGTTGAACCTAAGTTGGATTTGATCAGATTAGATCCGAAGCCTAGTGAACCCACACCATTAAGGCGATGTTGGTAGAGTAACCACGCCATTCAGCCAGATAGATACTATGATTTCTTGGTTCCAGGATGGTGATTCCCATCGAACTCAATGAGAACGATGATGGGATCCGATCACCTTGTATGGATGCGATGCAGAGATATCCGACTCCAAGAAATAGGCTAGAAGCTATGAGAATTCGAAATGGAAGTTCCATGAAGGTCAATGATGTGGACATGGACATTAATTGACCCATCCTGAAGGGGTTAAACCTATTGGGTGTAAATGGATCTTCAAAAGAAAGAGGAGGCAAAGACAAAAAAGGTGGAGACCTATAAAGCCCATCTGATTGCCAAGGGGTATAATCAACATTATGGTATTGACTATGACGAGACGTTCTCTCCTATGGTAATGCTCAAGTTCATTCGAATCATGCTTGCCATTGCTGTCCATCTGAACTATAAGATCTGATAGATGGATGTGAAGATAGCTTTTCTAAATGGAGAGCTGATCGAAGAGATATATATGATACAATCTGAAGGGTTCACATTTACAGATGAGTCCAAGGTATGTAAGCTTCAGAGATTCATTTATGAATTGAAGCAGGCATCTCCGAGTTGGAACATGCATTTTGATAAAGTGATCAAAACATATGGCTTCGTTAAGAACGAAGAAGAACCCTGCATTTACAAATGGATAAATGGTCAAACAATAGTATTTTTTATTTTGTATGTGGATGACATTCTCTTAATCGAAAATGACATCCCCATACTGCAGGGAATAAAAGTATGGTTGTCATCACAGTTCTCCATGAAGGACTTGGGTGAAGCATCCTATATTCTAGGGATGAAGATCTATAGGGGTAGATCTAAAAGGATGCTTGGATTATCTCAGTCCACGTACATAGATACTGTGCTAAAGAGATTCAGCATGGAGGATTCTAAAAAAGGCTATCTTTCAATAGGCCATAGAATTTCTCTTTCTAAGAAGGATTATCCGACAACTCCTGAAGAGAGAGAGCGTATGAGTAGAGTCCCATATGCTTCGATAGTGGGGTTTATCATGTACACCATGACATGTATAAGACCAGACATGGTATATTCACTAGAAGTAGTGAGTAGATACCAATCTGACCTTGAATAAAATCACTGACAAGTGGTTAAAGCCATACTTAAGTATTTGAAAAATACTAAGAACCAATGGTTGGTTTATGACGAGTCAGATCTGAAACTTATGGGATTTACAGAGACTCCAGCTTTCAATCTGATCATGATGATAACAAAAGCATATCGAAATATATCTTTACTCTGAATGGTGGAGCCATCTACTGAAAAAGTTTCAAGCAGCATACTATGGCAGACTTTATTTATGAAGCAGAGTATGTGGTAGCATCAGATGCTGCAAAGAAAGCTATATGGCTGAGAAAATTTATCACCAAGCTCGGAGTAGCATCCTTCCTTGATGGTCTGATCCTACTCGACTACGACAGCACTGATGCCATTGCTCAAATGAAAGAACCGAAGGCACACCAGCAGACGAAGAATATTTTGCACCACTTTCAATTCACCTGAGTTCATGGATCATGATGACATTGACCTTCAAAAAGATCGATGAAAAGGAGAACCTGGTCGACCACTTCACTAAAACCCTAGCAATAAAGGAGTTCGACAACCATAAGTTGAAGATGGATATTAGATACTATGCCGAGTGGCTTTAAGATAAGTGAGAGTTATTAAAAAATGTGTCCCAAAGCCAATCATCAATCTATTGATGGTTGAGCTACTTTATATTTATAATTGATTCATTAATAAATAAAATATATTTTTAATATTTTTTATCATAAAGCATTCATCTTCTAACGAACTCCATTATTGTGATGAAGTCCTTAGGACTATTTAGCTTTAATAAAGAGAGGATTTATCAATTAGTCCTTAAATTTATTCACGATCAAATGATAGGCTGTTAATAAGGATGATAGCATCTATCGAGCATAGGTCATTGTATGCCATATAGGTTGATTATCCTCTTAACCAAGGAGTATGGAGATACTGGTATGGCATATAGGTGAGATGTATAGGTACATCATCATTGAACGTAACCAACTCCAAAGCATTTTGGTATCAAGAATATTTCTGATGGGATATAGGTATAAGTATCCCTTTGACCTAAGATCATCTTAGTGACCTACAAGCAACTCATTATACTTTGGTATCAGACTAACTAAATTTCTAATTCAATAATGGAAGACTTCTGAGCATAATCAAGTACTTACGAAGTCAGAGTGTGATCAAGATGGGATTGACCACTCCAAGAGTTGGAGAAAAATGTATCACTGTATTTCAATATAGTAAAACCTTGGCCAGGATAATCCATCAGATGGATTTGATATTTTGAAATACAATGTGGACAATCTGATCAGAGTTGATAGTGGAACTCTGAGGTATCCTACGAGCATTTTAGTCAAGGGGATGAATTATATGAAAACTATATCAACATGGGTTCTAAGGATGTTGTTCTACATATTCGACCTATCCGACCATTGGATATCATTACTAGATGGTCACTTCGATCGGTACAAAAATTTATTTCTATACTATCGACTTAGGTTTGAATCAATGAGGTCACACATATTAGAGCTCATAATCTAATCGGATGGTTGATCAATGATTAAGAATCGTTCTAGGGTTAAACAATCAATACGATTGGTGTTTAACTTAGTGCAAGTATTGTAGGAGGATCAATTAGCAATTAGATTACTAATTAGCTTAATTTGATTAAGCCAGAGGATTGAGATTAAGTCTAATTAAATATGATTTAATTAGATTTAGTTTGGACTTGATTGGATCAAGTCTAATTGACTTATTGGATAAGCCAAGTGCAAGGAAGAACTAGTCCTAGTCTAACTAGGACTCAGATCAACCCAATTTTTTAATTTGATTAGAAAATTAAATTAGAATTAAATCTAATTTAATTAAGCCTTTAAATGGGTTAGGATCTTATTTAATTAAGTTGGTTTACTCTTGATTTTATTTGGTTAAAAGACCTTGTTTGACCAAGTCAAAATAGGAGTCCTAGTGTGACTAGGATTCCCTAACCTTGTGCCACCTTAGCCCACGCCCCCCATTCCTATTTTTCTTTATTTTGTGCATGAGATCTCCTCTCCTAGATCATCACACATGCCCCTCTCTCCCTCCTTTTCTCATAAGGCAATTTGTTGGATGACCAAGTCAAAAAGGGAGTTAGTTTTGCTTTAGGATTCTATGAGATAGAATCCTTGTTGACCAAAACACCTTTTCTTGAGTGCCATCCCCTCTTTTATTAATTTTTTTCTTATTCCATGTGAGAAATCTTTTTTTTGTGTGCCCTCCCTTGTTGCTCTACGTCAATAATTATGGAGGAGGTGCCCAAGAGCTGGGCGCCCTTGTCTTGCCCTGTTTGACCTTTTCTTGTCTAGTTTTTGACCTAGACAAGGACTCTTCTTTTTTTCTTTATTTATTGGATTAATTTTTGACTAAAATTTTCATGAGATTCAGAGATTTAGGAGAGGTTTTTGGTGTGCAAAAATCATAGGGAGAGGATCTTTGGTCGTGGGGTTCCATAGGCACCAAACTAGGTGTCTAGATAAGAAAAAAGAAAAGAAGAAGAGGGTCTTCTTCTAGGACTGTTTTATTCTTCATCTCTCCTCCTTCTTTTAAGTTTTTTTTTAAGAGAGTCTTAGATTAGAAAATTCTCCTCTTTCTTCTTATATTTTGGAGAGTCCAAGTTTTGAAGAAGGGAGCGTCGGATCGATCGTCGAAGAAGGATCAGAACAGTACTAGCATGCTATGCTGATTTTCTGCATCGAACTTTAGATCAGAATTCGTAGGCTCGTGTGGACGACTCCTAGAGGTCAGATGCATGTATGGCTTGTGACTTCATCCTCAAGCCTAGATCAGTAAGTTAGAACATCTAACTTGCATGGTAATAGATCTGATCTATTGATTTCATACCTGCATTAGATGTAGTGTAGATCTAGGTTGATGTGATCAACCTTTTCTTCTCCTTTATATTTTTAATTTTTGATTTAATATCATATCTTTATCATGTAATTAATCTAAAATCTAGGTATTTACATATTTATTTAAATAAATATTTAATTTATTTAACTCTTTCATTGCTTGATCCTAAAAATGTTTCAAGATCTATCCGTCAAACCCTAGATCTGCTTCCTACACCATTGAGGTTCGAGCTTATGGTTTCTTTTGAAATCCATATTTGCTTTATCAAGGCTTGGCCAATTCTTTTAAAGTTGCATTTCAAAATTTTGTGGTCAATTTGATTATATTTAAAGCATTTAATGGTATGATCTTTAGTTGAAGCTCTTATGAATTAGGTCTTCCAAAATTTGGCTCTCCCCATACCGATGGAAAGCCCCAAGAAGAAGGAGGTGAAACAAAAAAGAATTAGATCTTCCAATCATGGATAGATGATGGAAGATCAATGATGAAAGAAAGATCCTTCCTCTAGGTAAAATACTACCAGCCATTGGCTTTTGGATGAGGTTGAAGAGCAAAAAAAGGTCTGAATAGAGAAAGCCGAGGGGCTGTCTAGATCAACTGATACAACAAAGCAAAAGTGATTACTAGCCAAAAAAAATTCAATGCTATTTGGGTTGGACATACCCAATAATAATTGAAGATATTTCAAAGAAACTTCGGGATTGGTGTTGCCCAAGGATGGCTACCCAAGGGGCGGTGAATTGGGTACTTATAATATTTTAAGCAAATTAGAAATCTGACCAAGTATGTGCAATTAATTAGGCTAACTCAAGTGTTGGTAAAGTGCATGCAATGGATCAGCAAAAATAGGATATAAAGATCATAATTTAAGAATTAAAACTAAGCAAGCAAGAACTGAATGTAAGAAAGATAGACTAGATAAGGCACAACACAAACGCACAAGAATTTTATAGTGGTTCAGAGCAACCCGCTCCTACGTCCATTTTCTAAGTTTTTCTTTAGAATTCTACTATAATTCTTCTTTGATTACAATGTGTTTATTTTTTTAGACTCACAAATAAATTCAGTTGATTTTCAATGGGAGCATCAACCAAAATCTTATAGCTTTAGTTTTCTAGGATCACTAACAACCCAGTTGATTTTAATCTTGGCTCACCAACTACAACCATGCACTAATTATTGATTTGGGCTAACAATCAATCCTGATTGATTTTAATCTTGGCTCACCAATCAAACCATACAACATGCAATTACGGGCTTGGACTGGCCTTTATACCAAGTTTTTTTTTCTAAAAAAACTTATAAAAAAAATAAAATATAATTTCAGCATAAAAGAAATAAAAAATAAAAACTCTTTTGAAGCATGGAGAAGAAGCTGAATAATTGATCTTTCGAAGCTTGACTTCTCTTCAATCAATACTTGAGAGGATCTTGAGGATATTGGAGAAAATCATTCTTAGAAAGTTCTCAATTCTGTGCACTCTATCCCTCTGTTTTTTCTTTTCTCAAGGATATTCAATAACCCTATCTTAGTTTGAAGATTTTCTCTCTTTAATCTACTTTCTTTCTTTTCCCATTGAGTCTCTAGCCTTTTATATGCTTCAAAGTGATTGGAGAATGATTTTTGACTGTTGGAGCCCTTGAAATAATCATTGGGAGTCGTTGTGGATAAAAAATTAAAGTTCTGAAAAATTAGCCATTACAGTTACTGGATTGGCTCAATTTTTCACTGGATCGGCTCAGTTCTAACTGGGTTGGCTCAGTATCAATAAACTTCAAAAATCAGCTTTCTATTTTTTATTTTTTGAGACTCAGTCGATCTAGTTTTTCACTAAGCCGACTAAGTACTGAGCCATCTTAGTTTTTTACTGGATCATCTAAATTCTCGGCCTTCAATAATTCTGCATATATTTCTGCATGAGTGACTTTTTATCTTCAATTTTTGAGAACTTCTTCCACCTTGATTTTTACGGTCTTTTCCACCATTAAAATTTTTAAAACTTCTTGTTTGAGCTTTATTTAAGCATTTGAAACCATTCCTTTCTTTGACTTTTCTTTTTTTGAAGGAATTTCTTCTATGGATAAATTCTTCATTTTAACTACATGAAAAGTCTTACATACATTCTTGAAATGCATGATTAGTATCATTTATACTCAACATTTTAGAATTATCAAAATCAATCTTAGGATCGATAATTGGGAACCTAAGGTTCTCTAGATAAAAGATAATAAAACCTGACGGAGGCGAAGTCACCCGACCGTCGGGACCGAGAGCTAGCAGCCGAAAGTCCTGCGGGATCCGATATTGATCTCGAAGCTGCTCCACAATCGATGCTGTCCATGTAGATGCTTTGACTGCCAGACCAACAATGAGCTACTACGAGTGCCACCCATATGCACGACTCAACAAAATAAAAAGAGGTGGAAAAGATGTCAGAAAGAAGGATCGAACCTTGAACCTGAAAACTAAAAGGCGAGAGAATAAACCAACTTTTCATAAGTTGCTTCTATCGAAAGTGATAAAAGAAAACCTATAGGTAGGGAGGAGTGCAGTATTTATAGGACCCATCAATGGTCATGATGCACGACGACAACACCAGATTCTGATGCGTGTCAGTCGAAGACTGATGAACGTCAAATCCCTTGATTTTTATGATTGCACGACTGATGGCGACTATTGCAATCCCTGAAGCATCATACGGTGACTTTTTCGAAGGATGAGAAAATCATTAATGGATGGCAGTAGAACAAAGTTCGAATGATACCACATGTCAATGCCCTACATTTGGTGCGAAGTACAGAATCATTACACCAAACTTAGGAGTGGGGGGCAACTGTTGGGGGCTCTTAATCTATCGCCCGACTATCCAATGTTCGATCGACATATTGGCGGACATACCATGATTAGCCAACTAATAATCAGCTCCAAACCATCAGTCGGTCACCAAATTAGTCAGACAATCGATTGACCGACTAGTCGACCGACTAACAGTCCATCAACCCAAAGACCAATCAGCGAACTGACAGATCGACCAATCGATAATTAATCGACTATAATCAATCGATCGACCAATGATCGATCAGCCCCAAATCAACCAACTGACCAACGGAAGCTTTCCAAGCGGTCGATTCGGCTCCCAATTAACTCTTTTAAAGTTGGCCCCGAGAAGAGCGGGCAACCATGATTAGTGGGTGGTTTTAACTACCCACATGTTAGGATAGATTCAATAACTGTGAAATACAGATCATCCATCTAAGATCACCTATAGGAGATATAGTACCATCTATTGCTATGTAAAGATAGAAGAAGATAAACAAACACAACCATATACATGATTCGGCCCAAGTGCCTATATCCATGGGACATGCAATGCTTTACTATCGAGAAAGAATAATAGAGGAGATACAATCTCAACTCATCAACCCTCTCTCACAATCCAGAAGCACTCATCCATACAATGCTCTCATAGTAATCCCAGAAAGATCCCCCTCATAGATCTATCAATCTAGGGTCTTCGACATCTCTTGAAACTTTATGATCCTCTCAGCCTCTACATCAAGCCCCAGCCTTTATCCCTAGGCAACCCCACCATTCCAAGATACACCTGGCTTTCTTGATGCTCTTGGTGTATCCTGAGACCCCTGGCTCTCCCTAAGATCTGCTCCTGATCTTCCTGAGAAGCCTCTAGTACTCTATGCTGAGATACGCTCCTCGACTACTGCACGTTGAGCCTTTTTCAACCTCCGTGCCTCCAGGAAGGTGCTACTGTAGCACTCTATCACTTTCTACCTTGTCTCTGCACTGTCTGAGAGATTTTTTCGAGACTTCCTGACTTCTTAGATCGTCAGGCCTTCTTATAAGTCCTAATCAATCCAATAGCCATTTGATCAGCTCCTGCATACTCTCTTGGCCACTAGATAGCACAACAGCTTCATAGACCTCATGAATAGACTTGGTCCATGAGTTATGGGCTAAAGACCCCATGAAAAGGCTTCCACATGCGTGCCCGTGTATGCTGTTCATCCATGCTATTTGTGTCCATCGAGCCGGCTCGATCCATAGTGTGCTGGCTTGACTGTGTCTCATCCGAGCATAGCTTTCTATCCATCTAAGACAGCTGGTGCAGATATGGGCCGAGCCAACTTGGATATGGGTCGAGCCGGCTCGACTGCGTATCCAAGCCAACCCAATTGTATATTGGCTAATCCTTTTTTCATGGCTTCTGAATGTCGTTCTTAGCTTATTGTGGATCGAATCTTGAGGTATCATATTCCAACAATCTTTATCTCTACTCAATATTCTACTCCACCTTAAATCTAAGAGTGTTAACCCTATGATTGATTTTGATGATTATAAAATATTGAGTAATTATGGTCCTAATCATATGTTCATAAATGAATGTAGGATTTTCTAGATGTTTAAAATAAAAAAATTATTCATAAAAGAATTTTTTTTAAAAAATGATGATTAATGATCAAATAGAGCTCAAACTATAAGTTTTTGAAAGCCTTAATAGTGGGAAAGATCATAAAATTTAAGGTGGAAGAAGTCTTCAAAAGTTCAAGACAAAAAGCCCCTCAAACAGAAAAACATGCAAAAAATTTTTAGCTTAAGAAGCCCACGAGTTGACTCATAGTTCGACTCATTGTTCAGCTCGAGCTAATACACAGACTGGCACACAGAAGTTTCAGAAGGAACAGTCTCGAGTGGAGGCTCGAGTCGACTCAAGGTTCTCAAGTCGAAGTCTCAATAAATATTATTTGAGATAAATTCAAAAAATTTTATATCTTTTCTAAACTTAATTGAGCAGTACTTCTTAAGAAAAGAAAGATCTAAATTAAAAAAAAAATTGATATTGATATCAATTCAAAATAATATATCAAAATAATTTGATCTAAATTTAATCGATTCATCTTACTTGATCAAAAACTTTAACAATTGGTATCAAATAGATCATTATTACTTTATACTCTATTACTTTATCTTTGGTAAAAAAAAAAAAAGAATGTATTTTCTTAAATCTGTTTTGCATGAATATAGAATTGACATTATTCCTTGAGAGAAATTATAAGATTGATACCTTTATGCTTTAAATTGATTGATACCTCTTAAGATAAGAAGGAAATGCTCATTTTCTTTGTATCAAGAAAAATAATTACTAAGAAATTTACTGTTTAAGCTTTTTTTTAGTCATAGGTATCAAAATTGGTATAATTTTTTTTTTATAATTGATATCAAATAATCTTCTTCTCAAACATATGTTGCATTGATAATATGTTTTGCTCTGATTTTGCTTGAATACTATATGTTAGGACTATAAATTTACTCTGATACATTCATAATATCATTTCTAAATTTTGGGGGAGAAAGTGATGAATCTAAAATATATGAAAAAAAAGTGATGAATGTTGAAATATATCTTATATTTGATCTTAATACTCAAATATTTTTATTTTGGAAAGCTATATTAGTCTTCAATTCTAAAATTTTAAAGCAATTTTGTCTTTGCATTTGAAAATTTAAATTAATGTATCAACTTTATTCAAAAAGGGGGAGCTATGTTTCATTTTAACATATATTGATTAAAAAAAGAAGAAATTCAATCAAAATTTACTATCAAATTTCAAAAAGGGGAGTAGTTATCCAAAAAAAGGAGATGGTATCACAAGCTAAAAATCTGAATTTAAACATTAAATGTGTATATATTTGAATTTAAATTGATTTTGATGATTCATTTTAAATCTTTTCCTTGAACTTTTTGATGCTGTCAAAAAGGAGGAGAGATGTTATATTGAGTATATGCTTATTGAGTTTATATTTGAATTAATTACATGCTCATATGCTTCATTTAAGTTGAAGTATGTATGAGAAGAATATGTTTAAGGTGTAAGATGTTTATTTGCTTGCTTGAAATATTTATATAAAATAAGTATGTTCTTAAAATCTTATTGAAGCTTTCATGAAGGATGTTCTTGAAAGAGCTCACTTATTCACTTGATGATTTATATTCATATTATACTTTGTTATGCATATACTTAAAGTTTTATCATCATCAAAAAGAAGAAGATTGTTGACCCTATAATTGATTTTGATGATTACAAAATATTGAGTGATTATGGTACTAATCATATATTCATAAATGAATGTAGGATTTTTTAGGTATTTAAAATGAAGAAATTATTCATAGAAGAATTCTTTTAAAAGGATGATGATTAATGATCAAATAGAGCTCAAACTATAAGTTTTTGGAAGCATTAATAGTGGAAAAGACCATAAAAATCAAGGTGAAAGAAGCCTTCAAAAGTTCAAGATAAAAAGTTCCTCAAACAGAAAGACACGCAAAAATTTTTCAGCTTAAGAAGCCCACGAGTCGACTCATGGTTCAACTCGTTGTTCAGCTCGAGCTAATACGCAGACTGGCATGCAGAAGTTTCAGAAGGAACAGTCTCGAGCGGAGGCCCGAGTTGACTCGAGGTTCTCGAGTCGAAGTCTCAATAAAAATCTAGAAAATAATGATTTTGGTGCAAGATCCCGAGTAGAGGCTCAACTCGAGGTTCTCGAGTCGACTCGAGGTTCTCGAGTCAAAGTCTTAAGAGAAATATAGAAGATGACAATTTTGAAGCAAAGTTAGGCACAGTCTCGAGCGGAGGCTCAAGTCGACTCGAGGTCCACGAGCTGAGGATCGAGCAGAGTAAAAAATCTCGAGCAGAGAAATGAGTAGAGTAAAAGATCTTGAGTTGAGGCTCGATCGACTCGAGCTCCAATGGCTAGTTCTGTAGAATTTTTTGAAGTATGCTAAATTATTCCTAATAGCTAGTTTTTCACTCCAATGGCTAGATCAACCATTCCAATGGCCAAAACTCCTTCTCCAGCCATCTCCAAGACTATAAAAGGCTAGAGAAATATTTAGGAAAGAAGATTAAGGAATTTTAAAGAGAAAATATTTAAGATTTGAGTAAAATTCATTGCACATCAAAAGAAGAGAGAAAAGAGAGGAACCAAGTACTGATTTCAAAGGACTTTCAAGGGCAATCTTCACCATCATCTCCAGCATCCTCTCATGCTTCAAAGAAGAGTGTTCAAGCTTCAAAAAAGCCAATCAATCAATCTCTTCTTCGCACATCAAATGAGTTTATTTTTGATTTTTGGTTTTATGCTGAAATTACTTATCTTTGTAGTTTAATTTGTTTACAAGTTTCTTTGGGGAAAAGAAATTTTAGATGAAGGCTCATACAAGCCAAGAATTGGACATTTTTTAGGTTTTGGTTGGTGAGTCCAAAAAATCAACTGGATTGATAGTAAGCCCAAAAAACTATCGGTGTAAGATTATGGTTGGTGATCCAGAAAATCAACTGGATTGATAGTGAGCCCGAAAAACTATTGGTGTAAGATTGTGGTTGGTGATTCTAGAAAATCAACTAGGTTTGTTTGTGATTCTAGATTAAAACAAATACATTGTAGTCAAGAGATTATAGTGAAATTCTTAAGAAGATCTTGGGAAGTGGATGTAGGTGTGAGGGTGTATCGAACCACTATAAATTATTTTATGTTTGTGTTATGCCTTTTCTCTCTTATCTTGCATACTTTAAATTTTTGCTTAGCTTGATTAAATTCTTGCATAGCCCTAATTATATCGTGAATTCGTTGTTGCTTTCATTATATATATCTTAAATATCTTAAATACACAACTTAGCTTAAATAGAAGCACATACTTGCTTAAAGTTTAATTTGGCTTAAATTCTTTTAAATAATCCAATTCACCCCCCCTCTTGGGTTGCTACATTTTTGGGCAACAGAGAGCTTCATGTATGATACTGTCTCCATGTCCTAGGGCTACTGCCTGCTGCTCATGGATCAAAAAATATGAAAGTCAAGCTAGGCTGCTCGATCCCAAACTAAGTCTCATGTCCGATCCATCTCCACCTAGAGCTCCACCTCACACTGAGCTCCATTTGGCTTCTTCTTGTACATGAGAGCATCCATCTTGATTATGCCCTTCTTCTAATTTGATCACCACCACAGCAACCCTTGGAACAACCTGACTCCTCGTGGCTCTAATACCACTATTAAGGTAGATCCAACAACTACGAAATATGGATCACCCATCCAAGATGACCTATAGGAGATATAGCACCATCTGTTGCTATGGAAAGATAGAAGAAGACAAACAAACACAACCATATATGTGGTTTGGTCCAAGTGCCTACATCCACGGGACATGCAATGCTTCACTATCGAGAAAGAACAATAGAGGAGATACGATCTCAACTCATCAACCCTCTCTTACAATCTAGAAGCACTCATCCATACAATGCTCTCATAGTAATCCTAAGAAGATTCTTCTCACAGATCTACCAGTCCAGAGTCCTCGACATCCCTGGACACTCTGTGATCCTTTCAGCCTCTACATCAAGCCCCAGCCTTTGTTCCTAGGCATCCCCACCATTCCATGATATACTCAGCTTTCTTGATGCTCTTGGCACATCTTAAGATCCCTGGCTCTCCCTGAAACCTACTTCTGATCTCCTTGAGAAGCCCCTGGCACTCTATGCTGAGATACTTTCCTTGACTGCTACACAGTCGAGCCTCTCTCAGCCTCCATGCCTCTAGGAAGGTGCTACTGCAACACTCCAGCACTCCCTACCTTGTCTCTGCACCGTTTGAGAGGTTTTTTCGAGACTCCCTGACTTCTTAGGTTGTTAGGCCTTCTTAAAAGCCCTAATCAATCCAATAGCCATCTGATCAGCTCCCGTGTGCTCTCCTAGCTGCTAGATAGCACAACAGCTCCATAAACCCCATGAATAGATCTGGTCTATGAGTTACGAGCTGAAGACCCTATGAAAAGGCTTCCGCACACATGCCCATACGCGTTGTTCATCCATGCTGTTCGCATCCATTGAGTCGGCTCGGTCCATAGTCGGGCCGACTCAACTGCATCTCATCCAAGCACAGCTTTTTATCCACCTGAGATAGCCGGCTTGATTGCGTACCCAAGCTAGCCCGATTGTATATTGGCTGATCCTTTTTTCATGGCTTTTGAATGTCATTCTTGGCTTATTATGGACCGAATCTCGAGGCATCAGATTCCAACACCACGATCATGCTATGTCGAAAAAAGAGGGATCGACAAGCTAAATGGTTATCACTCCAATATCTATAAAAGGAAAGTAAATTCGCCAATTTGGTAAGACTCTTCAGATCATTCTAAGAGCCTATCATCTTGCTCTTCACTTTTCTGTTCGATCGGTCCGTTAACTTAAGCATTGGAGGGTCCCCATCGGAGCCAACTCCGATCAATGCGGACTTTCTTTTACAGGTCTTCCGACATTCATTCGCAGGCGCAGGTGGATTGATCACAACAGTGCCACTATAGCTTAGAGATTTTATTTAGCACATTGTTATTCGGACACTTCATGGCGCTCCTTGATACTTTATACCATTAAATCATGTTTTTGGCATCGTTATGCATCTAACTTTGGCACTACCGCATGAAATTTATTGTTTGACATATCAATTAGAAAACCTTTATCAATTTGTGAACTACAGGAGTAATAGATCTAGCTTATTAATTATCGTGTACATATAAATCAGTCCATATTTCAATGAACATATATAACATATACTCATGCCCCTATGTCCAATTTTTAAGAGGATACCATGCCAGATTCTACAGGACACTTGGAAACTTGACACCCACATCACATCTCTGTAACATTTATCCAATGAGTAAAAAAAAGCATGAATTGATTTTTCCACAGAGATTGTTAAAATCGATGATTTTAATGGGAATCAAGTTAAGCATTAGCAGGTAGGCTTTTAGTTGAATAGCAGAATAAATGATGGTGCTATTGATGGAGGAATAAAGTTAAAAAGAGTGAGTAGGTTTTGAACGACTAGTGGGAGAAATGGTGGTGTTGATGATGGTGGTTGTTGAAGAAGAGAGGCACGTATGTTTATAGATCAAGTAGGGAAGGGAAACATAAATAAAGATATAGTTAGGAGGAAGCAAGTCATAGTTATGGCAGGAGGATGCACAAGTTGTAAAGGGAAGAAAAAGGATAGGATGCAGTTTACATTGGTATGGGAAGTGGGTTTGATTAATTGAGGCTAGATGAGATGGGCTACTGTATGTTCTAAGAAAATTAAGGTACCTAGTCAAACTCTAATGCCATATAAAAGTCGATCCCAGAATGATCTCAGGAGTAGATAGAGAGCAATGAAAAATTATTGGAACTTGAGCTGACCCAGGCATGGCATAAGTTGACCCTTGATTGGTATTAGGATAAAGATAGAGAGCAGTTAAAATTAGTCAGTTCCTGAGTCAATCCTAGTTTCTCATGAGTTTACCCTAATTCTAGAAGAATCGACCCTAATAGCAGTTGAGTTGGCCTCTAAATGGCCACAATCAAGAGATAGAGAGCTATCCTAAGATATCATACTTCATGAGTCGATCCCTAATTAACACGAGTCGACCCCTAAAGATCAAGATTCGACTTTTTGCATCTGACAACCCAACGACTAGTTTTGCAGAATGATTTTAATGGATAGAGAAAGGCTATCATGACTAGTTTGAGCTGTCTAATGGTCTTCTCACCTCTTTCAGTCAGTTTTGGACATATTTAGGTAAATAATTAAATAGGAGAACATACAAGAAGCAACATCTAAACAAAGAAAAAGGTACCTAAGCAAAAAGAAATGGAGGAGAACTTTAGCGCATTCAATTTCACCTTCTTCCATTTAATCTATTTGAGAAGAGAGCTTGAGCGCATTCATTGTGCAAGCTACCAACTGAGCAATCCTTTAAAGCTTTCCTTCAAGCTTCTTTCAAACAATTATAAAGAGGAAGTCAATGCATTCAAGAGCATTTATCACCAACTTTCTTGAGCTTCAAGAGTTTTAATTTGTTTGAATTTTATATTGTTCATTTATTGTATTCTTGAGTGGTATTAGGTTTCTTGGGGAAGGAAATTTGGAGGTTTAGGCACACTAAGCTCGTAATGGATGATTGTATTTGACTAAGTCAACGGGGATTTGGTTAGGAAGGATGTGGTCGGTGAGCTTGAGCAAAAGTAACTAGATTTGATTATTAGTCCATCTAAAATAATTGGATTATAATCAAGGAATGATTATAGTTGAAATTTTCAAACAAGAGGACTTATGTAGTAGATGTAGGTAATGTGTTTAGCATCAAAGCACTATAAATTTGTTGTATGCATTTGTGTATTCAATTTCTTTTTATCTTGTACCTTTGTTATTTATTTCTCTCTTGGTACCTCACAAACACACTTACATATTGCAATATTATATATATTTATTTTAAATTTTAAAGAATCCAACTCACCCCCGTCTTGGGTTGGTATCTTTAGGCAACAAGTGGCATTAGAGCAAGATACTCAGTCTATTTGATCTAACAATCAAAAGTTAAAGATCATGGCAACCTCAATTGGATCTTCACTAATAGAAGGCCAATCTACCAATAGACTGTCTCTTTTTAATGACACAAATTATATTTATTGAAAAGCATGAAGGAAGATATTTATTCAAGCACTTGATTATAATTTTGTGGAGTATTATAATTAATAGTCCTCATACAACCACTATTGTTATTAATGGTATGCACTCTCCAAAGCCAAAAAAGGATTGGGATGAGCTTGATAAGATGATGGCCTAGCTGAATGCTAAGGTCGTGAATGTATTGTATTATATTATGCTTTTGATGCAATTGAATTTAATAGAATTTCTATTAGCATTTATACAAAAAAAATTTGAAATAGATTAGAAGTTAACCATAATGGTACCAATTAAGTACAAAAGACTAAAACTAATATATATATATATATATATATATATATATATATATATATATAAGATGGAACCTCATGAAATAATTAGTGTAATATTTATAAATTTACTAATATTATAAATGGATTGAAGATTGTTGGCAAGTCCTACATTAACAGTGAACTTGTGCAAAATATTCTCGGGTCTTTGCCAAGAAGTTGGGAAGCCAAGGTGATAATCATCCAAGAAGCAAAAGATTTAAATGAACTATCTTTGGAAAAGCTTATTGGCTCACTCATGATTCATGAGTTGAGAATGTATCAAAGTATAGAAGAAAAATCAAAGAAAAAGAAGGCTATTGCACTCAAATTAGTTGCCAAGAAAAACAAGTGATGAGTTGGATGAGTCCAACAATGAAGATGAGATGGCCATGATTACCAAAAAATTTAGAAGGTTTATTAGGAGAAAAGATAAGACTTTAAGAAAAAGAAAATGATTAATGCGGAAGCAAGCAAGGAGAAGGACAAAGAGTAACCGGCCCTATGTTATAAATGTAAAAATTCAAATATTTTTAGGCTGATTGTTCTCTACTCAAGAAAGATCCCAAGAGATATAAAAAGAAAGCCATGATAGCCATTTGGAGTGATAGTGATGACATAAGCTCCAAAGAAAAAGTAGAAAAGGAAGAAGTGACCAATCTATGCTTCATAGTTAGATCAATGAGAAAGTAGTAGAGCAACAAGGTTTGATACTAATTATTGCCCAATATAGCAACACAAAAAGAGGGGTGAATTGATTTTTTTTGTTAAAAATTTAAATCTAACTATAATGAGGTTATAGTTTTGTGCTACGAAGAAGATGTGCTACAAAAAAGAAAGCAATAAGATGAATGATAATGCAGAAATAATAAAGCAATGGAACAATAGAAAGAAGTAGAATGGAGCGAACACAAAAAAACACATACATAAACATTATAATGGTTTGAAGCAATCCATCTACTATATCCACTCCCTAAAAATTTTCTTTGGATTTTAATTATATAATTCTCGAAGTACATAGCAAGCCGATTTCGGCCCAACCTTTACACAAGAGTTTCTTCCCTTCGGAAAATCTCAACCACACACAGCTAACTTCATAGGCATTAACCAAGCCTTTTTCCCACAAGATCCCTTCCTGGATCTCATAACACCCAATAGAGCAAAACTCTTTATACAATAAGAAAACCTTTCTAAGGTTAATTACAACAAATTGAGTGGTTGATAAATGTCTCTTAGTTGAAGAGGAACAAAGATCCACAAGAAGAGCTTTTCGAATTATTTTGAATTGACAAGGACAACTCCAGAGATTTGTGGGGATGACTTATCGTGTTAGTTTTTTTGCCCAACCCCCTAGAGATGATGTCTAGTAAATTGAAGATGACTCCTAATCTTTTGCTTAAATGGCTCCTCAACATGCAAGGCGACTCCTTGGCAACTTGAGACAACTTCTGACCATTCGCAATTATCTCAATTACTAGGAGACAAACCCTGACCTTTGAGCGAAGACTGGCGACTTTTTGTCGGTAAGGATGGCTCCATGTCTCCTAAGGTGACTCCTTATCCACCAAGGTGACTTCTAGTCTCCCAGTGTGACTTCTAGACTATAGCTCCTTCCATCTACAATCAACTCCTTGAGGGTGCCTGTCACCCATCTGAACTAGAGATGATTCTTGAGGCACTGAGGATGACTCCTGAGATCTATAGTTCTGCTTTAGTCCTCTAGAGATGACTCCTAAAGTGGTAGAGATGACTCCTCCCTAATCTACTAAGTCTTAAGTTCTAAGAGATGACTCTTTGTTAACTTGGAGAGAACTCCAATCTGCTATGTATAGCCCTGATAGATCTAGGAGATGGCTCCTCCTGAGCTAGAGATGGCTCATCATCCATAATGCTTTTACACCATTTAGAGGGATCGACTCCTTATCTTGAGATGGCTCCTTAGAGAAAAATTCTACATCTTTCTTTTTATTTTTCTAAAATAAACTCAAACAAGTTAGTAACATTTAAGTATTTTGTTATCATTAAAATCAATCTTTTGAAAGCAATAGTCCCTAATATCTCCCACCTACACTTATTCTATATCTGATTCTACATATTAGTACTTATCCACTAATGCTCTGGTTTTATATCAATTGTCATGTTCCTAACCCAAATTTATGAGTTAGCATCATAACAATCATCCCATATGTATAGAAAACTTTGTTCACAAGTATGCAAGACATCTTATTATGATTTCATATTTTATAAGATATACAATAGAATAAATTTAATAACTAAAGTTTAAACTTCAAATTTAATAACTAGCATTAAAACTTTTATGTTTCACAAAATCCAACAATATCCAAAGTCTTATATTAAATTTTAAGAAACCCTTAATGTAGAATAGAGAAGTCAAAACATAGCTTCTAATCACTTTCTTGTAGCAATACACTATGCCAATCTAATTTTCTCAATCTATAAAATGGTAAAATATTGAATAATGAACTAGATAGCCCAACAAGCAATGAATGCTTTAACTAAATAAATCGAGTAATAAGATAACTAATAATTTACCAAAAATAGCATATAGAGTGCATTAGCTCCTAAAGCAAGTCTAAATATGCAGCATTATCAAAATATCATAAATACAAATCTAATCTTTCTCAAAATTTTAAGTTTTCATTCATAAATCTAATTTCTTTCAAAACATCAAGTTCATCTCATCAGTCATAAACCACAAGCACACTTACACCCTGTGGTTGAATTAAATAATGAGCTCTGAAATTATTATATTGCCAATGTGTAATCTCTAATTATAAAGTATCAAAATGTCAGCATATAATCCTCACTAGTGAGATATTAAAATATCAATATATAATCCCGACTAGCAGGATATTAAAATATCAATATATAATTTTCATCGATAAGATATTGAAATATAGTCTAGCTACAAGTCCAAATCCATCTCAAATCAAAGCTCTCTTCTCTCTTTTTTCAAAAATATATTTCATGTTTTGAATTAAAAAATACATAAAACAATGCGATATCAAAATTAATCGAGCATATCCATATCAGAATCAATTTGTTCGACCATGAGTCATAAAAAAAATATACCAGAAAAAGACATGTTCAATAATAAAATACTATATATCATGTTCACAAATTATTAATAGTTTGATTTAAAAAATATTTTATAATTTACTAATAAATTTAATAAATCCACGTAATCCTGAAAAATTCAATCTCAAAATCCTTGATTTACAAACCGTATCATAGTATCCCCTGTATGGATTCAATTCTAGTGACCCAAGATTATTGACAAATTATCCAGAAAATGATAAACAAAGAAAATATGAGGAAAAGGTGCAGGGGCCGCGCTATCCTGACGGTGGCGTATGGCAGTCCAAATCGGTTCGGTTAGACTAACGCAACTAAATAAATTATAAATCAAACATCAAGCTAAGATTTAGATAGATCAACAGGAATTGATAATAATAGATGCCGATGATATTCAACGGCATGGACTAACATGCAGTCCTATGACCGAAGGATCTAGGCTCCCTCTATCAACGTTGCCTCATGGTCATAAGGGAGGGTCCTTCTGCCGAGGCCCATCCAACTAAGGAGAGAGATTTAGAGAGTCAAAAATAATGTGTTTTCCCCGTCTTTTTCTTCTTCTTTTTGTTTTCGTACAAAAGAACAGGGTAGATATAGGACTCCTCATGCCTTCAAAGGTAGAAAAGAAGAGGGCAAAGTGATCGCAATCTAGCCGTGACACGAATGCTAGCAGGATGGCGAATGGCATCATCGGTGGTCACGGCTGACTAGTGATAGTTAACGATAAGAAGTCATGAAACAGAATAGAAAGATGAGAAGTAGAGCTCCACTTAAATCAAGCATCCTCCTCCTTTCCAGGTAGCTAGGACCTCATTGTCAACCACAGACTAACTAGAAGTGATGGTTGGAGAATATAACAACAGCGATTTGATTCCAAAATAGGGGAATTAACCAAGGGATACAAAATCGAAACAGGACATCGCTTTTAAGGCTAAATCCAATGACCATCCAACCGATGACCATGATCTGAAAACTAGAAGAAATGTAGATGATGATTAATTAAAGGATTGGTGGGTTATTAACTTGTTTCGGCGACGCTCCGAAGGCTGATTCCGATAGTGGGGGACTTCGTTCGAGACGAAGAAAGGAAAAAATCTAGCATCGTTAACTAAGGGACTGAGGTCTGTGATAGAGGTCTTCGGAGGAAGCTGGGGTGGCTAAATAGGGGTTTCAAATAGAGGGAGTCCTACGAGCTCCCAAACTCCTCTAGCATCGAACTCCCACAGAGAGTCGAACGAGATGACTCCCATCAAGTCTGTCCCCCCTCACCCACAACAAAACATGCGAAGCATGTGCGCTCCAACACCCCCTTCCCCGTTTGCATGTGCAATCATGTTGAAAACCAAGAAATCGGTTTTCAAACCTAGTTTTCGGTTGATTTTGGGCCAGTCCAACTACCTAGGCCGATCAAATGGATCAAGCCTAGTTCAGCATCATGCCTCTAAAGAGGCAAGGTATTACATGCATAAGATAAAGAGATAGGCCATTTGTTTTCTAAGCATGGAATTCGGCCAGCCAGTGCTATTGGCAACACATACAAGAGAGATCAATTGTTTCCCATAATGCCCTTGAAAAGGAAGTGCATCTAGGTAGCACCATTATTATGATCACTATTTTGGAGCACACCTATCGCTTGGTTTAGGATAACAAAACTAGAAACATAGACACAATCAAGCCCAAAACCGTTGGAGTTACACATCACTTCGGAATGAGGATTGATTTGTACGTTTTATACAAGATGAAGTTAAAATAAAGCAATAATACGGTTGGATGTTCCATTATGAAATGAGGGGAATTTTGAAGCTACGAAGATGTGCAGGATTGTGGAATAAGCTACACCTGTTTATCCGAATTGGTGATGGAAAATGAAAGATGACACAGTGTATCAGTGATGAACGAGGGGTGGAACTAAATACAGCAACTATATCTCTTCTTGATAGCATGACATAGAGAAATCAAATTCTCCTGATAATGCCTCAAAGATTGTAAAGGGATTTGGGTTGAACAGTTGATTTAGAACGTTGTTTTAGTGGCGAAACTCTTGAATAACATGCTTCGCATGCGGGCATCATACGTCATATCAAACTTAAAGCAAGTCTAACTAAATATATTGCATCCAACAAAACTGCAGCTTGGAAAACGGAGGATACCCTCAATCCTTCCAATCTTTTTGGAGATTATAGTATTCATCTTGAAGGTAATTTTTACATCTATCAGCAGATCCATGCAACCTAATTTCGCTAAGGAAATACCAGGGTCATTTTATACCACTACAAGCCAGGTTGCCAAAGCAAACCCACCTACGAATTTAGATTTTGACATACGAGTTCAAACCACCAGAACGAGCCATCCTTTGCATGTCCTACCCTACATATGAGTCACAAAAATCCACTTGTAGAACGAGGATTGCCTGAGCTTGTATTGGGAATAAGACGATTTTACGTCACGTTATTTTTGGGCAAAATCGTGTGGAACCTAAGTTACTTCAAATCCAAATCCTATGTAACAAGAATTACTTCAAACCATCATATTCTAGAAATTCAGAGCTGGTGCACTCTCCCTCAGCTCATCTTTTAGCCAGCATTCTTACTTCCAGAGTCCTGTAGGTGGTTAATCATTCAACAACATTTCAGTCACTTGTTCCCTGACAAGAAGCCTGCCTTACAGTTAGGTGATCAACTATGAAATCATGGCAATGCAACCTTTAACATCTTTACAGACTTGGTTATGCAATAACTGCATATTTATAATCGCTTGCTCCCTACTCGATGCTGAAGAAGTCTCCTGGGAAGATATAAATGCCATCTCAAATTTCACGACTAAAGGTGCAGTCCCACATTTGATAGCTGAACTTGTCGATCTCTTAATAAAAGACGAGCAGTGACAACGAGGGTGTAGCTTGGAAAGGCAAGTTCAAGATAACCCACAAATGGATGGGTGACAAATGCAAAACTAGGAATTCCATCCGTGATATAATAGATGCACATTTTTTTTCTTTTTTTGGTTGGGGTTGGGTGAGCGGGGTGTGGGGATTGTGGCGGCGGAGGGGCGCGGCGGTAGGCAGTAGATATGTATTCATATTGCTGATTATCTTCACTGGGATTTTAGCTATTTGATCTCAAAAGATTGCTTCATACACCTGGGCAGATGTATTTAGTAATGCCTGCAAACTCGCTGGGCAGATGCAATACTGAGATTTATATACCTCATATTAAGCAACGTACATTCATGACTAGGACTCCTTCGCAATATTAGGCAGTATTGCCTTCTTCTGCCAAAGTATTTCCACACATAACTCAGTTGTTAGTTAATTCATAGTGGAATTCATGAAGTAGACATCCTTGCCCCAGCCATGGCCAGCATTTTGCTTTCACACTTGGCATCATCAAACAAATATAAGAACAGCTTTTATGAGGCAATGAAATTCTCAAACTAAAGCCATATACACCATTAAACAAGATAATTGTGTAGTTCACTGTTTACCGTTCCGAACTCACAAAACATAAGTTCAACTCTCCCATTTACCTCCCCTGCGATGCAGTTGGTATGCCAAGAAACCAGGTTAATCAGTCTACTTTCCTCTAGCTTTCTCTAGATCAGGCAGATCTGCAATCAAACAAGCAGGTTTCAGAAACTGCAAGTTGTAGCATGATGCTAAATGTTCTTTGAAATGCAATTGCTTGTGCACAACTGTGTAGCCATGGACTGAAAACGTAGCTTATGCAAACAAGGTATGCCATGCAAACCTAAACCAAATGCCAGCAAATCAGTACTGACAACTGGAGGCTGCACAAAAGATGGTTAAAGTTGCACATTCCAAGTAATTTTTCACCTTAATGCCACCAAAGCTATGGAAATCCTCAGTAGAAAAAACAGCATATCCCAATGGGTCATCTAACAATGAAAAGAAAGGCATAGAATAGAAATGTTCTTACAGAGTAATCCATCATCACTGCTTTCCTCATCTCTGCCATTTACCTGAACAAGTTAGGCAGAGAAAAAGAGTTATACATTAGCATGAGAAAAAATTTTTAAAAAAAAGGGATGGAATTACAATACCCCATTGTCGTCATCATCAGAAGGAAGCCAGTCCGCTGTAAAAATATGGTGGTCAGACATGATATGAAACTGAAGAGGAAAAAAGAAAAAGAAAAAAAACCATTTTACAGGAACACAGGATCAAAAGACTAATATATCTATGACAGGGGCTATAGCTTAGTTAGATAGAGCACCTCGTTTACACGTGCACTAATGCTTTTCAGTGGAGCCCATTATGCAATAAACATAATTGATCTTATTGACAAATCGATGTCTTACTCCATAGATTCGAGGGAACAAGAGAACAATAGGCTGACAAATATTGGGTTCAGTCCGATTCATATGCGAATTCAGGTGCCAAATCAAATAGAACCAGCCATTGATTTGATAGTTGATAAGGTAAAAAGATAATGTATTCTAAGAAACATTTTGGCATATTGCCAATCTATTCATATATCAATCATCCAACCCAAGATCCATAAACAGTAAGTGACCACTACATCCAGAGAGAACATAAAGCTCCTACCACTGCAAAGTCTAAGAAGGGTCCAATATATAAAGCCTTACCCCACATGTGAATAGGCTGTTTCCATGTTCGAAATCCATGACACAAAGATCAAAACAGAGCAACCTTACCATTGCCCTTAGAACTGCCATCTACAGAACATGAACATGTAGACTTAATATCTAGCTAAGCCAGTCATACACAAAGCATAGTAAACTTTCAGCAAGGATTGTCAATGCTAACATCAGATGAAAATTTCGTCTAACCACCACCAAATAGCAAAAATCTAAAGAGAACCTCTTCAAATATAGCAAATGGAGAGAACTGCTGGAACTTCAATTGATCCTTTCAGTAAGAATCTCGGACATCAAAAAGAGGTCAAGATAAGTTAGCAACAATGTTTTAGGAGATGAAGTATGCTTAACAGGAGAGGGTAAAAGACCTGCTGGTAACTCGAGCAAAGTGGTTAAGGTTTGCTTGGACAAATAAAACCATTTGCAGAAATGCCTGATATACAAAGCACCTTTAAATCAGAAAGGTGAAAATTTAATGATAGCAGAAAGACAACGGTGAAACAACAGGATTTGGCCAGCAGACATGCAAGCTTCATGCCATATATCAAAATGTAAGAAGTTTGTACATATAACAGTCATTTTGAATAACTCAAAAGAAACAAATCAGACACCATAAAGCTTCAGAATCCTTAGGATTCTCCTGAGCAGGGGAAAATATGGACAGAGCAACATTCATTTACAAGCTACAAAGCTTGCTGGAGCTGACATTAGAAAGTCCATGGAAATAACCATATCACTCTTTCATCATTAATAGATGCATGGTTTTATGCATAAGCCTATGTGTATATGTAGCTAGACGACTCTCTGTCAAAAGAGGTTACATCCTCACAATTCTCTTATAAGCACAAGACCAAGCTAGTCAATCAAATTCCATCTGTTTTCTTTAGAATAAATTCCATTGGCTTTCCTTTTTAGGAAAAGAAATAAAGCAGCTCTAGTTTATTGACCTATTCCCTCTACCTTGCCATAGACCAACACAACCCTGAACTTGTCTCGCATCAACCGAGACCACCTGTGACACACCGGCCCAGAACTACCGCCCCCTCATTCTCCCCTATGTCTGATCAAACTTCTGAGTGAATGGAAATGCTAGAGTACAATGGATGAGAGGCAAGTGGTGGTAGGATGTTGCAACAGGGAAGGAAGCAAAAGATGAAAGATTGGGTTGATCTGATTGGGTTGATGACTCTAATTCAAGATCCAATGGGACAACAGGTTGGGCTGGACCAGTTTAGATACAAATTGGTCCCACACTAATGAGGCTAGGCCAGGTTTGAGTTTGGATTGAAATTTGTTCCCAGCTATGGGAACATTGGGCATCATGTGTGTCTAAAGCTGTCAAGGTGGCCGGTGACTTTGTGAAATTCCTCCAGCGAGATGAGACCTCACACTGACACCTAGATATGCCATCACACTAAATGATCAACATTTGTAATCCATCTCACAAAGTACTGTCAAGGATAGAGATGTGACCAAGTGCATGAGCTTATAAATGGTCCTTTGACATGAAAGATAGGACAAATTGCTGCCTTTTGGAGGTCAACAAATTTTTGACCAAACCTATGAATCAACCATGATATCTTGGACTTTGTCCTTGATAGGGAGGATAGTTGTTTACTGGATTTGGACACGAGTTAAGTTGTCCAACATGAAACTATCATACTGGCATAATGTCCATATTAGAATAGAATCATTATCAAACATATAAAACCTAGGACCCAGGTAATGACTTGAAACGATTTCGAAACAATAGTTTTCGCAAATTATTAAGATAAATAATTAATAATTTTCAAAAGTCTTGCTTGAATAGCTTTTATAAAGTATATCTGATGTGATCCAATGTTCTAATAGGCCATCATATTGTTGGACAAAGAGTTTGACAATAATATACTTAATAAGCATATGATGATACTGAAATGATGATAAATCGAATTGCAAAATGTAGCTTGTGATGGAACATGGAAACCAACAAGTTTAATACAACCCAACAAAAGGTCCACTAATGCATTATAGGCACTACATCTCTCTGCTAAACCATGTTGCTACTGTGTGACTAAGACTTGAAAGGGAAGGCCTTTGATGAGCATGAGCCCGAGTCAACCAATCCTGATAGTACATCTAGCATGTCCCATCTATCTCCAGACAAATTAGAATAAGACTCTAGTTTAGGATTCTCTCATTAATTGGATCAAGAAAATTCAAGATTGATTGCAAAAGAGGTTAGGCTAGAGAATTAGCCCAGATATTAAGATAGGGCTAGGTTAGGTCAAGCAAGAGCTGGCCTAGGTTAACCAAAGCCACTTGAGTAGGACCCTAGCGGGAGCTGACCAACCAATGCCCCTCCTAAAGAAGTGCCACTAGTGGTTCCCTTCTAGAAAAAGACGGCAGCCTTCCTACAGAGCCGAAGCCCCTCTTGTAGCCCTCATGGACTAAGTCCAAACAGAACGACATAGAGAAGGGATGGCCAAGATAGGTAGGTGCCCATCTCATCTACCTTATCTCCTGCCTTTCCTAGTCCATGTCCTAATAGGACTCTTGAAGAGAAGGGGCACCACCCTCCTTTGTAAAAATGGAGTCGTCCTCTTGTCTTGGGCATTCTAAGGAAACAGCCCATGCTGCACATAAAATGAGAAAGGCACATAAAGGATGGGTGCAAGAGAGAGAGGTAAGCTTATAAGACAAGTACTTCCAACAAAACATTCCCCTGGCCTGTAGTTCCTGGAGATCAGTGCCTAACAAAGTGTTGAAGGATATGCATGTCGACTGAGGTGACTACAGGAGCAAATTTGATAAGGTCGTATGCTTTCATGGTCTAAGTGTCTCCTAGGAATGTAAAGATCAACTCCAAAACCGTCATCATGGGTAGGTATATTTCATTCTAACCCTTATGTGTGGGCTTCTTTTGTTGGAAAAATATGGTACCGCTCGGATGCACATCACCCTGCCACCATAAGTCCCGATACCATGTTGCAGAAGCCCTTGATCTTTAGCATGGATCTGAAGAAACCTATAACGTTCTCTATGGACAAAAACCACCGATCTTCACCTGGATCTATGATGGGGAGCCCTAGAAGGGAGGCACCCCCCCCTTTAGGGCTTCTTCATGAACCCGGGGGTGGCAACACTAGAAAGAAGAGAGAAGAAAGATTGAGGGAGAAAAGATCTGTATTCCAAAATTCTTCTGAAATCCTGATACAACCTATGTATTTATACATAGCTATTAGGACCAACCAAAAACTCCCCTGGCTAACCCAATATATGAAAACACTCACCGAGCCCATGTACGTATGTCTCACACGCTCTCATCTCCTGAATCTAAACCCGACCCATACATGAGTTAGCCCCCTTAAGATCTTATCGGTCCAGGCCTTAAGACCCCTTGGATTAATCCCAATCCCAGACCAAACAGAAAACCCCATCCAATTCTGTTCGCCACCGTCGAGCCGGCTCTATCAGTGGCCGAGCTGGCTCGACTGCGTCTCGTCCGAACCCTATCTTCTATCTACCTGAGACAGCCGGCTCGACTGTGCCCCGAGCCGGCTCAACTGTGCCCCGAGCCGGCTCAGGTTGAGATCGAGCCGGCTCAACTACGTATCCAAGCCAACCCGCCTGTGTGTCAGCCCCTTATCTTGGCTGATTATTCTTCTGGCTTTAGTCCTTTACTCCACGTTGTGTCCCAAGTCTCCGGAGAACCTACCAAGCCCCTCACGATCCTCACACCTGAACCTCGAGTCCGTGTAGGACTACACGCCGCCTTCACCTAGGACAACTCCTGTCCTAGCCCTAGGACTCATATCCGTTCTAGTCTCCCGGAGCCAACATCCTAGCTCCTCCCATGGCCTCCGAAGGCTTGGGAGCACCACAAATCCTCACAATCTCCACCTTGATGCTCCCAAGCCTTAGCAAACCTTTCCTGCTGTCGCTGCACACCTTGACAGCCTCTTATGCAAATATTGCCTCCGCCAATCTTCTTCAGCTACTGTACACCCTTTGAGACCTTTGGGATGACCACCTCCACCGCTGCAGACTTTGGCTTACTCTTATGCACCATCCTGAAAATTGTAGGCATCCTTCTGCTTGGCAACTACATCAATTGTCCTGGACTTTCCTTGAGATCCCACAGCGTTCCTGTACCAGCACTCGCTGCATATCCTAACACGGTCTCCTCAGAACTTCGCCAGTCTTTTCCGCACGTGCCGCTCCACTTGGAACTGTGCATCTCTGGCATTAGTGCTAGGATATTGGTCCTGCACTCCACTCTGAACTCGTGTCGTATCTCTCTCTACTTATGAAACCACCTCTGCCGGTGCTCCACCTGAAACCGAAGTCTCCTTGATGCCGTAGAAGCTGACTCTATAACCGAGTCCCCCAAGGCCAACCATCCAACGCTACACTGTTGGGCCTGCCACTGCACCTCGAACACCGTTGCTACCCCTTTGGACCCTCCACGGACCCCTCCGAAGCCATCTCGGATACCTCTGTAACCCGCGGGCACCTTCGAAACCCAAGAGCTCATCCAACTCTTCTTCTTCAGCGACTGAACCCTAGAAAATTCCATCTAGTCCTCTTCTGCCCCAGCACCATCCATTGCTTCAGTTGCATCCGGAGGAACATCCTCCACCTGAACAGCGACTCTCCCTGGTGCCCCTGCAGAAGATACATGATCCATGATACTCCCGGCTACTAGATGCCCCTGACGCTCCTTGAGACCTCCTGGCTCTCCCTGAGACTTGCTCCCGGTCTCCCTGAGATGCCCCTGACACCCTCTGCTGAGATATCTCCCTCGGCTGCTACACCACCGAGCTTCTCTCAACCCTTGTACCTTCAGGAAAGTGCTACTGCAGCACTCCATGCATCGTCTCTGCGCCAATCTACAGCCGCCCAGCTCTGACCTGCTAGACCTCTATGGATCATCTATCTCCATCACCTCCAAGACTTCGCAAATCAATGCTCTGGTCGAATCGCTGAATGCATCCCCAACTACTTCCCTGCCTTCCTATCACTGAAGGATATATAGCCATTTCTTCAGCCTTCATTCAATCATTACCCCTTGAAAAACCTCTCTTCTTCCATCAAACTGCCCCACACTGCCCATCTTCCTAGAGAACCCCATCACCCGTCATACACCCCGGTCTTTCCACCAAGACTGATCAGCAAATCATGCACCCAAACCTTTCACTCCGAAAAAATTCCTTTCCGTTAATCCTCTTAGCCTCTTCCTTCAACCCGCTGCTCTCGATTGGCCAAACCACAGCAATAACAAAGATAGATCTAAGACATGCCGTGGATAGGTGTGCAGATTTCTGATTTCTTCCTGTATGACTTCTCCACGCACCATCAGGCTCTGATACCAAACATTGGAAAACCATGGTACCGCTCAGATGCACATCATCCTGCTACCACAAACCCTGATACCATATTGCGGAAGTCCCTGATCTTTAGCATGGACCTGAAGGAACCTGTGACGTTCTCTATGGGTAGAAACCACCAATCTTCATCTGGATCTGTGATGGAATGCCTCTCTTCTAGGGCTTGAGGGAGGCGCCCCCCTCTTTAGGGCTTCTTCAAAATCCCTGGGGTGGCAACAGTAAAGAAAAGAGAGAAGAGAGATTGAGAAAAAAAAATCTATATTCCAAAATCCTTCTGAAACCCTAATACAACCTATGTATCTATACATAGCTATTAGGCCCGACCAAAAACTCTCCTGGCTAACCCAATATATGAAAGCACTCACCGAGCCCATATACATATGTCTCACATGCTCTCATTTTCTGGATATAAACCCGACCCATATATGAGTTAGCTTCCTTAAGACCTTATTGGTCCAAGCTTTAAGACCCCTTAGATTAATCCCAATCCAAGACCAAACAGAAAATCCCATCCAGTTCTGTTCGCCACCGTCGAGCCGACTCTATCAGTGGCTGAGCTGGCTCAACTGCGTCTCATCCAAACCCTGTCTTCTGTCTGTCTGAGACAGCCGGCTCGACTGTGCCTCGAGCCGGCTCGATCTCAGCCCGAGCCGACTCGACTACGTATCGAAGCCGGCCCGCCTATATGTCAACCCCTTGTCTTGGCTAATTCTTCTCCTAGCTTTGATCCTTTGCTCCATCTTGTGTCCTAGATCTCCGGAGCATCTACCAAGCTCCTCAAGGTCCTCACATCTGAACCTCAAATCCGCGCAGGACTGCACGCCGTCTTCACCTAGAACAACTCCTGTCTTAGCGCTAGGACTCATACCCGTCCTAGTCTTCCGGAGCCAATACCCTGGCTCCTCCCGTGGCCTCTCAAGACTTGGGAGCACCACAAATCCTCACATCTTTTTGTGGTAATATCATGAGTCTTGACATTCTGCTATAAGTCTTTGATGATCCCTAGGATACCATCTCAATTCAGGCTCGATATTCATTCCTCAATTTTTCATGTGCTTACTCAAACTGGACAACCAAACAACTACAGATTTATGACTCTATCAAGAAGGACAAGAGGACTATGATAAAGACTGCCATCATCGATGGTGGTTGCTATGAATGGCTAATAATGACAAATGGCCACACATGGGCTCTTTTCTTCCAAAGATGCAGCAGCCAAGTGTTGGATCTCTGATTCTTGATGTGGAGACTTAGAGATCAGCAAGAAGAAGAAGAGGAAGAGGTTGGGCGAATAAATTTTGGGCGAATTAGGGATTGGTGGCTTGGATTTGGGATGCCCAAATCAAGCCCTAGCACTTCTAGGGTTTGGTGCGTAGAGAGGAGGCGTGAAAGGGAGAGAGGAGAGGAATTCTTGTTGAGAGAAACAAGCTTCACTCATCTTTTGATTACACCACATGTATATCTATGCAAATGGTCTTCAAATTTCAAGTTTAAAATTTAAATCCAAGACCAAGCCCAAACAACTCCTAATGCTAAGCCCTTATTATGAAAGTACTCACCCAAGCCCATGTACACCCATGCCTTGCATACTCTCACCTCCTTGGACCAAAACCGGCTCTAGCCACTTTATTGGACAGCCCACGACCTAGGGCTGTCAAACCAAGGCCATGCGGCCTTTGCTTCCTTTTTTTTTTTCTTTTGTCTCATGAAGCCAATGCCTTGGCTCCTCTCTTGGCCTCCCAAGGCTTGGGAGCACTATACATGAGCTTACAATCTCCACCTTGATGCCCCAAAGCCTTTGCAAACTCACCCTGGTCCATCAAACCCATCAGCGACACACTTAAGGAAGCTATCCCTCGGAAGAGTATTTGTTAGTCCATCAGCCTGGTTCTCTTTTATGTGAACTTTGACCAGCTCCACCTCACCTTCTTCCACTAACTCCCTGATCTTATGATACCTGATATCAATGTGTTTGGTCCTTGCATGATAGACCAAATTCTGAACCAAAAATAGTGCACTTTGGCTATCATAATGCATCCGGACTGTACCCTAAGCAAACCCCATCTTCAATGCCAAACCCTTAAGCCATAGAGCTTCCTTAGCAGCCTCTGAGATGCCAATATATTCTACTTCAATTGTAAACAAAGCCATGATTGGTTGCAAGCTCGATCTACATGAAACCGGACCTTCGTTCAAGCAAAACATATAACCTATGGTTGAACGTCTAGTGTCCATTTCTCCACCAAAATCAGCATCCACAAACCCATGTTAGATGTATGCCCTAGAAGCCAGATTGGCCGATACTTATAAAATATTTTCTATGGGCATTTTCATAATTTTAACTTAAAATTAGTTAAAGAGTTATTTATTCTATCACATTGTGTACTAAAGTATCTGTGATACATCCATTGAGTTAATAGGCATGATAACACATATTCTCAAGAGTTGAGAATTTAAGACATATGTTATCATAATTAACTCATAAATTGCTTCCGATCGTAGGATCATCACGAGGATGGTGATCGATCCAGAAGATCGGTGTACGATCGCTTTCTTAGAATAGATATGTCTTGAGTCTACGGTGTGGAGACACCGGAGCGAGAGTACAGATACTTATTGAAAACAAAAGCACTGAGTGTGACCACCTCGAGCAGTCATAAGAGAGCTACCTTCTCGTCAATAACTAGCTCGATGTGCGGTTGTGTGTCTGGTTCTTTGACCTAAAGTGCATTGGTAGCTGACCTTGAGGGTGTTATAGTTTGACTATACAATAACTCGATCTCCTAGCCATTTGGAATCTTAAGGTATATGTTGGCTATAGCATGTTCATTGTAGGAATTGAATCGCACCAATACAGGATCTATCAACCTCGATAAAGTAGTCCTATGATGATCATGAGATCGTCCTAAAATCCATAGCCATGATAGTGTAAAATAATAGAAAGGAGTTTCTATTACGATTTCACATCGAACTTGAATCGAATGATTTATTCATATGACAGGTGTTAGGTCTGACGAGTTGACCTTGATCCTGTCAAAGCTTATGATACAAAAATCCAATCACACAGGTAGCTGCACCAAAAGGTTCGCTTTTCGATTCTAATGGATTGGCACAACATACTGCTAGATGTCACTGGTGAATTTTGGAATCAATTAGAATTATCTTGATGATCGATGATTCTAATTGGATGAATCAGAAAAGTTCTAGTCCATCGAAAGATGTTTCGATGATATCGATGACGAAGATCGCGACATGCCTCATTACCATACAGAACTGAACCTAACTGGATCACACAAATAAGGGTTTGAATCTGGATGTCATCAATTGAGCTAACCCAGTTCAATTGATTTGGATTAGATCCAATTAGGTTCAAGAAAATCATGCTAGCATATGATTGAGCCTAACATTCTCCTTCTATGGTCTTTCTGATTTATCTCGACTGAGCCAAATTGGATTTAGCTTATTCGGAAGCCTTGTATGGGTTTGTCCTGGTCTGACTGGAGTTTGTCCTAATGAGAACAGGCCTTATCCCAATAAAACAAAGCTTGTCCTGATCAGATCGAGGCTTATCCTAAAATCATGAGATGAAATTTAGACAAGGCTCTTTCGGATACTTTGTAGGGATTTGTCTTGATCTGACTGGACCTTGTCCTGGCATGATCAAGGTTTATCCTAAATCCCATAAGATGGGAACAAGACAAGGATTGTCTTAACCAGATTAGAGCTTGTCCTAAAATCATGAGATAAAATTTGGACAAGCCTCTCCCAACAATTCTAGATGGATTTTTCTTGATCTGGCTGGACCTAGTCCTGGCCTGATCAAGGCTTGTTCTAACTTGGTTAGGACTTGTCCTAATTCCATTGGATAGGACTAGAATAAGGCTTGTCTTAAATCTCATAAGATGGGAATAGGACAAGGGTCAAGAGTTTATCCGATTTGCAGGAATTAAAGGATAAGGGCGTGCGCCCCTGGAGATTTTCCAGGGGCATGCCCCCTAGGCATTACGTGAAGTGGAGAGAGGGCCACGTCCCCCCTTGGACGTGCGCTCTATATGGATAGGGTGGAGGTGTCTCATTCAAATGAGATTTGAATGGGTCAAACATACTAGATGAGATCGAATATCTAGGAGATAAGTTGCTTGCGCCATCCAAACTTTATCTCTCCTCCACGCCAACTTTCTCTGAATTTTTGCAACAAAATCAAAAAAATAAGAGGATGGGGCATGGAGGTCAGATATAGAGTCCTTTGCATGTCATCTTTGCCCAGGTCAAAGTTACATGCGAAGGGACTCTAGGTTTGATCTATTCAAAGGGCCTTGCGTAAGCTATTTTGCATGGCAATTGATCTACGGCGAAGCCTTGTCAAAATCTCCATCTCCACACCTCTCTTCCATATTCTCTCCCTCTTCTCCACGCCCAAAGTGTTGGGCAAAATCAGCGAGCAACAGTTGATCATTGATCCTGCAAAAGCTGCGAAATCGATTGTTGATCGAGAGACGAACGTGCTGCCTCTGAAGATTAGTTCGAAGGCTCTACAAATCAAAATCAGATCTGATCTTTTGTGATCAGATCCAGGAGACTTCGAGATCTGATTCGAATGGATACCGATAGAGACCGGGTGCGTGCGCGGCTCAATCAAAACCTCAGTTCAGTCATCAGATCATCACAGTGGATAATCAGTTTACCCGATCAGGTGGTGATAATTGCTATCACCATTTTTGTTTTTATTTTTGCTTCTAATTTTAGATCAATCTAATCGGATCTGAGAACTCTTAAATCTGATCAAATCGGAAAAAAATTTTAAATTATTCCGCTGCAAATCTGATCCGATCAGATGGATCCTACGGCAAAAAAAATTTAGTTTTTCCTTCAACTGATATCAGAGCCAGGTTGTCGCTTCCAAATCTGTCTTTAGATTTGATCTAAATTTTTTTTATGATCTGATTATTTAATTTTCAGATGTTACATAGGATGTAATCAAATCTGAAATCAAAAATTGCATGTTTTAAATATATATCTTTGATATAAACAATACGTGTTCTAGTCTAGATATGTAGTTCTATATCATGATAGTTTTCAAATATGTTTTAGATTAGATCTGATTTAATTTTTATGATTTAATCATTTAAGTTTTAGATGTTACATTAGATGTAATCAAATCTGAAACATAAGATCTAATTTAAAATTTTGATATATGTGATATAAACAGTATATGTGTAGACTAGATCTCTAGTTTTAATGTCATAGTCTAGATCAGAAATTTTATGAAATATTCATTTAATTATCTGAAGATTATATGATTAGATTAGTTTAATTTCAGATATTATATGCGATATAATTAGATCTAAAAGCATAAGATGCATTTAAAAAATTTCATATATAAGACATATGCAATGTATGTCTAGACTAGTTCCATAGATCTACGTCATGAGTAGTCTAGATTAAAAATTTTTATGATGAGATCATTTAAAATTTTATTTTTAGATATTACATTAGATGTAATCAGATCTTAAACATAAATTTAAATGTTAAATTTAATACATGAGATGTATGCAAAATATGTATAGATTAGATCTTAAATCATGTAATAATTATATGCTTTAGATCTAATAGTTTTATAGTATAGTTCATATTTCTGACTAAGGCATTCCCCTTAGCCGTCCGATCATAAGAGTAAGAAGGGTTTAAAGGCCCATTCTTTCCATTCGATGGGGTGCTCTTATGGCGTGTAGGGGTGCTGCATGTTTGTCCTTAATCAGAAATCAAAATTTACTTTTCTACAAAACACTAGATCCTGAAACCCTAGGATTTTTTATACATATTTTATTTTTGAACCCTTGGACTTAATTAAGAATTAAGTTTATGAAATTAATTAGGTCTAAAAATTATGAATTTTCATATCTAAGACATTTTCATAAATCATGGATTCGGGTATGGATAGCTTAATTAGGTGTAACGGTTGATCAAACCGAATCTAGAGTTGGTTAGGTATAGGTTGTTACTGGTAAGCTATCAAGACCTACGAAGCCACGATCTGACAGACCATTGGGATTTGCCCATTATCCCATAATCCAGGTTGTTAATCGTGCCTGTAAACCGAATCAGTTAATCGTGGGTGTCACTTGTGGGTTATGCTCACGTCCTAAAGGTTGTTGGAGAGTTTCAGAGATCATTCGCACAGCCAAGTAGACCAAGAACTTGAGATGAGGTTCCACCCGAGCGTGTGGGTGTTTGAGTGAGTCGCCAGATGTTGTCAGTTAGGTCCCGATGTTCAGGTCGGTAGCTAACCGAGGTGGAGGTCGAATGAAGACCGACTCCATGACACCATCTGATCTAGGATGTTCGGGCCTCCTTGATGTCCCAAGTTGTCTCGCCCGAAAGGGCTATCCATGGGCAGCTGGCTGTGATCCGAGAGAAAAGATTGGTTCCGGTAGCGGGGAATACCCGAAACACATGCCATGCAGGATCAAGACCATAGAGCTTGCACAACATCCAAACATGATAGGAAGATATCCAAGGGTTGATATAGATATAGAGATGGAAGAATGAGCATAGATACATATAGAGATGGAAGAATCAATTGTGAGAAGCAACATCCAAGGGTTGGTATGCACACAGGCACACTAGAAGGTAGGTTCGTGAAAAAAATTTGAAGGGAGGTGAAAGGAGAAGTAATATTAGGGTACTCGAGAGCTATTACATCAATTGAAGGGAGTGGAGATTTTGATAGATCTACTAATTTATCAAATAATCTACAGTCTTACCATATGTCGGAGGTGGATCTCCTAGCACATCTGATAGTCAAAGCGGACATTGTACTCAATCCACATACATCTTCCACTAATCTCATCTAGGGGTCCAACTCTGCACATTACCCTCCTACATATATGGGTATAGCAAAGGCTAAAAGTGCATTGCTGCCCCTATAACCTGTTACATTAAGCAAGGAAGGCTAAGCTCTTGTGACTACTACACATACATGCAAACATGGTATCAAAAAGCATAGCCTACTCACTATCAGACATTATATGATTGGCAGGGAAGGGGACAACATCCAAGATGGTATAATATCCAAGGTCCAAACCACAAACAAGATCTAGATCTCTACCAGGGCCATAAATACTATACAATTATGCTTTAGTATCACTTCTCACCTATAAATTTGGTTACTTGCTAGTTTATTGATCCTATACTATATATATAGATATATATGTACATATATGTATATACACATATATATACATATATGTATATACATATAATATATATAGATGTATATGCATATATATATATATATAGATATAGATGTACATACATATATATATATAGATATATATGTACATATACATATATGTATGCACATATATATCTATATATATATATACATATACATATATGCATGCATATATATGTATATATATGTACATATATATGCATACATATGTACATATACATATATGTATGCATGTACATATAAGCATGTACATGCATATATAATATATATACATATGTACATGCATATATATGCATATATATGTGTGTGTATATATATATATATGTGTGTGTGTGTGTGTATATATATATATATATATATGTATGTATGTATATGTATATACATGCATATATATATTATATATAATATATACAATATATATATATGTATATACATACATATATACATGCATATATGCATATGTACAGTGTATCATGTATATATTATATATAATATATACAATATTATATATGTATATACATATATATATATGTATATATGCATATGTACATGTATACATGTACATATATTATATACATGTATATACATGCATATATATTATACATATGTATATATATCATATATAATATATATTTATGCATATATTAATATATATGCATGTAATACATGCATATATAATATATATAATATAATATATCATAATATATATACTATATATGCATGTATATACATGCATATATATATATGTATATATATAATATATATGTATGCATATATAATATATATGCATGTATATACATGCATATATAGTATATATATTATGATATATTAAATAATATATAATATATACATGCATTATAGTGTATATATTATAATATATTATAATATATAATAATATATATATATTATATATATATATATATGCATATATATTTATAATATATAATATATATATATATTATATATATATATATATGCATATATATATATATAATATATATATATATTATATATTATAATATATTATAATATATACACTATAATGCATGTATATATTATATATTATAATATATCATAATATATATAATATATATTATATATAATATATAATATACGTATATATTATAATATATATAAAAAATATATATGCATGTATATATATGCATATATATTATATATAATATATACAATATATATATGTGCATACATGTATACATGTATATATGCATATATACATGTATATATGTATATGTACATGTATACATGTACATATATGTATATATACATATATACATGTATATACATATATATACATGCATAGATGTATACATGTATATATATGCATATATGTGGATATATATAACATATATACATGTATATATATGCATATATATGGATATATATAACATATACAAATGTATATATGTATACATATACATAAATGTATATATACACGTACATATATGCATATATACACGTACATATATATATATATACATGTATGTATATATATATATATAGACATATATGTATATATACACGTACATGTATGTATGTATGTATGTATAGAGTACGTACGTACGTATGTATATATAGATATATGTTTTACAGATATATATATATATATATATATAATATATGTATGTATGTGTGTATATATATATAATATGTATGTATGTGTATATATAATATATATGTATGTATGTGTATATATATGTGTTATATATATATACACATACATATATAATATATATACATATGTACAATGCATATATAATTATAATATACAGATGTATATACATGCATATATATATATATATACATATGTACATGCATATATATACATATATATATGTATGTATATACATATATATATATATTGTATATATTATATATATATATATGCATGTATATACATATATACATATATATACATATGTATATATATATGCATATATATATACATATGTATATATATATATGCATATAATATATATGTATGCATATATAATAATATATATGCATGTATATACATGCATATATAATATATATATTAATAATATATTATAATATATATATATGTATGCATATATAATATATATGCATGTATATACATGTATATATAATATATATGTATGCATATATAATATATATGCATGTATATACATGCATATATAGTATATATATTATAATATATTATAATATATAATATATACATGCATATATAGTGTATATATTATAATATATATAATATATATATATATATATACACACTATATATGCATGTATATATAATATATTATAATATATACACTATATATGCATGTATATGTTATATATATTTTAAATATATATATAATATAATATATATGCATGTATATATATGCATATATATTATATATAATATAATACAAATATATATATGTGCATATATGTATATATGTATATATGCATATATACATGTATATATGTATATGAACATGTATACATGTATATGAACATGTATACATGTACATATATGTATATATACATATATACATGTATATACATATATATACATGTATACATGTATATGTATATATATGTATATAGATGTACACATGTATACATGTATATACATGTATACATATATACATATATATACATATACATGTATATATATGCATATATATGGATATATATAACATATACACATGTATATATGTATACATATACATATACATGTACATATATGTATATACATATACATGTACATAGATGTATATATACATGTACATAGATGTATATATACATGTATGTATATATACATGTACATGTACATGTATGTATGTATGTATGTATGTATGTATATAGACATATATGTATATATACATGTACATGTATGTATTATGTATGTATGTATGTATAGAGTACGTACGTATGTATATATAGATATATGTTTTATATATATATATATATATATATATATATATAAATATATAAAATATATGTATGTATGTGTGTATATATATATATGTATGTGTATATATAATATATATGTATGTATGTGTATATATATATATATATATATATATATATATATATGTATGTATGTATATATATAGCATATATATTATATATAATATACAATATATATATTTATACATGTACATATGCATATATACATGTACAGATGTACACATATGCATATATACATGTACACATGTACATATATGTACATGTACATATATGTACATGTACATCTGCATATATACATGTATACATGTACATATGCATATATACATGTATACATGTATACATAGGTAATATATATATGTATATACGTGTATATGCATCTATAACATTTATATATATATATATATATATATATATATATATATATATATATATATATATATATATATATATATATTATTGCTTGCTAGTTTTTTTATCCATACCAACGCGACGAGTGTCGATATTGACATCAACACTCAGGTATTACACACACACTAAAAGTATAACTAAATCACTAAAAATACAAAAGAAAATCACCCCAATAGCCTCATTATGTATGAAAATACAAAAATTAAAAATTAAAAAGCAGAAGGACCCGTTGGCATCCCAACATGGTACTAGGATGGAGCCCAATACCATGTGTTAGTATAGGACTGACCGGTACCATACCAGTTTAGCCAAAAAAACTAGTACCCAACAAAAACCAATACCGACTCCAACAGTGGTTTTAAAACTTTGATAAAAAATTTGGACCTTACATAATCATTTACTAAATACACAAATACAATGGATTGAATGCTCATAATTTTTACTCTTAAAAGAACAATGGAATAAAATCATATTTAATGCTTCATTTTCTTACTCAATCTTATAAAAATAGTGTTTATAATCACTTTAAAAAAAAAAAATTGTTCACTAGTTGCCTACTCCTATTAGCACTAATTTTACCCAATGATATCTACGACTACACAAGTAACATGAAACAAATTACATAATCCCCAACACATTTTTGTAGAGCTATTTTTGTTTCCTTTTTTTCCAACATGGTATTCCAAGGAATTAGTTGCCAAATAAACCATATAAGCTCTCACTTAAGGTATGAAGTGAAAGACAAGAAATACTAAAGCCACCACCTACCACAAAGATAAGTACAAGGTACACTAAATGGAGTTCTTCAAATTAAAAACATTGGTAATATGGTCCTAGAAATACTTAAATAAGATCAATAGAGATTTTCATAGTTGGAACCACCTGAAAAATTAAATATGTGATCGATTTAGTTGAAAGTACTAAGTCTTTTAACCCTATCAGAGAACAAGAACAAGGCAAAGAAACAACCATCTGCTTGTTTCTTTATCCAGAAAAGATTATATCGCTACTTGCTTAACTTGTGTCCTTCTATCATTCAAAATTCATTCTTATACATCCATGACAGCTCCACAAATGCATGTACATCAGATATATGCATAAAAGGACAAAAAATTTGGCCCCTCTAGCATACGCATGAGATCAACAGATCTGAAAGAACATTATTGAACCATGCAACACGAACAAGCCACTTGCTATGCATTTTACTTAACATGGAGGCCATTTCTAAATTATCATTGTATAAAGTGTTTAACCAATTGTTGGAGGCAGAGGAACATTTGTCACTACTTAATACAAAAAGTGAAAGATGATCTTAATTACAAAAGAATTAACTGTGTTATATTGAGAAAAAAATGCACTTTATCTACATTTTAGGCATCTGATATGAATCTCAAAAGGGCTGACCACCAAATATGTTATAATGTTTAAGCCATTTTTAGTTCAATCAGCTCTTCTAAATGAGCAATTCTAGCTCAAGTCCAACATCATATGTGACTCTAAGAATGTGGCACATCCCTAATGAACAAGCCTTAGTAAGTACTTTCAGAAGAAGTAGAGACCTATCAGGCCTGACTAGTCAAAGCACTTCTCCTTCAACCCAGCAAACATTCCCTAAACATAAATTAGAATGACTTGCAAATTTTTAAAACAGGCCACACATCCCATCTGCATGATTAGCTACCAAACTAGAAGAGCGAGCATGAGGTAATAAGTATCCATTGTGGTATTTTTCTGAGCATACTTACACAGGGCAGATTCTTCCTCATCCTCATCACACCATTTATTCCAATCAACCTTAATATAAGGAGCAGGTTTTTCCTCTGATTTCAGCAGTCGCTTCCACCAACCTTTCTTCTCTTTCTGGATTGAGCAGATTATGTTTCGCAACCCAATATTAGTCTTACTACCCTGAGTACATAAAGAAACATATCGCTATTAAATGCTTAATTAGAATATTACCACACATCAACACAAACAAAAAAAATGATAAAGGTGAAACAATTTTTGACAAATCGAGAGAATCATAATCAGAACTTGACGACAAAATCTTTGTATGTTGCAAAAAATCATCATGCAAAAGGAAAATTATATATGTATATATATATATATATATATATAGAATTATATACATGCAAGCATGCATGTATGAACCTACATGTACATATATACTTAAACATACAAGCATATATGTATATACAAATACATATATAGGATTACTATTTCCATGTTTTCTCTCCCCTCTTTTTTATTTTGATGTATAGCATGGTTTAAACATACATAAAACTGAGGGAGAAGAATGACAACGCAGGCACACATCTACTTCATAATCGGGATCATCATTCTTGTTTCTCATCTATTTATTTATATGCAGACAGACATACATAAGCGCATGTGTGCTTCTGTTTACATGTATATGTGTGTGTTCATGAACAGCCAGATTGTGAAGAGCAGCACTAAAGAGGAGCTTGACAGCAATTTGGAAATTGGGAAAGTCCTCAAAAAAAGCGATGTACTCCAGAATGGCCTGCATTGGTCCATTATTAGTTGTCAGAGTGTGGATTTTTGGGGAATTTTCTTGGGGTATTCTTTTGGGGTTTGGGAGGAGGATGCTGGGTTGGAGCCCCTTCCTGTAGTATTTCTCGACCTCCTTCAGCAATGGAAAAGCAAGCCAAGCAGCCTTGCAGGTCCATTGCTGAACAGCAGGATCGAGATCTTGGAAGCCAATTACAAGGCTCAGTTGAGAAGTGAACCACCTGTTTGAATGTTACAGGCAGGTCCAGATCCTATTCTGCCAGGAGATGACAGGAAAATAAAGTGAACGCCAAAAATAAAAGCTTCAATACAAAGATTTCAGGCTATGAAGATAGACCCAGTAAAAACAATTTACAAAGGATATCAATTGGGTGAGGTAGACCATAAATTTGACGATTGTATCCTAATATAATTATCGGAAATAAGTAGTGTTGGGGATAAACCTCGCTCCCACCGAAGTTCAGCCTGGTGCTTAGCCTAATGCAGCTGGTAATCATGGAAGAGCTTCGATCGAAAATTCTCTCCTCAGCGGCCGAGCCCCAGCCGAACTTTCCCAGCGGCCGAATTCCTTTCGAACTCCTCCAGCAGTCGAGCTTCTACGAGAGCCGAACTCCTTCCGAATTTCTCCATCAGTCGGACTTCTACGGGAGCCGAACTCCTTCCGGACTCCTCCAACAGTCGAACTTCTACGGGAGCCGAACTTCTGCCAAATTCCTCCTTCAGTCGGGCTTCTACGGGAGCCGAACTCCTTCCGGACTCCTCCAGTTGGACCTCTACGGAAGCCGAACTCCTTCTGGATTCCTCCTTCAGTCGAACTTCTACGGGAGCCGAACTCTTTTTGGATTCCTCCTTCACTCGGGCGTCTACGGAAGCCGAACTCCTTCTAGATTCCGCCTTCAATCGGTCTTCTACGGGAGCCGAACTTCTTCCGGATTTCTCCTTCAGTCGGACGTCTACGGGAGCCGAACTCCTCCAGCAGTCGGATTCCTACAGGAGCCGAACTCTTTCCGGACTTTTCTTTCAAACGGATTCCTACAGGCGATCCCATTACTAAACGATTACAATTGTCATTTATTAGGACAGTTACAATTGGCATTTATCAGAACGATTACAATTGGCATTTATCAAGATGGTTACGATGGTCATCTATCAGGACAGTTACAACAAGCTCCATCTATAAAAAGGGACCCTCCAAATACGTTCTCTAAGCTCTCTTTTCCTTCCCGAAACTCTGTCGAACTCCTCTCTGAGCACTCCATTTCTATTGGCCAGAAGAGCTAACTTGACCGTCGGAGGATCCTACCGAAGCCGCCACCACCAACTCCAGATGGAATTTTGTTTTACAGATCACTGACGGCGACCTCGTCTTCTTCGACTTCAGCTCGATCCGACGTCAATCAAATGCTGCACCAACAGAATTGGCGCTAGGACCCTCTATTCCTGAGATTCCCTTGATCTTAAAGGAGTGCTCAACAGCGATCTTTCTTCTTTCTATCTAGAGTTCTTCCCAGAAAAAAATGCCTCCCAAGAAAGCTTCGACCCAGCGATCAACGGCCTCTGCAGCCAGATCCCATCCAGATACATCCATTCCAGCTCCGATAACTCAAGCTCCACCTGCAGTCATGGTGGATGCGGAGCAGTTCAACCTGCTGGTCCAGCAGGTTCGTAGTCTCGCGGAGATGATACACGACCAGAGCAGGCTTCTCCGGAGCCTCATGGTCCGATCTGGGAACGGCCGACCTCGGCTACCCGGCCTCTGATCTCCGAAAAGGGGAAGCAGAGGATGGAGGACCCTTGCTCGGACTACGACTCAACCCAGGGGGAAGCTTCACGTCCGTTCCACCAGAAAATCCTAAAGATCAACGATCGTGAAGATCTCCTGGATCAAAGGCTCCTAGAAATGAGCCGACAAATCAAAAAGCTCCATCATACTCCCTCCTCATAAGATAATGATATTCGCACTGACCCTCCTTTTCTCAAAGGATCATACAGAAACCAATCCCACCGAACTTCAAGCTTCCACAGTTTGAGAGTTACGATGGAACCACCGATCCGATCGATTACCTAGAGACCTTCCGGACAATGATGTTGCTCCACGACGCGCCAGACGTTATTTTGTGCCGGGCTTTCCCGTCCACCCTCAAGGGAGCCACCAGGAACTGGTATGCGGCACTTAAGTCGGATACCATCTTTTCCTTTGATCAGATGAGCCATCAGTTTGCGGCTCACTTCGTCAGCAGCCGACGTCCGCGCCGAGGTTCAGATTCTCTGATGAACATCAAGCAGGAGGAAGAATCCATCCGGACTTATGTCATCCGATTTAATGTCGCTGCATTGGAGGTCCGGACCTGGACCAATCAGTCGCAATGGCCGTACTCAAGGACGGCCTTCAGAAAAATGATTTGTTGTTCTCCCTGAAGAAGTACCTCAGGGACTTTGCTGATCTGCTAGCTCGGACTAAAGATTACGCCTGAGCTGAAGAGGCCTTCAAGGCCAAGGACGATGAAGCCTTTGGTAAGCGGCGAATCGGCGAGCCGGACGGGCCCGCTGAGGAAGGAAAGCCGAGCGAAGCCCGACCATGCTCCCGAACTTCCTCTGAGCGAAAGCGAGTCCGAACTTCTCCCCGGGCTCGGAGGCAGGAAAGCCCGGACAGAAGGGCGCGGCAAGATTCTCCCCAACAAAGATTTCACAACTACGCCCCTCTCAATGCTCCGAAAATTCAAGTGTTGATGGAAATCAAGAAGCAACTGCCAAGACCGGAAAAGATGCGCTCTCATCCCAGCAAGCAGAATCCTAACAAGTTCTGCCTTTATCATCGTGATCACGGTCACGACACTGAGTGTATCCAACTCCAGGATAAATCGAGGAGCTCATCAGACGAAGTAGACTAGGCCAATTCCTACGGCGACAGCCTGAAGGATGGGAAGATCGGCCGAGGACATTACCGCAGCCTGAGCCACCAAAGGGGGAGGATCAATAAGAAGATCGGCCGCCTCTCAACATCATTAACACGATCTCGGAGGGACTTCGGCAAGGAGAGGCCAGCAGATCCGAGGGATCAATGAAGAGACAGAAAACTGGAGAATCCATAACCTTCATAGAGGCAGATGCTCTAGGGGTCCAGTTTCCGCACAATGACGCGGTTGTAATCTATTTAAACATTGCTGACTATGATGTATGCCGCATTTTGGTAGATAATGAAAGCTCGGCCGACGTATTGTTTTATGATACTTTCTCAAAAATGTCCTTACTCAATAACTACTTAGGGCCCATGAACTCTCCGTTGATAGGCTTCACTGGCGATGCCGTACCAGTCGAGGGCATAATAACTTTGGCTATGACTGCAGGGCAACGCCCGAAGCTGGCAAAGGCATAGGTCGATTTTTGTCGTAAAGATTCCATCCACCTATAATGCTATTCTCGGCCGACCTGGTTTAAATGCACGTCAGGCAGTAGTATCAACTTATTATTTAAAGATGAAGTTCCCTACGAGTTACGGGATCGGAGAAGTCAGAGGAGATCAAGCTCTGGCAAGGCACTGCTACTCAATCGTCCTGCATAAGGAAGAATAGTCCGACCCTTATCCTATTGACGAACTGGATGTCCGCGACGACCTTATCGAGGAGCAGGGCGAGCCTATGGAGGACCTCGTATCTGTCCTTGAACGATGGGAACGCGAAGCATGCTGTACAAATCGGCTCCAACTTGGGAGACGAGGTTCGAAAGCAACTCATCACCTTCCTCAAGAAGAACGCGAACGTCTTTACCTGGCCCCAGCGGATATGCCAGGAATTAATGCCAAAGTTATGGAACATCGGCTAGCCATTGATCCGAAGTATCAATCGATGAAAAAGAAACTGCCCAGCTACATCCCGGAGAGGCAGAAAGCAATTGCGAAAGTAGGGAAGCTCCTCAAAACTGGGTTCATCCGAAAAATCAACTATCCGACCTGGGTCTCAAACGTGATTCTCGTCAAAAAGGCAAACAACAAGTAGAGGATGTGTATAGACTTCAAAAAGCTGAACAAAGCCTGCCCAAAGGACAGCTACCTTCTTCTCGGAATTGATCAACTGGTAGACGCAACCTTGGGCCATGAGCTCCTCACCTTCATGGACGCCTTCTCCGACTATAACCAAATACGGATGGCGCCAGAGAACGAAGAGAAAACTGCTTTTATTACTGACCGTGATCTTTACTGTTACAGGGTTATGCCCTTTGGGCTCAAGGCAGGGGCAACGTACCAGCACCTGATCAACAAAATCTTCAAGGAGCATATCAGTCGTAATATAGAGGTGTATGTGGATGACGTGCTCGTCAAAAGCCGAGCTTCTATAAACCACCTTGCCGACCTTGAAAAGACCTTCAATGCACTCAGGAAGTACAAGATGAAGCTGAACTCGATCAAGTGCGCCTTTGATGTGACCTCGGAAGTTTTTGGGGTTTATGATGTCAAGACGCAGGATTGAAGCAAATCTAAAAAAAATCTGAGCTATTCGGAAGATGACTGCTCCAAGAACAATCAAAGAAGTTCAACGCTTGACTGAAAAAATGGCATTCCTAAATCGCTTCATCTCGAGATCGGCCGAGTGATGCATGCCCTTCTTCCAAGTTCTCAAGCAACCAAAGAATTTCTACTGGACGACGGAATGCCAACGGATGTTTGAGGAGCTTAAAAACTACCTCGACTCACCCCCACTACTGGCAAAGCCCGAACCTGAAGAAGAATTGTCCTTGTACCTAGCGGCCTCCCTGGCAGCCTTAGCAGCAGTCCTAGTCAAGGAGGAAGCGAAGACACAGCAGCTGGTCTACTACATAAGCTGGGTCCTATAGGATGTAGAGATCAGATATTCTAAGCTAGAAAAATAGGCTTACTCTCTTCTAATGGCTGCCAGAAGGCTCCGACCTTACTTCCAGGGGCACACCATAACGGTCCTCACGGATCAACCAATAAAGGCAGTCCTTCAGTGAATGGACGCTTTCGGAAGAATCGCAAAATGGGCAATCGAGCTCATGGAATTCGATATCAATTATCGACCCCGACCATCGATCAAAGTCCAGATATTAGCAGATTTTATGGTAGAGTATACCATTTCCGATGATGCCGACCTTGAACGGAACGAAATCGACGCTTTACTGTCGCAACCGAGCCTTCCTGAAGAGACAGCTGACCTTCCCGAAGATTTTTGGGCTCTGTAAGTGGATGGTTCATCCAACTCTGCTGGAGCGGGTGCGAGGTTGGTCTTAGCCTCGAGGGAGTCGTCGTCAAGTATGCGCTACGCTTCGAATTCCCTACGACTAATAATGGGACCGAGTATGAAGCGTTGATCGCCGGATTAAAAATTGCAAGAGAATTAAAAGTAGATCGGCTTCAAGTCTACAGCGATTCCCAATTAGTAGTCGGCCAAGTTAGTGGCAGCTATGAAGCGCGAGAGGAAAGTATGATAAAATACCTTGAGAAAATAAAAGACTTGACTCCGGCCTTCAGCTATTTCGGCATTCGATAGATTCCGAGGATAGAAAATATAAGAGCCGACCTCCTCTTTAAGTTGGCCACTTCAGCTCCAGCCAAACTGCCCAAAAAAGTATTTTTTGAGATCCTGAAGTGCCCAAGCCCAGAGGAATCATCGATCGTTTTGCAGACAGAACTCGAGTTGAGCTGGATCGATCCGTTGGTTGCCTACCTCAAGGAGGGAGTCCTTCCTCATGATCCGAAAGAAGCTCGAAAACTCAGGAATCAAGCCTACCGGTACGTTTTGTACGAAGGCAGGTTGTATAAGATGTCGTATTCGCTACTGCTGCTGAGATGTCTCCGACCTTCAGAAGCCAACTTCGCATTATAGAAAGTGCACGAGAAAATCTGTGGAAGTCACGTAGGAACCAGATCCCTATTGCAAAAGCTACTTCGGCAAGGGTACTATTGGCCGACCTTATACCATGATTCTATGGAGTACGTCAAAAAATGTGACTGCTGTCAGAAGAATGCGAGTATACAAAGACGACCGACCTCCGAGCTTACTCTGCTAAGCGCACTCTGGCCATTTATGCAATAGGGAATGGACATACTTGGCCCTTTTCCGACGGTATCCGGACAACGGAAGTTCCTCCTGATCGCGATCGACTACTTCACCAAATGGGTCGAAGCCGAATCACTAGCTAAAATTACCGAGACCAAGGTACAAGACTTCATCTGGAAGTCAATAGTCTGCCGATTCGGTCTGCCCCGAACCCTCATAACTAATAACGGACGACAATTCGTCAGGACGAGGTTCGCCAAATTCTACGAAGACCTAAACATCTCCCATCACTTCACATTAGTAGCTCACCCATAGGCAAATGGGGAAGTTGAAATGACCAACCGAACTCTGCTGTAAGGCATCAAGACAAGGCTCGATAAAGCAAAGAGGGCCTAAGTGAACGAACTCTACCACGTCCTCTGGGCATACCGAACTACTCAAAAACTGCCAACTGGGGAAACACCATTCACCTTGGCCTTTGGAACAAAAACAGTTATCCCGATTGAACTTAAGCTTCCGTCAGCACGGATCATGGCCTTCAACGAACAGCACAACCCACATGACCTCAAAGTCAACCTCGATCTGCTGAAAGAAAAAAGGAAGAAAGCCCAAGTTCGGATAGCGACCTACAGACGAAAGATGGTCCAATACTATAACTCTAGAGTCAGGAGTAAAACATTCAAAGTGGGGGACTTAGTGCTTCGGCGAGTCGCCGTCTCTCAGTCTCAGAGCCAGGGAAAGCTTGCCTCAAATTGGAAAGGTTCGTATGAAGTGGTGGAAGTCGTCTAGCCCGGAACTTATCATTTGAAGGAGCTCGGAGGAACAATGCTCCCACAACCTTAGAACTTAGAAAACCTGAGGATGTACTACCAGTAATTTTTTCATAATAAAACTCCTTCATTTCAACATTATTGTTTCTTGGTGCAAAAATTATGTGATGACAGGAAAGAAGTAATTAGAAGTGGCCGTGTTAGGAACAGGAGGACCTCGTCCTAACGTGAGCAAAGTCGAAGGCCTTATTCATTTTAGATAAGATGGGGAGAGAGGCCCTGACAACGATCCTTATATGCCTCCACAGTCCGTTAGGATCAAGAGGACCTCGTCCTAACGCGAACAAAGTCGAAGACCTCGTTCATTTTAGACGAGATGGGGGGAGAGGCCCTAACAACGGTCCTTATGTGCCCCCACAGCCCGTTAGGAACAGGAGGAGAACCTCATCCTAACGTGAGCAAAGTCGAAGGCCTCATTCATTTTAGACGAGATGGGGGAGAGATCCCTGACAATGGCCCTTATGTGCCCCTACAGCCCGTTAGAAATAGGAGAAGAACCTCGTCCTAACGTAAGCAAAGTCGAAGGCCTCGTTCATCTTAGACGGGATGAGAGGAAAGGCTCCGACAACGACCCCATTGTGCTCAACAACAACTGGAGATAAGATCTCTCCCGAGTTTCAATCTGAACTGGTGCAGAATCCTGAAGAGGACTTCGACTGTCGATCTTTTTGTACTTCCTTCGAGTTTCGAACTCGGAAGTAGGAGGACTATTGTTGGGGATAAACCTCACTCCCGCCGAGGTCCAGCCTGGTGCTTAGCCTAATGCAGCTAGTAATCACAGAAGAGCTTCGATCAAAAATTCTCTCCTCAGCGATCGAGCCCCAGCCAAACTTTCCCAGCGGCCGAACTCCTTTCGGACTCCTCCAGCAGTCGGACTTCTACGGAAGCCGAACTCCTGGATTCCTCCTTCAGTCGGACTTCTACGGGAGCCGAACTCCTTCCAAATTCCTCCTTCAGTCGAACTTCTACGGGAGCCGAACTCCTTCCGAATTCCTCCTTCAGTCGGGCTTCTACGAGAGCCGAACTCCTTTCAGACTCCTCCAGCAGTCGGGCCTCTATGGGAAGCCAAACTCCTGGATTCCTCCTTCAGTCGAGCTTCTACGGGAGCCGAACTCCTTCTGGATTCCTCCTTCGGTCGGGCTTCTACGGGAACCAAACTCCTTCCGAATTCCTCCTTCAGTTGGACGTCTACGGGAGCCAAACTCCTTCTGAATTCCTCCTTCAGTTGTGCTTCTACGGAAGCCGAACTCCTTCCAAACTCCTCCAGCAGTCGGATTCCTATAGGAGCTGAACTCTTTCCGGACTTTTCTTTCAGACGGATTCCCACAGGCGATCCCATTACTGAACGATTATAATTATCATTTATCAGAACAGTTACGATTGTCATTTATCAGGACGATTACGATTGGCATTTATCAGGACGGTTATGACGGTCATTTATCAGGATAGTTACAACAAGCTCCGTCTATAAAAAGGGACCCTCCAGATACGTTTTCTCTCTCTTTTCCTTCCCGAAACTCTACCGAACTCCTCTCTGAGCACTCCATTTCTATTGGCCAGAAGAGCTAACTTAACCGTCGGAGGGTCCTACCGAAGCCGCCGCCACCAACTCCGGACAAAACTTTATTTTGTAGGTCACCGACGACGACCTCGTCTTCCTCGACTCTAACTCGATCCGGCATCAACCAAATGCTACACCAACAAGTAGCAAGAAAGGCTTGTTCTAAGAGATATCTAAAAACGGATCAAAAAGAATAATAATCTAATTATAGTTGCCGCAAATAGCCAAAGGCAAGTAGAATTTCAGCTGTAATTAGCAAGTCCCAGCTAGTGATTGGCATATTAACCTTCCTCTTAAGATGTTTAAAATGTCAACTTCAGGATGCTAGAAGCAATATCAATAGATTATATGGGTATATGTTTAATTTTGTAGTTCATGTTACAAACATTAAGAAGGTGACAATTTTAAGTTTTGTGGTTGAGAATATTATTATCATTCATAAATTAGAGAAAAAATTAATCAATCTCTAGAAGGCGCTATAACAAGTATATAATGAAACCTGTAGCTCTAATGTTCTATTCAATCAGTTCTTCCTTTCACCAAAACTAGATTATCCAGAGAAATTTTTTCTCACCAAAAGTTTCTTGTTTTCCAAAACTTGGCTGTCCCAAAACAGGCCACATCTCCTGCTCAGTTATACAGCCGCTTCTTAACCATTTTTCCAATCTTGGAGAACACCTAAAGATTCTAAGTTCTACATTAGCATACATATTTTTCAGGAGTACGGTGCTTAACCAGTATCTTAAGACCATGAAATGTCGTACTAAGCTGAACTACCCGGTACACCCTGAACCGAGCCAAACCGATGGGGAACCGGTCCGGTTCGGCATTTTTTTTCGAAAAATACACCAAACCGCACCGAATCGCTCGGTTCAGTACGGTTCGGCATCAAACCGCCCGGAACCAAGCGGTACCGGGCAGTTTGGCTCGGTTCGGCTCTGAACCGAGCATACCGACAAAGGGACAAGGGAGGATGGGGGGAAGTGGGGGGGTGTTTTATTTGTGGAGTGGGGTGGGCCAGCCAATAATGGCCCTTGCCCCTTTCATTTAGCCTCAGACTCTTGGAGCCTGAGAGTCCGAGAGCGTGATCTTGAACCCTTAGGATGCCACGAGTGCGAACGAAGCCCCAAAAAAAGGAGAAAAATTCGAAAAAATTGTCACAACCTCGGAGAGACGACGGTTTTCGACCAAAAGTAAGGTAATCTAGTATTCTATTAGTAAATATTTTATTTTTCAGAGTTTATGTCCAAAAAATGGTAAGAAATAAAAAAAAAGAAAAAATCATGCCAAAATTTATGATTTTGGTATGATTTCATTATATATTATAGATCTTTGGAAGATCTATGCGGTGATGCTAAAATCATTAATTTTTGTTAATTATATATATATTTTTTAAAAATATATTTTTAGATTAAAAAAATAAAAAATAAAATTAAAAAAAATTATAAATTAATAATATTGTTTAGAACAACTGAAGTTATGTATAGATAAATTTTATGTACGATTTTGAAGTTTTTGATGTATTATATGTATAGTAACCTAGGCTTAATTTTGAATAAAATAAAAAAATAAATAATATTTAATGTATGTTAATAGACTTAGAAGAATATATGTAGTGTATAACATGTTTCTACTTGGATCTAAGCTTAAATAAATATTTTTGAATTTTCAAATTTTTTTATATTTTTTAATTACTTAAATAATAAAAAAATATAAGATCTTTCGGTGAAAAATTTTAATTTTTATAGATAATTATTAAAATGATATGTTTTGTTAAACTTGTAGAAATGAGTAAAAAGAAGGATATTGAGCGTGATATTGGTTGGAAGCATGGCGAGATGCTCTCGGCTCGGTACCATTGAAGATGCAAATAGTGCAACACAGAGTTCAAGAGAGGAGGGGTGGCTAGGTTGAAGCAGCATTTGGCTGATGGTTACCCCGAAGTGGCCATATGTCGAAAATACCCGCAAGAGGTCCGACAGCTGATGAAGAAATACCTTGTTGATTTTAAATCAACGAAGGAGAAGGCCAAGCAGAAGAGAGCAGAGGTGGACCGTCGAGCTGCAGAACCATCTTCTTATAACTCTAGAGAGTCAGGCCTCTACTCCAGATGATGAGGCACAGATGGAGGCTACCATTCGGACGAGTATGAATGATCGGTACCATATGAAGGAGATGGTCAGATGTAGAGAACGATTTGGACCGTCATATTATGAATCGAAATCCGGCTCTACGGCTGCTGAGAAAGAATCCGAGTTCAAGAGGATCACCTCAGTCAGGAAGACACCCAGTAGGGCCAGTAGAAGCAGACAGTATTTCATCTATGCTGGGAGTATTTAGTAGTAAAAGAAAGTCCTCCAGGGACATGCCAGCAGAAGCCACCATTCATGATTTGGATCTACATGCTTTTTCCGATAAAGATTCAAAACAACAGAGAATTGACAGTATGTTGAAGGATAAGAAAAAGACATGTGGCGAGCTATTGGATCATGATTTCATTTTAGCCACATTTCAGCAAATACAGCAGGTAATACTTACTATCGGTTTGTCATTTCAGCCATACAGGCAACCGGCCCGAGTGTAAATCCCCCAGCACCGAAGGATATTTATGGTCAGCTTCTTGATGATAACAAAGAGAAGCTGCAGAAATGGATTTCTTCTTACAAGAATAAATGACCTACATATGGATTAACGATGATGTGTGATGGTTGGACCGGTCCTACCAGGCGGAGCATCATCAATTTCTTGACTTATTGTGATGAAAAAATATTTTTTCACAAATCAATTGATGCTTCAATAAGGTGCACGATGCTACGTATATCCTTGGATCGATGGAGGAGGTGATTGATTCAATAGGAGAGCAGAATGTCGTGCAGATCATTATAGATAATGGACCATAATATAAGACCGCTGGAGAGTTGCTGATGGAACAGCGGCCACATATTTGCTGGACTCCATGTGCTGCACATTGTATTAATCTTATATTGATGAATATTAGGAAGCTTCATAGGATGCAGCAGGCAGTGGACTCAACCCAGACTATTACTAGATTCATCTACAATCATATATAGGTCTTGTCATTGATGCGGACATATACTGGGGGAGAGATTTTGAGATCGGATGTCATCCGATTTACTATAAACTATATAGCACTTGATAGCCTTCTACAGAAAAAAGCAACATTACGCCAGATGTTTGTCAGTACCGAGTGGTAGGAAAGTAGATATATGAGAGCCGGTACTGAGGAAAGTCGTATGGAGAACTTGGTAACCAGTCAATCATTTTGGCAACGGACTAATAAGATAGTGAAGATTATCAAGCCATTATATGAGGTGCATTACACCGTGAATAGTGAAAGATATCCCCAGATAAGCTTTTTGTATCACATGATGAAGAGGATAAAGAAACAAATCAGTAAGATAGATCCAAAACATGGCCAAAAATATATCAACATTATCGAGCACCGCTGGGACTATCAGATGGATAGGAATTTGCATCTAGCCGGTAAGTAGAAATCCAAGAGTCCAATTATTAAATTTTTCTCTTCTACTTGTATGAATCTACTCATTCATTTATGGAATTTATCTACGGCATACCATTCGAATCCGAAATTTCAGTACACCATTCCTGGGATAAATATGGATAATGAGCTTCTTACTGATCTTCGTAATGTGATATATAAGATGGTTGATGATTCAGAAATTGCATCAATGTGTCTACAAGAGATATGTTAGAGAGGATGAGATATGAGTATCTAACATTTTAAGTTTTTAACCAAATTCAGTCTATAATCAACTGCATATTTGTTAATATAACAAATATATTTTTCACAAACGAAACAATTTAGAAAGGGGATGGACAGCTTTGGAGTCTCAACAGCTGTCGTAAGCAAAAAAAGGATGAATCCAGGTAAATTACATATCAATAATGAGAAGACTTTGCTGACTTTACATACCTACGAATATCGTAAAATATGATAAATAATTTTGGTTAATATTTTTGCAACTGAATGATGGATTCATTTTGAATAGTCTGCAGAAAATTTGAAAGTTGTAGCCATCCACATTCTTTCTCAAACAGTCTCCTCTAGTGGTTGTGAGCGTAATTGATCGACTTTTGTCCTTATCCATAACAAACAGAGGAATCGTCTGACACAGAAGCGTCTCAACGATCTTGCATATGTTCATTATAATCTAAAGTTGAGGTTAAAATATATTCAGGATGAAGTATAGCTGAAGTATACGGATCCGATGTTGGGTGATTATGATGATGGGAATGAGGATCCGATGATTGGATGGCTTGCAAGCCAGTAGTAGGAGCCAGAACTTGATGAGCCAAGATCTCCTCCACAACTAGCCAGTTTAGTAGCTAGAAAGATCGGGATGGATCCGGAGTGATGGACAGATACAAATATTCCACATAGGGTTTTAGCTGATCAGCCATAGCTTGAGGGCACACAGAAGAGTCATTCATCATATAACTCTATATCTGAGACATCCTCTTAAATGTTTAAGCAAGAATTTTTGAGACGAAGCCGGCCATCTCAAGAAGAAAAAAGAGATCCATCCTCTCAGATGCAGTAAAATAAGAAAAAGGATAAAGAAAAAGAAAAGACAATTACAGCATCCTCGAAAGTGCAGGAGTCAGCTGGCTCAGATTCGAAGACTAGGATGAGTGATGATAGTAGTGACGGATCTGATGAACAGAGAGAGACTGGAAGACAAGAAACTGTTATTCATGAGATGCAACCGCAAAATGGTATTCGATTCATCGGTGAGTCTCAGTTTAAACATGCCACACAAGATAGAGACCACGGTGCACGAGCTGATAGAGGCCATGAGGCTATTTCATATAGACGATGGCCTTCCAGAGATCATCAAGCACACAATGCAGCTGCAGATGATTTGGTACGTGAAGTAGGATCTATGGATGTATCTGGATCATCCTCATATTCTGGATCCTACCATCCGCAGGCATCTTATGATCCATATGGATATAGATATGATGCATCCGAGACATCGTCTTCCAGTGGCTACTATCCTATGCAGCCTGAAGCTTCTTATGGATTGGATTTTGCAACTGACATATTTGGATGGACCCCTCCACAGCCATACCATCATCCTAAGGACACCTCTCAGAATCAGAATTTGAGCGAGAGATCTAAGATGCCTTACAATCCAGAAAAGTTACCTTATGGGATGAATATTTAGGACTATCATGCTAATTGGATAGAGAAATGGACTGATGTTCCTCCAGAGTATGAGAATGATCCAGATATCCACGAGCATCACAGATGCTCAATAAGATTTTAGAACAGTACATATCTTGAGGTTAGTAAATTATTTTTTTATTTTTTAGAGATTAGTACATTAAATACATTTAATGTATTATTTTAGATTTTTTTATTTTATTTTTTTAGGATATTAGAACTTAGAATTATTATATAACATTATAACCTAAAATTAATTTAAAAATTATAACAAAATAGAATAAAAATTGAGTCAAAAAAAAAAAAAAAAAACCAGTACACCATGGCATACCGGCCAGTACGGCACGGTACCATACCGTACCGGTCAGCAACTGGTATAGGAACGGTACCGATTCCTGAATCCTTACTTAAGACATTATTTCCGGCTTATCATTTCTACTCAAAAATGAATATTTGATAAATTGATTCCCTCGAGAAGATTAACATAGGTTCATCTACGTTAACAGACTGCAGTTGAAAAGAGCTCATTAGTCGAAATCATTCACCTGGGGTGACATGCTACTTTGGGATGTTGTCAGAATCTCATGCACACAACCTTTTCCTAGGCACTTCCATGTTCGAAATTATTTCAACAGTATGATATCCTGCTCTTTCTTTATGTACGTTAAGCAAAGCAAAGTACAACTCAGATGATCAGTGAATTAAGAAGGTATGTTTTGAGATGGTTCGAAGAGATGACATCTATATCCACCACCAGATTTCATTTTGGTACACAATCTCTCTAGTATTTATTGGTGGAAAAAGTTCAAAGACTTATTTGCACTTTCTCCTCAACAATATGACATGATCCTTATTACACTATATATCATCAGAAAACTCGAAAGAACCATCATGAATTCACAAAGCCATAGATCATAACCCGAGCATATGTCATTAAAAAGTTCAGAAGTCTGGAGATGCAACCATTGTCGCAAAGGGAATGACCAACGTTTGTCTAAAAGCATTAACAGACAGGCATAGTTTAACATCAGAGATAAGACAAGGCGAAACTGATATTTGATCAGCACATTTGCTTAAAAAACCAAGTTCATAGTCCACCATGAGAAAAAGGAAAAAAGAAAAAAAATCCATAAGCCAGAGAATAAAACCAAATGGCATTACATTAAAAGATAAAGAAAGAAGCTTGCCTCCGGACTAATAGTATCATATAGCTTCAGGGTGAAGCTGAAAGGTTCGCCTTGAGCCCCAACAGCTGAGAAACTAAACAATCCCTCAGGTTCGCTCTTCACAGACACATCCGTGGCGTCCGGCAAAGAAACAGTCAAGTAAATCTTGTCAGAACGCTGTGCCCAAAGAACTTCAGGTTGGCGACTGAGTAACAAAGAGAAACCAAAATTAAAATTAATAAACGAGGTATTTTCCTTATAAAAAAATAGAAGAGGGAGAGAGAGAGGGGGCCGAGAGGGATCGTATTTTCTAAACTTAAGGATATCAAACTGCTACTACTAATACAATGAGGCATTCGATGACAGATTAAAGAAAAATAGCAGTCTTCGGATAACCCTAGAAACCTAGGTTTCATTCTCTTAAACGAAGGCAACAGAACAAATTGAACCAACATAGCAGAACAAAATAAGAAATCACGGGCAGAAAATCCATGCACCATAACCTCATTTAGTTTCTAAGTTTCCATTGAGGCAAATCATATGTTTGAAAATTTTTGATAATAAAGGGAAAACTAGCGGGGAAATTGGAAAAGCCCGGTTACCCCATAGGAGAATATCCGGAAAATGCCCCGGAAAACAGTCCGAGAACTAAAGTTGGATTACAGAAACCCTAGAAACTGGAAGGGCTCGCAAGGGGAAGGAATCTGATAGCGGAATCCGGGATTGGTAGTGAGGGTTGCTCTCGCGGACCGAGAAACAACACAAGCAGCGATGGCGAAGTACCGACCAAGCACCGGATAAATTTTATAGAGTTTTCCAGAAAAAGGAAAAGCAATGCGGTGCCTCGACATACATGGCCTCAAAATATATATATATATATATATATATATATATATATATATATATATTCTATATATATATTTTGGTTGAATCACCTGATTTGGTAAAATTAATAAAATAATTATAATAAATTGATTAATTTAATCTATTTATTTCTATAAATAAATTTTTTAAAATTATTAGATTTTTAAAATAAAATAATTATATATATATATATATATATTTGATAAATATATTTTGATTGAATCACTTAACCTGATTTGGTGAAGCCAATAAAATAATTATAATAAGTTGGTTAATCTGATCTATTTATTTCTATAAATAAATTTTCTAAAATTATTAGATTTCTAAAATAAAATAGTTACATGATAATTAGATCATAGCCTTCTATTAAAGTTGATGATAATGGATCCATCAGTTAGATAATTATTGAAGGTCCAAAAATCTGATGCTTATCGGTTAATGAATTATCATTCATTATATGATCTCTTTAATACATCTTTCTAAATGATAAATAAGTGGGTCAACTAAAGTTGGGCCTGATCATTCATTGGTTAGATGGGCTAAGTATGGTCATGTTAATGGTTGGACCTAACTGGACTCTTTTCTGAGAAGGCCAAAGCCAACTGATCAGCAGCTGGGGCAAAATTTAATTACTAGAAATTATTTGAAGAAACAATTGGTTATGAGCATATCCTTAGATGTACATGGGTTGGCCAACCAAAGTTGGGCTCGTGTGCAGTCTATATGGATTCTAGTACCCACTAAGGAATTAGGATAATTTCTCGAATTGGAGGTAGAGGCTATCAATTTGAATAAAATAGTGGAAGAAACCTTTTGATTAAAGTTCAAATCTTTAGGTTTAATGAATCAATTACTAATTAGATTTTGGTTTTTCTTTGTATAGACATGACCACTTTCCTATCACTTCGATCATTGTTGGACAATGATAAATTGGTGGGATCCAACTTCGGTAGCTGGTATCGAAAGTTGAAGATTGTCCTGGAGCATGAACGGATCCTATATATACTAACGAATCCTGCACCTGAGGAGCGAGCTGCAAATGCATGTGGAACAGTCAGAGACACTTATCAGAAGTGGCTCAGTGATCGAACCACGATGCGCTGCATTATGCTGGCTGCGATGAGCAATGAGTTCAGTCGCAGGTTTGAGACAGCTTAGTCAAATGAAATGCTCCAAGTGTTGGAGGATTCTTTTGGCACATCTAATGACATTGAGAGGCATAAGACTAGTTATGCCATCTTCAACGCCAGAATATGGGACAGAGCCTCTATCACTGATCATGTACTATACATGATCGAGCTGATAGAGCGCTTAAGGAAACTCGGCTTTTTCTTGCATGAACAACTTGGAAAAGATGCAATATTAAACTCGCTGCCAAAATTCTATCTCTCTTTTCTTACTCATTACATAATAACAAAGCCTGAAGTAAACTACCATGGCTTACTGGGTTACTTCAGAACTTTGAGAAGGATCACCAGCTCCATAAAGAGTCGGTGAACTTAGTAGGGAAAGAAAAGAAGAAGAAGAAGAAAACAAAGAAGGTGCAAGTTCAGACTGGGACATCAGTGCAGAGTCAGATCAGGAAGATCAAGCCCGATAAGTATCAAGCTAAATGCTTCTTTTGCAAGAAGCAGGGGTACTGGCGGAGGAACTGTCCTCAGTACATTGCCTCCCTGGATCCGAACAGGTAGAGAAAGAATTGGGCAAGGTATTTATATGATAACTCCTTGCAATTTCTCTATTTGTAATATTACTGACTGGGTATTGTGTTAGATATATGTGCCCTAGAAGTCAGAATTGGCTGACACTTGTAATACACTTCTAGGGGCAAAATTATAATTTTGACTAATATGAATAAAATGGATTATTTTCTATCACATATGTGTATTTAGTGTCTGTGATACATCCTTTGAGTTAATGATAATGATAATTCATATTTTCAAGAGTTGAAAATTTAAGATATGAATAATCATTATTAACTCATAAATTGCTCCCGACCATAGGATCATCACGAGGATGGTGATTGATCCGGAAGGTTGGTGTACAATTGCTTCTCTTTAGTAGATGAGTCTTGAGTCTACAGTGTGGAGACACCGGAGCGAGAGTACAGGAACTCGTTAGAGAATGAGGGCACTGAGCGTGACCACCTCGAGTAGTCATTAGGGAGTCTACCTTCTCGTCAATGACTGACTCGATGCTGCAGTAGTGTGTCTGGTTCTTTGACCTGAGGTGCATCGGCAGTTCACCTTGAGGGTGTTATAGTTTGACTACACCATTACTCGGTCTCCTAGCCATATGGAACCCTGAGGTGTATGTTGGCTATAGCATGTTCATTGTAGGAACTGGATGGCATCAAGATGGAATCTATCTACCTCGGTGGTAGAGGAGCAGCCCTATGATGATCATGAGAATCAAGTCCAGAAATCCATGGCCATGGTAGAGTGAAATAATAGAAAGAGTTTCTATTTAGATTTTCACATCGGACTCGAATCGAATGATTACATCATATGACAGAAGACTAGGGTTTGACGAGTTCACCTTAACCCTAATCTGATCGGGGCTCAAGATAGAAGAACTTAATCACACAAATAGCTGCACCAAGAGGTTCGCATTCAGCTCTGATGGGTTGCCACCATATACTGTTAGGTGTCACTGATGGATTTTGAGAGCAATTAGAATGATTTAGATGATCGATCATTCTAGCTGTTCGAATCAGAAGAGTTCTGATCCATCGAAAGGAGTTTCGATGATGTCGATGATAGAGATCATGACATATCCCATTACCATATAGAACTGAACCTAACTGATCACACAAACAAGGGTTTGAATCTGGTGATCATCAATTGAACTGATCCAGTTCAATTGATCTGAATGAGATTCAATTAGGTGGATCAGTTCAATTGATCTGAATGAGATTCAATTAGGTTCAAAGAAATCGTGCTAGCACTCGATTGAACATAACGTTCTTCTTTTACTATCATAAATAAGTTGTCCTATCTGAGCCAAAGGAGTTTGTGCTCAATCAGAGGCCTTCATATGGTCTGACTGGAGGTTGTCCAAGTCAAAAAAGGTTGTCTTATTTTGTAAGACATTACCTGCCATTTTTGGTCACCTGCCATTTCTTGTTCTTTGACTTTGGTCAAAAGTCTACCTTTGACTGGTCAAACGTTGACCATTGACACTTTGACTTTTGACCACATATCATGCACCTATTGGAGAGCTGGTGGAGGCCTGTCCCCTGCCAGAACCTGGCAAGAAGGAGGGCGCACGCCATCCTAGGCATGTGCCCAAGCTGGAGGCGCCTAGGAGTCCTTGTTGGACAAGGACTCCATCTCCTTTTTGGATTCCAATTAGAGTTCTTCTAAGAACCAACTTTGACTGGTCTTAGGCGTCCTCTAAGGAGGAATCCAGGGGACTCTATTTCCACCAATCAGATTTAGATCTGATTTCATAAAGGATTGTGATTGGTTGGGAAGAAGAGGAGTTGGATCACGCTTAGTCTATAAATAAGACCATGTGCCCAACTCAGATAAAAAGATTGAATCACAATTCTCCACACCCCAAGGCTGCCTCTCCCCTCTTCCTCAATGCCAAACCCACCTTCTCCCCTTCCTCTCCACGTCCAAAAGGAGTTTTGGACCTTGGTTGGTGCAATCCAGATCAAAGAAAGGCGAGTTAAAGCTAGAAGGCTGCACTGCTGCAAAGGACGACTACTGATCTTCAAAAGGAGTTTTAAAGATCCTCCAGATCAGATCCAGATCTAATTTTTGAAGACGTGATAGAGAAGAAGAGGATCTCCAGATCCAGCCTGAGTGGATACCGATAGAGATCAGGCGCTTGCGTGACTAGATCCAGAACCTTCCGCTGCATACAGGATCATCAACGGGTAATTGGATTACCCAAATCAGGTAAATTAAATTTAATTTAATTTATTCTTATTTTATTTTATTTATTAAAATAATAAAAATTAGATCTAAAATATCTTAGATCTGATATAGATCAAATTTTTTTTTTTTGAAATATATCTCTTGATCTGATCAGATCTGAACGAACCTGGACCGGGAAATCAGGATTTTCCTTCAACTGGTATCAGAGCCATGGTTCTAAAAATATTTAGATCTAATTTTAAATTTATTTTAATTAAAAAATAATTGATTTTAGATGTCACATGAGATGTGATCAGATCTGAAATCAGAAAAAAAAAATTAAAATTAAATAATTTGGATCTAAGATTAGAAGATATGCATGACTAGTTCTAGAATAGAATAGTTCTATAGAATAGTCTTGCATGTTTTTGATTTAATCTAATTAAATCATATTTTAGATCCTTTTATTTACTATTTTTTGATATTATAAGTATTATAATAATATCTAAAAAATAGTAAATAAAAATTATTTAATTTTAATATCATTTGAGATATGATTGATGCATGTCTAGACTAGTTGTAGAATAGTTCTACATAGTTGTCTAGATTAGAATTTATTTTGATTAGATCAATTTAAATCTAATTTTTTAGATTATTATGAGATAATTTAGATCTGAAAATATGCATGATTTGATACATGAGATGTATGCAAAATATGCCATAATTAGATCTAATTTATATATGAGATATATAATATAGATCTAAAATTATTTTGTAGTATTGCATGTTCCTGATTAAGGCGTTCCTCTTGGCCGTCCGATCATAAGAACGAAGAAGGGTTTAAAGGCCCTCTCTTCCCATTCGATGGGGTGTTCTTATGATGTGTAGGGGTGCTGCGTGTTCGTCCTTAATCAGAAATCCAAAACTTACTTTCTGCAAAACCCTAGATCCTGAAACCCTAGGATTTATTGTGCATATTTTGTTTATGAACCCTACTTAATTAAGAATTAAGTTTATGGAATATTAATTAGGTCTAAAATTGAGAATTTTAGATCTAAGACATATTCATAATACTGGGTTCGGGCTTGGGTAGCTCAATTAGGTCTAAGCGGTTGATCAAACCGAATCAAGAGTTGGTTAGATGGGATCAACAATGCTTAAATTGACCAGCCTAATAGGATTAAGTCTGGGTCAAGATCGAGTCACGATCAAGCAAGACCTAATTAGGCTCAGAGGTTAGAGTCTGGATTGTAGGCTAACCCAATTGGTTCTGGCTCAACAATTTGGTGTCTAAGGTAAGTTTGGCACATACGACCGACTGATTTTTAATTGGAAGCTACTCGATCCTGAATGCGTTCTTGTACGAGTTAATGGCATATTCCTTCCACCGGTCTCACTTACCTGGCCATATCTGTTGACACAGTTCTGATCTGAGGTGGTCAATAATCCGAGCTAACCCATGCCACTAGGTTAGTCATAATTGTTATGACTAAGCCAAGTCTAGTTTAATGAGACCTGAATCAATTCTTCCCTAAGAAAAGATTAAGTCTGAGGTCTTCCACCATTGTAGATGTGCGGGCCCTTCCGGGGTTGATTGTTCTCGGCTGGATACAGTGGCTCAGTTGCACCGAAAGACGCAACCATGTCTATTAGGCATTGGATGCTATGGGCTGGAGGATGAGTTGGGCTCAATATTTCTGGATACGGTGAGAGACTCAATTAGGAACCCAGTCTATGCAAATGGTGGGTCTGACTTAACTAAGGAGTGGATCAATATTCTGGATACGGTGAGATTCATGAATTAGAGACCAAGTTTGGGTGCACCATGATTAGAGAATCATTGAACAAGAGTTGTTCACTCATTGGCTAACCCATCACCAATAACTGTTAGGTGAGGTGATGAGTCAGTTGGTGAGACCGCACCACCCACTAGAAATCATTAATCGTGGAGATTTTCGCATCTCTACAGAGGGAGTGTAGGGATCCGAGAAAATAGTGGAGCTAATTTGTTTAAAAATAAAATCCCTAAATAAATTGGTCAAGTCAAAATTACAATATCTAACTAGAATCTTTGACTCTCTACAGAAAAATGTCTGCGTCCAACCCATTGGCACGTATCCTGGACACACATAGACTGACTGGACCCAATTATAAAGATTGGCTCAGAAACTATAAAATTAGTTTTGGGTTTTGAGAAGTTAACCCATGTACTTGGATCCAGGACCCTCCCACCTTACCAGCCCGTCCATCTATTGAACAGAGAGCGTCTCTGGAGAAAATGGATAGACGAAGATAATAAGGCCAGATATTACATGTTGGGCTCGATGTCTGATGAGCTCCAGCGCCAACATGAGGATATCGAGACTGCTCGCCAAATGTTGGCTCACCTGCAGGAGATGTTTGGTGAACAGAGTCGCGCAGCCAAATATCAAGTCACGAAATGACTTTTTAAGGCTAAGATGCATGATGGGCAGTCAGTCCAAGATCACTGTCTGACAATGATCAAGGACATGGAAGAGCTTGAGAAGCTCGGTGTGAAGTTAGACTTGGACCTGCAGAATGATATTATTCTGCAATCCTTGACTGATGCATATGGGCAATTCATCATGAATTACCACATGCATAAACTTCAGAATTCCTTGGCCGAATTAATGAATATGCTGGTTACCGCTGAGCTTTCTATGAAAGGTTCTAAAGGCTCAGTTCTTGCTATGGAATGGACTTCTTCCAAAAGAAAGTCTTATGGAAAGAAAAAGAAGTCTGTGAAAAAGCAAAAGGTGGAAGGATCAAAGAAGAAGAAGGCAGAGCCGAAGAAGAAGGCCGATGTCAAAGGAAAGTGTTTCCATTGCAACAGCGACGGCCATTGGAAGCGGAACTGCCCTACTTACCTGGCCACCCTGAAGAACAAGAAGGAAGGTCCTTCTGGAGGTATGCTCGTTATTGAGTCTAACCTTACGGTTTCTTCTGCATCCAGTTGGGTGCTTGACTCTGGTTCTAGTGCTCATCTGTGCACTTCCATGCAGGGTCTTGAGGATAGCAGGAGGCTGAGGGATGGAGACATGATCCTACGCGTCGGTAATGGAGCAAGAGTTGCTGCAGTAGCCGTGGGAACATACCCTCTTCGATTACCATCTGGTTTAGACTTAGTTTTGAAAGACTGTTATTATGTGCCTGCAGCTAGCAGGAATTTGATTTCTGTTTCATGCTTAGCACAAGAAGGTTATGTGATCACCTTCTTTAAGGACCATTGTAACATTCTTTATGAAAGAAATAAAATTGCAAATGGTTTCCTTATTAATGGTCTTTATCAGCTACATATTGATGTACCTATTCTAACTATCGAGCAAAACGTGAATGCCAAACGACCTAGGGATAGTCCAAATGACAGATATCTATGGCACCTGAGATTAGGTCATATAGCAGAAGATAGGATCAACAAATTGGAGAAAAATGGGCTATTGAGTCCATTGACTTCCGAGTCATATCCAACTTGTGAATCTTGTCTTCAAGGCAAAATGACTAAACTCCCTTTTGTTGGACATGGGGAGAGGGCCACAGATCTCCTTGCCCTAGTACATACTGATGTGTGCGGCCCATTTGATGTGCCGGCTAGAGGCAATTTTGTCTACTTCATTACCTTTACCGATGATCTGTCTAGGTATGGGTATGTGTATCTTATGAGACACAAGTCTGAAGCTTTTGAAAAGTTCAAAGAATTCAGACATGAAGTAGAAAAACAAACTGAAAAATCCATTAAGGTTCTTCGATCAGATCGAGGAGGTGAATACCTTAGCCGAAATTCCTAGACTATCTAAAGAAAAATGGCATAGTCTCTCAATGGACTCCACCAGGAACACCTCAACTCAACGGGATTTCAGAACGGAGAAATCGGACTCTATTGGATATGGTTCGATCCATGATGAGCTTCACAGACCTCCCTGATTTTCTTTGGGGACACTCATTGTTAACTTCAATTTATCTACTGAATAGGGTTCCCTCTAAAACCGTTCCTACCACACCGTATGAGATATGGCACGGTAAGAAACCAAGTCTGAGTCATCTCAGAATTTGGGGTTGTCCGGCTCATGTCAAAAGACAACAAGCGGACAAGTTAGAGTTTAGGTCCTTTAGAGCTCGATTCATAGGATATCCTAAAGAGTCATTAGGATACTATTTCTACATTCCAGAAGACCACAATGTGATTGTGAGTCGACATGCCATCTTTCTTGAAAAATAGTTTATTCAAGATAGCGGCATTGGAAAACAGATCAAGCTTGATGAGAAAGTCTCACAAGTGGAACGAGCTAAGGACCAATTGGAACCAAATCAGGTTGAGCCAATAAGAACACTACCTCCTCCACCTCGTAGATCGGAAAGAGTTTTCCGTCCCCCTGAGAAGATACTTAGGTATTATTTCAGAGGAAAGTAGAGGAAATATTTCCTCGTAGGTAATGGTGCTCATGGTGATGATCCCAAAACCTACAACGAGGCGATATCAGATATCGACTCCGAGAAATGGCTAGAGGCAATGCAGTCAGAAATTGACTCGATGCACTCAAACCAAGTCTGGACCTTGGTAGATCCACCAGAAGGTATAGTACCTATTGGGTGTAAATGGATCTTCAAGAGAAAGATTGGTGCAGATGGAAATGTGGAGACATTCAAGGCTAGACTAGTGGCAAAAGGTTATAGTCAACGCGAAGGCATTGACTATCAGGATACCTTTTTCCCAGTGGCTATGCTAAAATCCATCCGCACATTGCTTGCCGTTGCAGCCTATTTCGATTATGAAATATGGCAAATGGATGTGAAAACGGCATTCTTAAATGGATATCTTGAGGAAGATATCTATATGGAACAGCCGCTAGGTTTCACATCCAGTGATACTGATCACAAGGTTTGCAAGCTGCAAAGGTCCATATATGGACTTAAGCAAGCATCTCGGAGCTGGAACACTCGTTTCAATGATGTGATCAAAAAGTTTGGTTTCATCAAAAATGAAGAGGAACCATGTGTTTTCAAAAAGGTCAGTGGGAGCGCTGTTGTCTTCCTCGTATTGTACGTGGATGACATCCTCCTTATTGGGAATGATATTCCCATGTTGACGACAGTCAAAATGTGGTTGTCCAAGGAATTCTCCATGAAAGACCTAGGTGAAGCATCCTTTATTCTAGGAATTAAGGTCTATAGGGATAGACCGAATAGGATGCTAGGACTTTCACAGAAGATGTACATAGAGAAAGTACTAAAGAGGTTTAGTATGGAAAACTCTAAGAGGGGATTAATACCCTTCAGACATGGTATTCATCTTTCCAAGAAGATGTGCCCCAGCACACCTGAGGAAATAGAACGCATGAGCAAGATCCCTTATGCTTCTGCAATAGGGAGCCTCATGTATGCCATGCTATGTACACGACCTGATATAGCCCATGCTGTGAGTGTCACAAGCAGATATCAGTCAAATCCAGGTGAAGAACACTGGACTTCTGTGAAATGTATCCTTAAGTACTTGAGAAGAACTAAGGATATGATGTTGGTCTTTGGTAATGGAGAACTCCAAGTCCAGGGATACACAGACTCAGATTTCATGTCTGATATAGATGATCGAAAGTCGACATCTGGGAGTCTGTTTGTGTGCAATGGTGGTGCTGTCGGCTGGAAGAGTTCCAAGCAAGTGGTGATATCACCTCATCCACGATTACCTCGAGAAGGGTTATGTCGAGGTCAAGAGAGTCAACTCCATAGATAATGTGGCAGACCCACTTACAAAGCCGTTGGGCCAGCAGAAGATCGAAGCCCACCTTGAGAAGATGGGACTTAGACTTGTAGCCAATTGGCTTTAGGACAAGTGGGAGATTGTTAGATATATGTGCCCTAGAAGCCAGAATTGGCTGACACTTGTAATACACTTCTAGGGGCAAAATTATAATTTTGACTAATATCAATAAAATGGATTATTTTCTATCACATATGTGTATTTAGTGTCTGTGATACATCCTTTGAGTTAATGGTAATGATAATTCATATTTTCAAGAGTTGAAAATTTAAGACATGAATAATCATTATTAACTCATAAATTGCTCCCGACCATAGGATCATCACGAGGATGGTGATTGATCCGAAAGGTTGGTGTACAATCGCTTCTCTTTAGTAGATGAGTCTTGAGTCTACGGTGTGGAGACACCGAAGCGAGAGTACAGGTACTCGTTAGAGAACGAGGGCACTGAGCGTGACCACCTCGAGTAGTCATTAGGGAGTCTACCTTCTCGTCAATGACTGACTCGATGCTGCAGTAGTGTGTCTGGTTCTTTGACCTGAGGTGCATCGGCAGTTCACCTTGAGGGTGTTATAGTTTGACTACACCATTACTCGATCTCCTAGCCATATGGAACCCTGAGGTGTATGTTGGCTATAGCATGTTCATTGTAGGAACTGGATGGCATCAAGATGGAATCTATCTACCTCGGTGGTAGAGGAGCAGCCCTATGATGATCATGAGAATCAAGTCCTAGAAATCCATGGCCATGGTAGAGTGAAATAATAGAAAGAGTTTCTATTTAGATTTTCACATCGGACTCGAATCGAATGATTACATCATATGACAGAGACTAGGGTTTGACGAGTTTACCTTAACCCTAATCTGATCGGGGCTCAAGATAGAAGAACTTAATCACACAGGTAGCTGCACCAAGAGGTTCGCATTCAGCTCTGATGGGTTGCCACCATATACTGCTAGGTGTCACTGGTGGATTTTGGGAGCAATTAGAATGATTTAGATGATCGATCATTCTAGCTGTTCGAATCAGAAGAGTTCTGATCCATCGAAAGGAGTTTCGATGATGTCGATGATAGAGATCATGACATATCCCATTACCATATAGAACTGAACCTAACTGGGTCACACAAACAAGGGTTTGAATCTGGTGATCATCAATTGAACTGATCTAGTTCAATTGATCTGAATGAGATTCAATTAGGTTCAAGAAAATCGTGCTAGCACTCGATTGAACCTAACGTTCTTCTTTTACTATCATAAATAAGTTGTCCTATCTGAGCCAAAGGAGTTTGTGCTCAATCAGAGGCCTTCATATGGTCTGACTGGAGGTTGTCCAAGTCAGAAAAGGTTGTCTTATTTTGTAAGACATTACCTGCCATTTTTGGTCACCTACCATTTCTTGTTCTTTGACTTTGGTCAAAAGTCTACCTTTGACTGGTCAAACATTGACCATTGATACTTTGACTTTTGACCACATGTCACGCACCTATTGGAGAGCTGGTGGGGGCCTGTCCCCCTACCAGAACCTAGCAAGGAGGAGGGCGCACGCCACCCTAGGCATGTACCCAAGCTGGAGGCGCCTAGGAGTCCTTGTTGGACAAGGACTCCATCTCCTTTTTGGATTCCAATTAGAGTTCTTCTAAGAACCAACTTTGACTGGTCTTAGGCACCCTCTAAGGAGGAATCCAGGGGACTCTATTCCCACCAATCAGATTTAGATCTGATTTCACAAAGGGTTGTGATTGATTGGGAAGAAGAGGAGTTGGATCACGCTTAGTCTATAAATAAGACCCTGCGCTCAACTCAGATAAAAAGATTGAATCATAATTTTCCACACCCCAAGGCTGCCTTTCCCCTCTTCCTCAATGCCAAACCCACCTTCTCCCCTTCCTCTCCATGTCCAAAAGGAGTTTTGGACCTTGGTTGGTGCGATCCAGATAAAAGAAAGGCGAGTTAAAGCTAGAAGGCTGCACTGCTGTAAAGGACGACTGCTGATCTTCAAAAAAAGTTTTGAAGATCCTCCAGATTAGATCCAGATTTAATTTTTGAAGATATGATAGAGAAGAAGAGGATCTTCAGATCTAGCCCGAGTGAATATCGGTAGAGACCAGGCGCTTGCGTGGCTAGATCCAGAACCTTCCGCTGCATACGGGATCATCAACGGATAATTAGATTACCCAAATCAGGTAAATTAAATTTAATTAAATTTATTTTATTTATTAAAATAATAAGAATCAGATCTGAAACATCCCAGATCTGATATAGATCAAAGAGAAAAATTTTTGAAATATATCTCTTGATCTGATCAGATATGAATGAACCTGGATCGGAAAATCAGGATTTTTCTTCATATTGGATACCAGTAGCCCTTACCATATTTGCAATTCGTTGCAGCGGTTGCAGGTCAGTAGAAGATTCGAGCAAGGTGAGATATTTCTGAACGTTGGAGATGAAAGATCAGTTCCGATTCTAGCTTTAGGAATTTTGAAACTTGTATTTGAATCTCATATCATTGTTCTTAGTGATTGCCATTTCTATCCTAATTTCTTTTTAAATATCATTTTTGTAGGCCTTTTGGCCATGAACAATTATGAAATTTTAATAAAGAAACGAGTTTGTAATGTCATTATGATTAGTATTACTATTTTCTATGGATAATTGAATAATGGTGTATATATGTTATCACAACCTATTAATGTAGTCTATTCTACTGACAAGCATCCTAGATTAGTAGTGTATTAGATATCTACTTATGATACTATATGCTAGGTCATATAAATAAGAATAGGATAAATAGGTGGGAATCCTCAAAGTCAGTGATTGTGAGTCACTTTCAATCGTGAGTCCTGTCTTCTTGGTAAAATGACCAAGTTATCTTTTACTGGAAAAGGTAAAAGAGCCAAAAGGCTCTTAGGTCTAGTACATACTGATGTATGTGGACCAATGAGCACAAGTGCTAGAAGTGGATATGTCTAATTCATCACTTTCATAGATGATCTATCCAGATATGGATTTGTCTATCTGATGAAACATAAGTCAGATTCTTTTAAAATGTTCAAACGATTTCGAAGTGAAGTAGAAAAATAAATTGGAAAGAATATTAAAACTCTTCGATCTGACCGAGGAGGAGAATACCTTTCTAATGAGTTTCTTGCATATCTAGAAGAGAATGGGATTCTCTTTCAATGGACTCCTCCTAGAACACCACAGTATAATGGTGTGTCTGAAAGGAGGAATCAGACTTTGTTAGACATGAGTCGATCTATGATGGAATTTGTGAGCTTGTCGATATCCTTCTAGAGCTATGCACTCGAATCAGCTTGTTATCTATTAAATAGGGTTCTAAGTAACCCTATAGTTAAAACCTCATATGAGATATGGATAGAACGTAAGCCAGTACTTTCACACCTTAGGATTTGGGAGTGCCCGACTTATGTTAAACAGTTAATTACAGATAAACTTAGACCTAGGTCTGAGAAGTGTACATTCATAGGTACCTAGAAGAGACCAAAGGATACTATTTCTACCATACTGATGAACAAAAGGTGTTCGTCAACCTTGGGACAATCTTTTTGAAAAAGAAGTTCCTTGGTGAAGAAACTATTGCCTTTAAGGATGAACTTGATGAAGTTCAATAGATAGAAAGTCCTGTTAGATATATGTGCCCTAGAAGCCAGAATTGGCTGACACTTGTAATACACTTCTAGGGGCAAAATTATAATTTTGACTATAATGAATAAAATGAGTTATTTTCTATCACATATGTGTATTTAGTGTCTGTGATACATCCTTTGAGTTAATGGTAATGATAATTCATATTTTCAAGAGTTGAAAATTTAAGACATGAATAATCATTGTTAACTCATAAAATGCTCCCGACCATAGGATCATCACGAGGATGGTGATTGATCCGAAAGGTTGGTGTACAATCACTTCTTTTTAGTAGATGAGTCTTGAGTCTACGGTGTGGAGACATCAGAGCGAGAGTATAGGTACTCGTTAGAGAACGAGGGCACTGAGCGTGACCACCTCGAGTAGTCATTAGGGAGTCTACCTTCTCGTCAATGACTGACTCGATGCTGCAGTAGTGTGTCTGGTTCTTTGACCTGAGGTGCATCGGTAGTTCACCTTGAGGGTGTTATAGTTTGACTACACCATTACTCGGTCTCCTAGCCATATGGAACCCTGAGGTGTATGTTGGCTATAACATGTTCATTGTAGGAACTGGATTGCATCAAGATGGAATCTATCTACCTCGGTGGTAGAGGAGCAGCCCTATGATAATCATGAGAATCAAGTCCAGAAGTCCATGGCCATGGTAGAGTGAAATAATAGAAAGAGTTTCTATTTAGATTTTCACATCGGACTCGAATCGAATGATTACATCATATGGTAGAGACTAGGGTTTGACGAGTTTACCTTAACCCTAATCTGATCGGGGCTCAAGATAGAAGAACTTAATCACACAAGTAGCTACACCAAGAGGTTTGCATTCAGCTCTGATGGGTTGCCACCATATACTGCTAGGTGTCACTGGTGGATTTTGGGAGCAATTAGAATGATTTAGATGATCGATCATTCTAGCTGTTCGAATCAGAAGAGTTCTGATCCATCGAAAGGAGTTTCGATGATGTCGATGATAGAGATCATGACATATCCCATTACCATACAGAACTGAACCTAACTGGATCACACAAATAAGGGTTTGTATTTAATGGGAGATTGTTAGATATATGTGCTCTAGAAGCCAGAATTGGTTGACACTTGTAATACACTTCTAGGGGCAAAATTATAATTTTGACTATAATGAATAAAATGGGTTATTTTCTATCACATATGTGTATTTAGTGTCTGTGATACATCCTTTGAGTTAATGGTAATGATAATTCATATTTTCAAGCGTTGAAAATTTAAGACATGAATAATCATTGTTAACTCATAAAATGCTCCTGACCATAGGATCATCATGAGGATGGTGATTGATCCGAAAGATTGGTGTACAATCGCTTCTTTTTAGTAGATGAGTCTTGAGTCTATGGTGTGGAGACACCGGAGCGAGAGTACAGATACTCATTAGAGA
>QRFJ01000728.1:290161-324664 GCA_006176705.1 Cocos nucifera | reverse complement strand
ATCGGGCACTGGCGTGACACCTCGAGTTAGTTCATTTAGGGAGTCTAACTTCTCGTCTGATGACTGACTCGATTGCTGCAGTTTAGTGTGTTTGATTCTCTTGATCTTTGTGGTGGCATCGCAGTTCACCTTGAGAGCGTCTATAGTTTGACTACACCATTACTCGGTCTCCTAGCATATGGAACCTGAGGTGTTATGTGGCTCTAACTGTTCTTTAAGGAACTGGTTTGATCAAGATGGAATCTATCTACCTCGGTGGTTCAGAGGAGCACCCTGATAATCATGAGATCCAAGTTCAGATTAAGTCCATGCGCCATAGTAGAGTGAAATAATAGAAAGAGTTTCATTTAGATTTTAACGAACTCGAATCGACGCTTCTACATCATATGACAAGAGACTAGAGTTTGACGAGTTTACCTTAACAATCTGATCGGGGATCAAAGATAGAAAGACTTAATCACCACAGGTTAGCTGCACCAAGAGGTTAGCATTCAACTCTGATTGGTTGCCACCAATTATACTGCTAGGTGTTCACTGGTGGATCTTTTGGGCAGAATTAGAATGATTAGATATGATCGATATTTCTAGCTGTTGAATCAGAAAGTTCTGATTCCATCGAAAGAAGTTTCAGTGGGATGTGGTCGATGATAGAGATCATGACATATCCATTACCATACAGTAACGAACTAATTGGGTCCACAAACAAGATTTGAATCTGGTGATCATCAATTGAACTGTCCAGTTAAATTGATCTGATGCAGATTAATTAGGTTCAAGAAAATCGTACTAGCACTCGAGTTGAACCTACGTTCTTCTTTTACTATCATAAATAAGTTTGTCTGTCTGAGCAAAGGAGTTTGTGGTCAATGAGGTCCTTATATGGTATGACTGGAGGTAGTCCAGTCAAAAATAGGGTTGTCTTATTTTGTAAGACATTACTGCCATTTTTTATCACCTTGCCATTTCTTATTTTCTTTGATTTTGGCTTAAAGTTCTAACTTTGACTGGTCAATGTTGCCATTGATACTTTGACTTTTTGCCACATGTCACGCACCTATTGGAGAGCTGGTGGGAGCCTGTCCCTTGCCGAACTGATCAAGCGAGGGAGGGGCGCATTGCCACCCTAGGCGTGCGCCCAAGTTGGAGGCGCCTGGAGTCTTGTTGGATAAGGACTTCACCTTCCCTTTTGGATTCAATTAGAGTTTCTTCTAAGAATTCAGTTTTGACCTAGCTTAGGCACCCTCTAAGGAGGAATCCAAGGGACTCATTTTCACCAATCAGATGTATTCTTCTCTAGGTAGGTTCATAATCAATTATTTTTTCAAATAATTTAGTATTATTTTGCCTAGAAGCCAATTAAGTAGGCTTGCTGTTAGATATATGTGCCCTAGAAGCCAGAATTGGCTGACACTTGTAATACACTTCTAGGGGCAAAATTATAATTTTGACTAAAATCAATAAATGGGTTATTTTCTATCACATATGTGTATTTAGTGTCTGTGATACATCCTTTGAGTTAATGGTAATGATAATTCATATTTTCAAGAGTTGAAAATTTAAGACATGAATAATCATTATTAACTCATAAAATGCTCCCGACCATAGGATCATCACGAGGATGGTGATTGATCCGGAAGGTTGGTGTACAATCACTTCTCTTTAGTAGATGAGTCTTGAGTCTACGGTGTGGAGACACCGGAGCGAGAGTACAGGTACTCGTTAGAGAACGAGGGCACTGAGCGTGACCACCTCGAGTAGTCATTAGGAAGTCTACCTTCTCGTCAATGACTGACTCGATGCTGCAGTAGTGTGTGTCTGGTTCTTTGACCTGAGGTGCATCGGCAGTTCACCTTGAGGGTGTTATAGTTTGACTACACCATTACTCGGTCTCCTAGCCATATGGAACCCTGAGGTGTATGTTGGCTATAGCATGTTCATTGTAGGAACTGGATGGCATCAAGATGGAATCTATCTACCTCGGTGGTAGAGGAGCAGCCCTATGATGATCATGAGAATCAAGTCCAGAAATCCCATGGCCATGGTAGAGTGAAATAATAGAAAGAGTTTCTATTTAGATTTTCACATTGGACTTGAATCGAATGATTACATCATATGACAGAGACTAGGGTTTGACGAGTTCACCTTAACCCTAATCTGATCGGGGCTCAAGATAGAAGAACTTAATCACACAGGTAGCTGCACCAAGAGGTTCGCATTCAGCTCTGATGGGTTGCCACCATATACTGCTAGGTGTCACTGGTGGATTTTGGGAGCAATTAGAATGATTTAGATGATCGATCATTCTAGCTGTTCGAATCAGAAGAGTTCTGATCCATCGAAAGGAGTTTCGATGATGTCGATGATAGAGATCATGACATATCCCATTACCATACAGAACTGAACCTAACTGGGTCACACAAACAAGGGTTTGAATCTGGTGATCATCAATTGAACTGATCTAGTTCAATTGATCTGAATGAGATTCAATTAGGTTCAAGAAAATCGTGCTAGCACTCGATTGAACCTAACGTTCTTCTTTTGCTATCATAAATAAGTTGTCCTGTCTGAGCCAAAGGAGTTTGTGCTCAATCAGAGGCCTTCATATGGTCTGACTGGAGGTTGTCCAAGTCAGAAAAGGTTGTCTTATTTTGTAAGACATTACCTGCCATTTTTGGTCACCTGCCATTTCTTGTTCTTTGACTTTGGTCAAAAGTCTACCTTTGACTGGTCAAACGTTGACCATTGACACTTTGACTTTTGACCACATGTCATGCACCTATTGGAGAGCTGGTGGGGGCCTGTCCCCTGCCAAAACCTGGCAAGGAGGAGGGCGCACGCCAAGAGGTGGCGTGAAGTTGGAGGAGTCTTGGAGTCCTTGTTGGACAAGGACTCCACTCTCTTTTGGATTCCAGGGCGCACTGCCACCCTTTTGACTGTGTGACTTTGGTCAGTCAACTGGTCAGGAGACACTTTGGACCAATGAGCACCTATTGGAGAGCTGGTGGGGGCCTGTCCCCCTGCCAGAACCTGGCAAGGAGGAGGGCGCACGCCACCCTGGCGTGTGCCCAAGTTGGAGGCGCCTAGGAGTCCTTGTTGGACAAGGACTCCACTCTCTTTTGGATTCCAATTAGAGTTCTTCCTAAGAACCAACTTTGACTGGTCTTAGGCACCCTCTAAGGAGGAATCCAGGGGACTCTATTCCCACCAATCAGATTTAGATCTGATTTCACAAAGGGTTGTGATTGGTTGGGAAGAAGAGGAGTTGGATCACGCTTAGTCTATAAATAAGACCCTGCGCCCAACTCAAAGAGCAATTGAAATTCCCATGCCCCAAGGCTGCCTCTCCTCCTCCTCCTCCATGCCAAAGTCCACCTTCTCCCTCTCCTCTCCATGCCCAAAGGAGTTTGGGATCTTAGTTGGTGTAATCCAGATAAGAGAAAGACGACAGAAAGCTAAGAAGGCTGCACTGTTGCAAAGGACAACTGCTGATCTTCAAAAGGTATTTTGAAGATCCTCCAGCTCAGATCCAGATCTGATTTTTGAAGACGTGATAGAGAAGAAGAGGATCTCCAGATCCAGTCCGAGTGGATACCGATAGAGGTCAGACACTTGCATGGCTAGATCCAGAACCTTCCGCTGCTTATAGGATTATCAACGGATAATAGGATTACCCTACATCAAGGTAAATTAAATTTGATTTAATTTATTTAGATTTTATTTTTATTATTAGAATAATAAAGATCAGATCTGAAATATCCCAGATCTGATTAGAATTAAAAAAAAAATTTTTGAAATATATCTCTTGATCTGATCAGATCTGAACGAACCTGGTCTAAGAAATCAAGATTTTTCCTTCAGTGCGCCCATGGATAAAGCATCTGGAGTCCCATACAGATGGAACTCTAGTTGCTTCGGATATTCTACTTAGATGGCATTTAGAAGACTGCTTTGATCCAATCTTGATGCCATCTAAGGATGATTTAGAGGGGCTCTCATCTGATTGGATCAGATAATGTCATCCCACCAATCAAATTTAGATCTGATTGCACAGAAAGCCATGATTGGCCGAAATGATGTGGCACAGCATAGCATAATAGGATCTATAAAAATCCTATTTGCGCCAAGATCAAAGATGCTTGATCCATTGCCCATGCCATAAGGCTGCCCCTCTTCCTCCTCCATGCCATCTTTAAGTGTTCTCTCTCCTATCCATGCTCAAAAATTTTTGGGCACAAGTTTGGTGCGATCCAAGCAAGAGAAAGGCGATAGAAAAAGGAAGAAGACAACATTGCTGCAAGAGACAACTCACATCTTCGAAAGGAGTTTTGAAGATCTTTAAAATCAAATCAAGATCTAATTTTTGGAGAAGTAATAAAGAAGAAGGAGATCTCTAGATCCTATCTGAGTGGATATTAGTAGAGGCCAGGCACTTACGTGGCTAGATCCAGAACCTCAGACAGACATTAAGATCATCATAGAATAATCAGATTACTCGCAACAAGATAAAATTAAATTAGATTTAATTTATTTTTTATTTTATTTTATTTTTTTATTAGATCAATAATATCATATCTGAAAAGTCTCAGATCTGATCTAGATTTAAGAAATTTTTTTTTGAAATATCTCTCTTGATCTAATCATATCTAAACGAATATGATCCAAAAAACTAGGATTTTTCCTTCAACTGGTATCAGAGCCAGATTCTAAAATTTTTCATAGATCTAATTTTAAATTTATTTTAATTGATAAATTTGATGATTTCAGATGTCACATGAGATGTGATCAGATCTGAAATCAGAAAATTAATTAAAATTAAATAATTTAGGATCTAAGATTAGTATAAGATGCATGACTAGTTCTAGAATAGAATAGTTCTATAGAATAGTCTTGCATGATTCATAATTTAATTTGATTAAATTATAATTTTTAGATCTATTTATTTACTATTTTTTGATATTATAAATATTATAATAACATCTAAAAAATAGCAAAAATAAATTATTTAATTTTTAAACATCATATGAGATATGATTGATGCATGTCTAGACTAGTTGTAGAATAGTTCTACATAATTATCTAGATTAGATTTTATTTTGATAAGATCAATTTAAATCTAATTTTTTAGATTATTATGAGATAATTTAGATCTAAAAATATGCATGATTCGATAATATATGAGATGTATGCAAAATGTGTTTATGTTAGATCATTTTTTTTATATAGTTAGATCATGATTATTTTTTTTATTAATGATCTCGCTTGACTTTGATTGCCTGGCCTTATATTCTTTTGATTCGATATATTCCCTCTATGATCTTTTTTGCTCCTTTTATACTCCTTTTTTTTGGTTTGGCTGGCTCCCTTATAATGATGGATCGAGGCACTCTCCGATTGATTGTTTTGTGAGTATTGAATGTTCCTGATTTATCCGTTTGGAAAGATATATGATATAGATCTAAAACTAGTTTTGTAGTATTACATGTTCCTGATTAAGGCGTTCCTCTTGGCCGTCCGGTCATAAGAACGAAGAAGGGTTTAAAGGCCCTCTCCTTCCCATTCGATGGGGTGTTCTTATGATGTGTAGGGGTGCTGCGCATGTTCGTCCTTAATCAGAAATCCCAAAAAACTTACTTTCTGCAAAATCCCTAGATCCTGAAACCCTAGGATTTATTGTGCATATTTTGTTTATGAACCCTACTTAATTAAGAATTAAGATTTATGGAATATTATTAATTAGGTCTAAAATTGAGAATTTTAGATCTAAGACATATTCATAATACTGGGTTCGGGCTTGGGTAGCTCAATTAGGTCTAAGCGGTTGATCAAACCGAATCAAGAGTTGGTTAGATGGGATCAACAATGCTTAAATTGACCAGCCTAATAGGATTAAGTCTGGGTCAAGATCGAGTCACGAGTCACGATCAAGCAAGACCTAATTAGGCTCAGAGGTTAGAGTCTGGATTGTAGGCTAACCCAATTGGTTCTGACTCAACAATTTGGTGTCTAAGGTAAGTTTGGCACATACGACCGACTGGTTTTTAATTGGAAGCTACTCGACCTGAATGCATTCTTGTACGAGTTAATGGCATATTCCTTCCACCGGTCTCACTTACCTGGCCATATCTGTTGACACAGTTCTGATCTGAGGTGGTCAATAATCCGAGCTAACCCATGCCACTAGGTTAGTCATAATTGTTATGACTAAGCCAAGTCTAGTTTAATGAGACCTGAATCAATTCTCCCTAAGAAAAGATTAAGTCTGAGGTCTTCCACCATTGTAGATGTGCGGGCCCTTCCCGGGGTTGATTGTTCTCGGCTGGATACAGTGGCTCAGTTGCACCGAAGAAGATGCAACCATGTCTATTAGGCATTGGATGCTATGGGCTGGAGGATGAGTTGGGCTCAATATTTTGGATACGGTGAGAGACTCAATTAGGAATCCCAGTCTATGCAAATGGTGGGTCTGACTTAACTAAGGAGTGGATCAATATTCCGGATACGGTGAGATTCATGAATTAGAGACCAAGTTTGGGTGCACCATGATTAGAGAATCATTGAACAAGAGTTGTTCACTCATTGGCTAACCCATCACCAATAACTGTTAGGTGAGGTGATGAGTCAGTTGGTGAGACCGCACCACCCACTAGAAATCATTAATCATGGAGATTTTTGCATCTCTACAGAGGGAGTGTAGGGATCCGAGAAAATAGTGGAAGCTAATTTGTTTAAAAATAAAATTCCTAAATAAATTGGTCAAGTCATAAATTACAGTATCTAACTAGAATCTTTGACTCTCTACAGGAAAATATGTCTGCGTCCAACCCATTGGCACGTATCCTGGACACACATAGACTGACTGGACCCAATTATAAAGATTGGCTCAGGAACTACAAAATTATTTTGGGTTTCGAGAAGTTAACCCATGTATTTGGACCAGGACCCTCCCACCTTACCAGCCCGTCCATCCACTGAACAGAGAGCGTCTCTGAAAAAATGGATAGACGAAGATAATAAGGCCAGATATTACATGTTGGGCTCGATGTCTGATGAGCTCCAGCGCCAACATGAAGATATCGGGACTGCTCGCCAAATGTTGGCTCACCTGCAGGAGATGTTTGGTGAACAGAGTCGCGCAGCCAAATATCAAGTCACGAAATGACTTTTTAAGGCTAAGATGCGTGATGGGCAGTCAGTCCAAGATCACTGTCTGACAATGATCAAGGACATGGAAGAGCTTGAGAAGCTCGGTGTGAAGTTGGACTTGGATCTGCAGAATGATATTATTCTGCAATCCTTGACTGATGCATATGGGCAATTCATCATGAATTACCACATGCATAAACTTCAAAATTCCTTGGCCGAATTAATGAATATGCTGGTTACCGCTGAGCTTTCTATGAAAGGTTCTAAAGGCTCAGTTCTTGCTATGGAACGGACTTCTTCCAAAAAGAAAGTCTTATGGAAAGAAAAAGAAGTCTGTGAAAAAGCAAAAGGTGGAAGGATCAAAGAAGAAAGAAGGCAGAGCCGAAGAAGAAGGCCGATGTCAAAGGAAAAGTGTTTTCCATTGCAACAGCGACGGCCATTGGAAGCGGAACTGCCCTACTTACCTGGCCACCCTAAAGAACAAGAAGGAAGGTCCTTCTGGAGGTATGCTCGTTATTGAGTCTAACCTTACGGTTTCTTCTGCATCCAGTTGGGTGCTTGACTCTGGTTCTAGTGCTCATCTGTGCACTTCCATGCAGGTCTTGAGGATAGCAGGAGGCTGAGGGATGGAGACATGATCCTACGCATCGGTAATGGAGCAAGAGTTGCTGCAGTAGTGGTGTGGAAACATACCCTCTTCGATTACCATCTGGTTTAGACTTAGTTTTGAAAGACTGTTATTATGTGCCTGCAGCTAGCAGGAATTTGATTTCTGTTTCATGCTTAGCACTAAGAAGGCTTATGTGATCACCTTCTTTAAGGACCATTGTAACATTCTTTATGAAAGAAATAAAATTGCAAATGGTTTTCCTTATTAATGGTCTTTATCAGCTACATATTGATGTACCTATTTTTAACTATCGAGCAAAACGTGAATGCCAAACGACCTAGGGATAGTCCAAACGATAGATATCTATGGCACCTGAGATTAGGTCATATAGCAGAAGATAGGATCAACAAATTGGAGAAAAATGGGCTATTGAGTCCATTGACTTTCGAGTCATATCCAACTTGTGAATCTTGTCTTCAAGGCAAAATGACTAAACTCCCTTTTGTTGGACATGGGGAGAAGGGCCACAGATCTCCTTGCCCTAGTACATACTGATGTGTGCGGCCCATTTGATGTGCCGGCTAGAGGCAATTTTGTCTACTTCATTACCTTTACCGATGATCTGTCTAGGTATGGGTATGTGTATCTTATGAGACACAAGTCTGAAGCTTTTGAAAAGTTCAAAGAATTCAGACATGAAGTAGAAAAACAAACTGAAAAACCCATTAAGGTTCTTCGATCAGATCGAGGAGGTGAATACCTTAGCCAAAAATTCCTAGACTATCTAAGAGAAAATGGCATAGTCTCTCAATGGACTCCACCAGGAATACCTCAACTCAACGGGATTTCAGAATGGAGAAATCGGACTCTATTGGATATGGTTCGATCCATGATGAGCTTCACAGACCTCCCTGATTTTCTTTGGGGACACTCATTGTTAACTTCAATCTTATCTACTGAATAGGGTTTCCCTCTAAAACCGTTCCTACCACACCGTATGAGATATGGCACGGTAAGAAACCAAGTCTGAGTCATCTCAGAATTTGGGGTTGTCCGGCTCATGTCAAAAGACAACAAGCGGACAAGTTAGAGTTTAGGTCCTTTAGAGCTCGATTCATAGGATATCCTAAAGAGTCATTAGGATACTATTTCTACATTCCAGAAGACCACAATGTGATTGTGAGTCGACATGCCATCTTTCTTGAAAAATAGTTTATTCAAGATAGCGGCATTGGAAAGCAGATTAAGCTTGATGAGAAAGTCTCACAAGTAGCAACGAGCTAAGGACCAATTGGAACCAAATCAGGTTGAGCCAATAAGAACACTACCTCCTCCACCTCGTAGATCGGAAAGAGTTTCCCGTCCCCCTGAAAGATACTTAGGTATTATTTCAGAGGAAAGTAGAGAAAATATGTTCCTCGTAGGTAATGGTGCTCATGGTGATGATCCCAAAACCTACAACGAGGCGATATCAGATATCGACTCCGAGAAATGGCTAGAGGCAATGCAGTCAGAAATTGACTCGATGCACTCAAACCAAGTCTGGACCTTGGTAGATCCACCAGAAGGTATAGTACCTATTGGGTGTAAATGGATCTTCAAGAGAAAGATTGGTGCAGATGGGAAAATGTGGAGACATTCAAGGCTAGACTAGTGGCAAAAGGTTATAGTCAACGCGAAGGCATTGACTATCAGGATACCTTTTCCCCAGTAGGCTATGCTAAAATCCATCCGCACATTGCTTGCTGTTGCAGCCTATTTCGATTATGAAATATGGCAAATGGACGTGAAAATGGCATTCTTAAATGGATATCTTGAGGAAGATATCTATATGGAACAGCCGCTAGGTTTCACATCCAGTGATACTGATCACAAGGTTTGCAAGCTGCAAAGGTCCATATATGGACTTAAGCAAGCATCTCGGAGCTGGAACACTCATTTTCAATGATGTGATCAAAATTTTGGTTTCATCAAAAATGAAGAGGAACCATGTGTTTTCAAAAGGGTCAGTGGGAGCGCTGTTGTCTTCCTCGTATTGTACGTGGATGACATCCTCCTTATTGGGAATGATATTCCCATGTTGACCATCAGTCAAAATGTGGTTGTCCAAGGAATTCTCCATGAAAGACCTAGGTGAAGCATCCTTTATTCTAGGAATTAAGGTCTATAGGGATAGACCGAATAGGATGCTAGGACTTTCACAGAAGATGTACATAGAGGAAGTACTAAAGAGGTTTAGTATGGAAAACTCTAAGAGGGGATTAATACCCTTCAGACATGGTATTCATCTTTCCAAGAAGATGTGCCCTAGCACACCTGAGGAAATAGAACGCATGAGCAAGATCCCTTATGCTTCTGCAATAGGGAGCCTCATGTATAGGGAGCCTCATGTATGCCATGCTATGTACACGACCTGATATAGCCCATGCTGTGAGTGTCACAAGCAGATATCAGTCAAATCCAGGTGAAGAACACTGGACTTCTGTGAAATGTATCCTTAAGTACTTGAGAAGAACTAAGGATATGATGTTGGTCTTTGGTAATGGAGAACTCCAAGTCCAGGGATACACAGACTCGGATTTCATGTCCGATATAGATGATCGAAAGTCGACATCTGGAAGTCTGTTTGTGTGTGCAATGGTGGTGCTGTCAGCTGGAAGAGTTCAAGCAAACGTGATAGCAGATTCCACCATGGAAGTAGAATATATCTGCATCAGAGCTGGAAGGAGCATTTTGGTATAAGAAGTTAATAGAATCGAGTGTGCCTCTGTGATGCGAACTGGTATGTGAAATTTGCTAAGGGAGGCCAGGGTCACCAACCTGCAAAACAAAGTCCCGTCCAAAGCTGATGGAGGGTGGCTCCGGTAGGATCCTCCGATAATTAAGTCAGCTCCAGTCAATAGGAATGGAGTACTCAGTGTGGACTTCCGTAGAGTTTAGAGGAGAAGAGAGAAGGGTTTTTAGAACCTGGCATAAGTGTATCCGGAGGGTCCTTTTTATAGAGGGAGCTTATTGTAACCGTCTTGATTAATGATTGTCGTAACCGTCTTGATCAATGCTGATCGTTATGGACTTGATAAATGTCGATCGTTATTGACTTGATAAATATCGATCGTTATTATCGTGTAACCGTAGCGGGATCGCCTGTAGGAATCCATCATAAGAAGTCCGGCTTTTATGAAAGTTCGGCCATTGAGAAGCCCGTCTGTTAAAGAAGTCCGTAAGGAGTCCGTCTTTCGTAGAAGCTCGGCCATTGAAGAAGTCTGCAAGGAGTCCGGCTTTTGTAGAAGCTCGGCCGTTGGAGAAGTCCACAGGGAGTCCAGCTTTCGTAGAAGCTCGACTGTTAGAGAAGTCTGCAAGAAGTTTGGCTTCCGTAGAAGCTCGATCGTTGGAGAAGTCCACACGGAGTCCGGCTTTCATAGAAGCTTGGCCGTTGGAGAAGTTCGGTCGAGGGACTATTGCTGTGGAGTTCGGCCGACTGAAGGGACGGCCGCTTAAGGAGTTCGACCGCTGGGAGTTCGAAGGAGCTCGGTCGCTTAGCACTTCGGTCGGTGTAATAGTTCGGCCAAGACCAATCCATCGAAGTTCTTTCATGGTTACTGGCCACATCAGGCTGGACACTGAACTTGACTTTGGTAGGAGCGGGGTTTATCCCCAACACTAGCCCCCCACTCCCGAGTTCGAAACTCGAAGGAAGGGAGTGCAGACAAGGTGACTGCCGAAGTCTTCTTTCAGGCTCCGTGCTGATTTAGGTCGAAGCTCGGGGGAGATCTCATCTCTGGCTAAAGTTGATGTTGAAGTTGAAGCTCTCCAGCCGAGGTTAATACGGCGCTCGGGAGAGATCCTATCTCTCGTCGAGGTCGAAGTTGATGCTCTCCAGCCGAGATTGGTTCGGTCGCTCGGGGGAGACCTTACTTCTCGCCGAGGTCGAAGTTGACGCTCTCCGATCGAGGTTGGCCCGGTCGCTTGGGGGAGACCTTATTTGATCGAGGTTGGTAGGGTCGCTCGGGGGAGATCTTATCTCCTTTGGCCGAGGTTGATGCGGGCGCTCACGTTAGGACGAGATTATCTCTAGTCTTATCTCTATCCGAAGTGGAAGTTGAGGCTCTCCGACCGAGGTTGGCTTGGTTGCTTAGGTTAGGATGAAATTCTCCTCCTATTTCCTACTTTGACTGTGCTCGCATTAGGACGAGGTTCTCCTCCTATTCCTAACGGATTGTGGGGGCACATTCGGACCGTCATCCGTCTCCTTCCGTCTCATCTAAAGTGAACGAGGCCTTCGACTTTGCTCACGTTAGAACGAGATCCTCCTCCTATTCCTAACGAGCTGTGTGGGCACTTACGGACCGTCGTCCGAGCCTCTCCCCCCATCTCGTCCTTTGTGAATGAGGCCTCCGGGTTGTCAACAGTCGCTCGGAAGAGATCTTATCTCTAGCCGAGGTTGTTGCTCGCGTTAAGACGAGGTTCTCCTTCTATTCCTAACACGGCGATTATTGGCTGCTTCTTCCTGGCAGCGCATCCCCAAATTCTGTGTTTCAGGGTCGTGGTAGCATTGTTCCTCCATATTTTCTCCGACAGTAAGTCCCGAGCCGGATGGGCATTTTCTCCGACAGTAAGTCCCGAACCAGATGGCCTCCTCTATCTCATGCTGGCCTTCCCAATTTGGAGCAAGCTCTTGGCTTTGTTGCTGGGAGACGACGAATTGCCGAGGTACTAAGTTCCTCCTCGGGGTAATGCTGATGATGCCGTGAGGCGGCCGACCTTATCATTTCTTGTTACGGTAGCGCCCTTCACCGATCTTCAGGCTGACATCGAATAAATTTACCCAGCCGCCCCTTTCATCTCGGAGCTGGATGCACTCCTCAGTGTCATGGCCGTGGTTGCAATGGTAGAGGCAGTACTTGCTTCGATCACGCTTATTTGGGGGAGACTGTAACCCTTCTGGTCTTGGTAGTTGGTTCTTAACTTCGGTGAGAATCTGAGTTCGAGGAGCATTGAGGGTGGCATAGTTGCGGAACCTTCTGGGAGGAGGGCTTCTTTGTGCCCCTCTGTTGGGGTTTCCTTGGTCCTTGGAGTCATACTCGAGAGGGAGTCCTCGCTTGCCCTGGGGCGGTTGTGAGCTTGGCCGAACTTTGTCTCACCTCGTGTGAAATCTTTGTTGGTGACATACTCGAGCGGGAGTTCGACCTTGCGTGCGCCGAACTTCATTTCGATGACGAGCTTCGAGGCGGAGTTTGGCCTCACTTGCGCCAAACTTCATTCCGCTTTTCTGTGAGACCCTCCGTGGGAGAACTTTCTGTTGCCTTTGTCCGAACTTCCTTGAGGACGAGCTCGAGGGGAGCTCGGCTTTCCTCGCACCGAACTTCATTCTGAATCTTCATTCCGCTTTCTCGCGAGACCCTCCACGGGAGAACTTCCTGCTGCTTTTGTCTGAATTTTCTGGAGGACACACCGGACTTCATTCCGCTTTCCCACGAAAGCTTTCACGGGAGATCTTCCTGCTTCTTTTGTCTAGACTTTCTTGACGACGAGCTTGAGATGAAGCATGGCTTAGCTTCCCCAGACTTCATTCCACCTCCTGTGAATTCTTTGTAGGAGGCTTCCTTGGTGGCTAGCTCGAGGTGAAGTTCGGCCTCACTTGCGCTGGGGAGGTCGTGGACGTGGCCGAACTTAATTCTGCCTCCTTGGACGTGGCCGAACTTCATTCCGCCTCTTTGCAAAACCCTCTCTCGGGGATGTTCATGCCCCTTTGTCGAAGCTTCCTTGGAGTCAGGGAGTCCTCGCTTGTCTTGCGGTGGTCAGAGAGCCCTCCTTCTAGCGCCAATTTGTTGACGCTGAATTTGATCATCGTCGGAATTCGTTGGAGTGGAGGTCGATGAGGTCACCGCCGGGGACCTGCAAAATAAAGTCCCGTCCGGAGCTTGTGGGGGGTGCCTCCGGTAGGACCCTCCGATGATCAAGTCAGCTCCAGTCAATAGGAATGGAGTGCTCAGTGTGGACTTCCGTAGAGTTTAGAGGAGAAGAGAGAAGGGTTTTCAGAACCTGGCGTAAGTGTATCCAGAGGGTCCTTTTTATAGAGGGAGCTTGTTGTAACCGCCTTGATTAATGATTGTCATAACTATCTTGATCAATGCTGATCGTTATGGACTCGATAAATGCCGATCGTTATGAACTCGATAAATGCCGATCGTTATTGACTCAATAAATGCCGATCATTATTATCATGTAACCATAGCGGGATCACCTGCAGGAATCCGTCATAAGAAGTCCGGCTTTCATCAAAGTTCGGCCATTGAGAAGCCCATCCGTTGAAGAAGTCCGCAAGGAGTCTGGCTTCCGTAGAAGCTCGGCCGTTGGAGAAGTCCACAAGGAGTTCGGCTTCCATAGAAGCTCGGCCGTTAGAGAAGTCCACAGGGAGTCCAGCTTCCGTAGAAGCTCGGCTGTTAGAGAAGTCCGCAAGGAGTTTGGCTTCCGTAGAAGCTCGATCGTTGGAGAAGTCCACAGCGAGTCCGACTTTCATAGAAGCTCGGTCGTTGGAGAAGTTTGGTCGAGGGACTATTGCTGTGGAGTTCGGTCGGCTGAAGGGACGATCGCTTCAGAAGTTCGGCCGCTGGGAGTTCGAAGGAGCTCGACCGCTTAGCACTTCGATCGACTGTAATAGTTCGGCCAAGACCAATCCGTCGAAGTTCTTTCATGGTTATTGGCCACATCAGGCTGGACACTGAACTTGACTTCGACAGAAGCGGGGTTTATCCCCAACACCATCAGATGCCATTCCTTTGTACTGCGATAATAATGGCGCCATAGCCCTTACTAAAGAGCCGAGGTCTCATCAGAAATTCAAACATATCGAGCGACGATACCACCTCATCCGTGATTACCTCAAGAAAGGATACATCAAGGTCAAGAGAGTCGACTCCGCATACAATATGGTAGACCCACTTACAAAGTCGTTGGGCCAGTAGAAGATCAAAACCCATCTTGAGAAGATGGGACTTAGATTTGTAGCCAATTGGCTTTAGGTCAAGTGGGAGTTATTAGATATGTGTGTTCTAGAAGTCAGAATTGGCTGACACTTGTTATACACTTTCAAAGATAAAATTATAATTTTGATTATAAATAATAAAATGGGTTATTTTCTATCACAATGTGTATTTAGTGTCTGTGATACATCCCTTGAGTTAATGGCAATGATAGTTCTTATTTTCAAGAGTTGAAAATTTAAGACATGAATTTTCATTATTAACTCATAAAATGCTCCTAACCGTAGGATCATCATAAGAATGGTGATTGATCCGGAAGGTTGGTATACAATTACTTCTTTATAGTAGATGAGTCTTGAGTCTACGGTGTAGAGACACTAGAGCGAGAGTACAGGTACTCGTTAGAGAATAAGGGCACTGAACGTGACCACCTCAAGCAGTCATTAGGATGTCTACCTTCTCATCGATGACTGGCTCGAAGCTGTAGTTATGTCTGGCTCTTTGACCTGAGGTGTATTAATAGTTCACCTTGAGGGTGTTATAGTTTGACTACACCATGACTCGGTCTCCTAGCCATTCGAAATCCTGAGGTGTATGTTGGCTATAGCATGTTCATTGTAGGAATTGGATTGCACCAATAGGAAATCTATCTACCTCGGTAGATAAGGAGTAGCCCTATGATGATCATGAGAATCAAGTCCATAAGCCCATGGCCATGGCAGAGTGAAATAATATAAAAGGTTTCTATTAAGATTTTCATATTGGACTTAAATCGAATGATTAATCATATGACAGATATTAGGATTTGATGAGATTATCTTAACCCCAATCCAGTTGGGACACAAGATAGAAGAACTTAATCACATAGGTAACTGCACCGAGAGGATCATTTTTAGTTCTGATGGGTTACCACCATATGCTGCTAGGTGTCATTGGTGGATTTTGAGGGCAATTAGAATGATTTAGATGATCAATCAACTAGTTGTCTGAATCTGAAAAGTTTTGATCCATCGGAAGGTGTTTCGATGATGTCGATGATAGAGATCGTGGCATATCTCATTACCATATGGAACTAAACCTAACTGGGTCACACAAATAAGGGTTTTGATCTGGATATCATCAATTGGACTAACCCAGTTCGATTGATTTGAATTAGATTTAATTAGGTTCAAGAAAATCATGCTAGCACATGATTGAGCCTAATATTCTCCTTTAATTATCATTAAAGTTTATCTTGATTGAGCCAAATATATCTGGGCTCACTCAGGTACCTTTACTTGGTTTGATTGGAGCTTTTTCAAATCAAAAAAGAATTATCTTAATTTATGAGATGAATTTGAGATAATACCTGTCATTTTTCGTCACCTGCTAAATTTTATTTCGAACATTTGGTCAAACATTGACCTTTGACATTTAGACATCTACCCATATGTCAAACCATCATAAGAGAGAGTTCTTGGACTAGTCCACCTACTAAAAAATAGATGGATAAGGGGCGCACGCCTAGAAATTCTATTTCGAACATTTGGTCAAACATTGACCTTTGACATTTAGACATCTGCCCATATGTCAAGCCATCATAAGAGAGAGTTCTTGGACTAGTCCACCTACTAAAAAATAGATGGATAAGGGGCGCACGCCTTCCTAGGCATGCGCCTATGGATAAAGCATCTGGAGTCCCATACAGATGGGACTTTAGTTGCTTTGGGGATTCTACTTGGATGGCGCCTAGAAGACTGCTTTGACCTAGTCTTGGTGCCATCTAAGGATGATTCAGAGGGGCTCTCATCTAATTGGATTAGATGATGCCATCCCACTAATCAGATTTAGATCTGATTGTACAGAAGTCATGATTGGTCGGGACGATGTGTTACTGCATAGCGCAATAGGGTCTATAAAAATCCTATCTGCACCAAAATCAAAGATGCTTGACCCATTGCCCATGCTATAAGGCTGCCCCTCTTCCTCCTCCATGCCATCTTTAGGTGTTCTCTCTCCTATCCATGCCTAAGAATTTTTAGGCACAAGTTTGGTGCGATCCAAGCAAGAGAAAGGTGACAGAAAAAGAAAAAAGGCAGCACTGCTATAAAAGACAACTCATATCTTCGAAAAAAGTTTTGAAGATCTTCAAAATCAGATCTAGATATGATTTTTGGAGAAGTGATAAAGAAGGAGGAGATTTCTAGATCCTATCTAAGTGGATATCGATAGAGGCCAGGTACTTGCGTGGCTAGATCCAGAACCTCAGACAGACATCAGGATCATCATAGGATAATCAGATTATCCATAATAAGATAAAATTAAATTAGATTTAATTTATTTTTTATTTTATTTTATTTTTTTATTAGATCAATAATATCAGATCTGAAAAATTTTAGATTTGATCTGGATCCAAGAGAAAAATTTTTGAAATATCTTTCTTAATCCAATTAGATCTGAACGAATCTGATCCAAAAAATTAAAATTTTTTTATTGATTAGATCAGATTCGAAGCCTAGTGAATTCGCACCATTAAGGCGATCTGGTAGAGTACCCTGCCATCCAGATAGATACTATGAATTCTTGATCCAGGATGGTGATTTCATCAAATTTGATAAGAACGATGAGGATTCGATCACTTATATGGATGCGATGTAGAGATCCGACTCTGAAAAATGACTAGAAGTCATGAGATCCGAAATGAATTTCATGAAGGTCAATGATGTATGGACATTAATTGACCCTCCTGAAGGGGTTAAACCTATTGGGTGTAAATGGATATTCAAAAGAAAAAAGGTGCAAACGAAAAGATGGTGACCTATAAAGCCCATTCGATTGCCAAGGGGTATCGTCAATATTATAGTATTGACTATGACGAGATATTCTTCCCAGTGGCAATGCTCAAATTCATTCAGATAATGCTTATAATAGCTGCCCACCTAGACTATGAGATCTGGCAGATGGATGTGAAGATGATTTTTCTAGATGGAGAGCTAACCGAAGAGGTATATATGATACAACCTAAGGAGTTCACATCCACAGATGAGTCCAAGGTGTGCAGGCTTCAGAGATCCATTTATGGATTAAAGCAAGCATCTTGGAGTTGGAACATGCATTTTGATAAAGTGATCAAAACATATGGCTTCGTTAAGAGCGGAGAAGAAACAAATGGGCAAATGGTCTAGCAGTGGTATTCCTTATTTTATACGTGGATGACATTCTCTTAATCGAGAATGACATGCCCACATTATAAAGAATAAAAGTTTGGTTGTCATCACAGTTCTCCATGAAGGACTTGAATGAAGCATCCTACATCCTAGGGATGAAGAGCTATAGGAATAGATCTAAAAGGATGCTTGGTGTATCCTAGTCCATGTACATAGAAACTATGCTAAAGAGGTTTAGTCTGGAGAATTCAAAAAAGGACTATCTTTTGATAGGCCAAGAAATTTCTCTCTCTAAGAAGGGTTGTCCAATAACTCCTGAAGAGAGAGAGAGAGAGAGCATATGAGTAGAATTTCATATGCTTCGATAGTGAAATCTATTATGTATGCAATGACATGTATGAGATCAGACGTGGCATACTCATTAGAAGTAGTGAGTAGATATCAATCTGACCCTGAAGAAAATCACTGAAAGGTGATTAAAACCATCTTTAAGTATTTGAAAAATACTAAGGACCAATAGTTGGTTTATGGTGAGTTAGATCTGAAACTTGTGGGGTTTACAGACTCTAGCTTTCAATCTGACCATGATGACAGTAAAAGTATGTCAGGATATATCTTTACTCTAAATGGTGGAGCCATCTGCTGGAAAAGTTTCAAGCAGCATACAATGGCTGACTCTATTTGTGAAGCAGAGTACATGATAGCATCAGATGCAGCAAAAAAGCTATGTGGCTGAGAAAGTTAATCACCGAGCTCGGAGTAGCATCCTCCATTGATGGTCCAGTCCTGCTCTACTGCGATAGTACCAGCGCCATAGCTCAAGCAAAGGAATCGAAGGCATACTAGCAGACAAAGTACATTCTGCACCTCTTTCATTTGATCGATGAGATCATGGATCATGGTGACGTCGACCTTCAGCAGATTAATGAAAAGGAGAACCTAGCCGACCCCTTCACTAAAGCTCTGACAATTAAGAAGTTCGACAACCATAAGTCAAAGATGGATACTAGATACTATGCCGAGTGGCTTTAGGACAAGTGGGAGTTGTTGGAAATTGTGTCTCAAAGCCAATCATTAGCCTATTGATGGTTGATATATTGTAATTAATTTATTAATTAAATAAAAAATATTTTGGCATTCTTTTTCATCGTAAATTTACATCTTCTAATGAACTCCATTATTGTGATGAAGTCCTTAGAACTATTTAGTTTCGATAAAAAGAGAATTTATCGATTAGTCCTTAAATTTGTTTACGATCAAATGATAGGCTATTAATTAGGATGACAACGTTTATCGAGCATAGGTCGCTATATGCCATATAGGTTGGTTGTCCTCTTAACCAAGGAGTGTGGAGACAATAGAATGGCATACAGGTGAGATGTATGGCTACATCATCATTGAACGTGACTAACTTCAGAGCATTCTACTGTCAAGAATGTCTCTGATGGGATATATGTATAAGTATCCCTTAGACCTGAGATCACCTCAATGACTTGCAAGCAACTCACTGTGCTTTGGTACCGGACTAACTAAATTTCTAATTTAGCAATGAAAGACTTTTGGGCATAGTCAAGTACTTGTGAAGTCAGAGTGTGATCAAGATGAAATTGACCACTCTAAGAGTTGGAGAAGAATGTATCACTATATTTCAATATAGCAAAATCTTGATCGGGATAATCCATCAGATAGATTTGATATTTTAAAATATAATATGGATAACCTGATCAGAGTTGACAGTTGAACTCTAAGGTGTCCTACGAGCATTATGGTCAAGGGGATGAATTATATGGAAACTATATTCGCATGGGTTCTAAGGATGGTATTCTATACCTTTCGACCTATCCGGCCATCGGGTATCATTGCTAGATGATCATTTTGATTGGTATAAAAATTTATTTCTATACTACTGACTTAGGTTTGGACCTATGAGGTCACACACATTAGAGTTCACATTTCGATCGGATGGTTGATTAGTGATTTAAAATTATTTTAGCGTTAAATAATCAATACGATTGGTGTTTAATCTAGTGCAAGTGTTGCAGGAGGATCGATTAGTAATTTGATTATTGATTAGCTTAATTTGATTAAGTCAGAAGGCTGAGATTATGTCTAATTAAATATGATTTAATTAGATTTGGTTTGGGCTTGATTGGATTAAGTCCAATTGGCTTATTGGATAAGTCAAGTACAAGGAAGAACTAGTCCTAGTCTAACTAGGATTCGGATTAACCCAATTTTCTAATTTAATTAAAAAATTAAATTAAAATTAAATATAATTTAATCTAATTTAATTAAGTCTTTAAATGGGTTAAGGTCTTATTTAATTGGGTTGGTTTATTCTTATTTTTATTTGGTTAAAAGATCTTGTTTGACCAAGTTAAAATAGGAGTCCTAGTGTGACTAGGACTTCCTATTCCTTATGCCACCTAATCCTCATGCCCCACCCTTTTCTCTTTATATTTTTATGTGAATAATCTCCATGCCCAAGGTTTCTCACACCTCCCTTCTCTCTTCCTTTTTCTCATATGAAAGTTTGTTGGAAGATAAGTCAGAAGGAGAATTAGTTTTGCTTAAGGATTCTATGAGATAGAATCCTTGTCAACCAAAACTCTTTCCATAAGTGTGCCAACCCATCCTTCCTTATTTTCTTTGATTTTCATGATAAAAAAAGGATATTTTTTTGTGCACCCCCTTTGCTGATCCATGGCAGAAAAAAAGGTGGGGGTGCCCAAGAGTTGGGCGCCCCAACCACTTTCCTTATTTGGTCCTTCCTAGTCTAGGTTTTTGATCTAATTTGAGCTCTACATATCTCTTTATTTAAAGAGAATTTTTAGCTAAAATTTTTATAGATTGTAGACATTTGAGAGTCCTCTTTGGTATTGAAAAATCATAGAAAAATTCATCTGGATCATGGAGATATTGAAAACATAAATCAAGATATCTAGAAAAAGAACAAAGAAGAAGAAGAGGGTCATCTTCTAGGATTTTTGTTCCAGATCTCTTCCTCCCATTTTGTGAGCTTTTGAGAGATGTCTTAGCATCATAAATCTTTCTCTTTTCTTCTAGTATTTTGAAGTATCCAAGTTTCAAAGAAGAAAGCATCGAATCAATCATCGAAGAGAGATCAGCACAATGCTAGTATACTGTGCTGATTTCCTACATCAGGATCTCTGATTGTATTCGTGGACTCGTGTGGATGACTCCTAGAGGTCGGACGTATGTGCGGCTCATGACTTCATCCTCAAGTCTGGATCAGTAAGTTAGAATGTCTAACTTGCTTAGGTAATAGATCTGATCTATTAACTTCATACCTGCATTTGATGTAGTGTAGATCTAGGTTGATTTGATCAATCTTTTTTTTCTTATTTGATTTTAATTTTTAATTTAATATCATATCTTGATCATGTAATAGATTTGAGATTTAGGTATTTATATATTTATTTAAATAAATATTTAATTTATTTAAGTCTTTCGCTGCATAATCTTGAAAAAGTTTCAAGATTTACTCGTGAAACCCTAGATCTGATTTCTTCAATTGGTATTAGAGCCAGATTCTTGTTACATGATTTTTGTGCATGTTTAGATTATTTCTTAGATTAGATCTAATTCATAATTTAATTATTAAATCTAAAATTAAAAAAAAATAGATCTCATGAACTGCCATAAGATTATCCTGCTGTAAGGTTTATCCCTTACAGTAAAAAGGTTATCCTAGTTCATGATGATCTGACTCTAATCATAAATTTATTAGATTTGATCTAATTTTATTTATGATTTAATAGATTTAAAATAGTTTTAGATCTAAAAATAAAATATTTTAGATTGCATGGACTGTCATAAGATTGTCTTGCTGTAAGGTTTATCCTTATAGTGAATAGGTTGTCCTAGTACATGCTGATCTAAAATATTGATCATAAAATTTTAGATCAGATCTAAAAGATTTTATGGTCTGATTAAAAATATTTTAATCTAATTTTAATCATCATAAATGTGTTAGATTTGATCTAGAAAGATTTATGATTGATTATTATTAAAACTGTTTCAATTACATGAACCTATTTAGATTAGATCTAAAGTAGTTTTATGTTTATTTTACTTGCATATTGATTATGAATCAAACATGCAACTTGATTGATAGAACCATATTGTAAAAATATTTTACAAATATAAAAATCATTTTCGAAAAGCCGAACCCCAACCCTCAGTCCAAAACTTAATTGAGAATTAAGAAGTTGATTGATTAGGATATAGGATTATGAATTAAAGATCCTAAGGCACAAATCATAACACATTGGATTAAATGGATTAGTGAAGATTAGATCCATTAATTGGGTTAGACCTAGGGTTAGATTAAAGAATGGACTTAATTAGAGAATTGACTAAATCTAATCAATTATTGTCTTAGATTAGATCAAGAATTCTCTAGATCAATTACAATAGTTGTAGTTGGTCAAGTCCATCTCTTTAACAAGATCCAAGATGGACTTGATTCTTGACTATGCGGTCTAGCATGAACTGTTAGGCTGATCTAATTGAAACTAATTAAATCAGTTGGTGTCTAAGGTAAACTAGATCGATAATTTTTAATTGGCAGCCCACTTACCTAGCAATTTCTCATGATGTCTTAGGCAAGCTTTGGCAGACCCTCTGTAATCTTATGTGCTACATGCAGAATAATCATTCATCATTGTCATCAATTTGGAGCTTTTTTCTTTTTTTTGCTAATGGTGGTGATGTCACTGTCATCATCTACCAGATTTGATTCAATCGTGTCTGCTTCTTATTGTAGTTGTGTTAAGGCTATTGTGGTTAGTGATTTTTTATTTTTAAGATTCTATTGAAAAAAAGAATAAGATAGTAAGAGAAATTATTTATTTAGTTATAAAAGTATTTTTGCATTTGGAGATTTGAGATTTTACTTGTCTCACTGTGCTTGATGACAATTGAAGTTCTTTGATGTTGTCTCCTGCTCCATACATCATCTCCTATAAAGTAGTTTTGGTTTATAATGAGTGCTTTAATATTATTTATCAAAACTATGAGAGCAAAAATTGTTTACCTCAGTTAAGTTGTTGATTTTATAGTCATTTTCCAATTTCTCATCAGCTTCAAATATTTTCATCACAGTGTAATTATGGAACCCTTCTTTGATGTTGTAGTCATTCAATTTTATTTTGAAGACTATCTTTTTGTTCAGAAGATCATAGATTTTTTGTGGAACCCTTATTGAGTTAATATCATGCTGCTTTAAAAGTTTTGAGGCTGTGACATTCAGCAAATTCTCAATGTGTTTGTTGAAAATTGTCATGGTCGCACTTCCCGAGTGGTCCTCAACTTTTGCAATGATCTTAAATCTTTGTTAATAATAAGATTTGTTAGTATTATGTCTTTATCTATTGTAAAAAAGCAGTGAGTAATGGCTAGTTTTGTTGAAAAAGTAAGTAGATGGAATAAAAGACTTTGGAATTGGATAGCTAACTTTTGTATTACACACTTTGCATTCATAATTGTTGTTTGAGAATATAACTTTTCTTGTACAATTAGTGCAGAAGATGTAAGCCCAACTGAATCTTTCTTCAAGTGCAACAATAGTTGCGCAAACTGTGAAGATAGTATGCTACATGAAGAGAGGATAGCAATGTTTGTTAGGAACAGTTAGGTATTTATATTGGAAGTACTTGGGCTTACTTTGTTTTCTGTTTTGCCATGCATATCTTTTAATTGCTGGATAGTTCTTCTATTGAAAAATGTTTATTCTTCAATAGTTTATGAGCATTATTTTGGGAGTGCAATTGTTTAACCTGAGTTACTGTGGTGCCAAACCTGTAATAAAAAAGTATGATGAGTATCGTGTAAAAAAGATAGTTTGTATAGTTTTTTGTAGAATTATTCTTGCTTTTGTTTAAGTTTTGCAACTTCTGGGATTTTAAGATTTTTGTAGATCTTTGTTGCAGTGGTTGATGAGAGGTTGTACTTGTTTGTATAGAAAAAAAATATGATAATAAATCTTTTGCTATTAATAGTTGTAATAAACTAAAAAATTTTGTTACCTTGAAATAATTTTATTGTTGTTGCAGTGATAATAAGAATGCAAGCACTTATGTCATCTTTGTTGATGTCAAAAGTGACTTCTTTATTAGTTGGCCCCAAAGTATGACTTTAATTTTGTCATCACTAAATATTATTTTTAATACATAAAAATAATAATTTTTAATATAAAATAAAATGACAAATGTAAATTTTTTTCTTTGTTAGTACTTATCTTTCAAGTAGTAGCTCCAAGTCTCTTTTCTATAGAGTTCTGCCCTTTGCTTGTATATTGTCTATGTCACCAATTGCTGTCAGCTTTCCAATTACATCTGTAATGATTGTAAATGCATTTATGTTATAATAAACAATGCAAATATAGGTATTGTAATGATTGATGTTGATCTGTTATTACTTGTAAGATACATATTTTTGTTGCATCGTTGAGATATGAGATTCATATCAGCAAAGTAAAAGTGGAATAACGAGATTTGTGTAACTTCAATCTTGACTTCTTTAAGTATTGTGGTCAAGTAGAAAATAATCTTCATGTCATTGGTAACTGCTCTATAATCATATAATGCTTGAACTACTTTAAAATTTATTATGAAGTAGCACCGACCCTCTTCTATTCTTTGTTTAAACCATTCAATTTGGTTATTTCTTATTGTTGCTTGCATCATAGTCAACTGTGAAGTAATAGAACAATAATATTAGTTGTGTGTTGATGTAAATTAGTTGTATTAATGTGGATTTGTTTGCGCTAACCTTTTCATCCAATAGGATCATTTCTAGTCCAATAGTATCATTTGTTTTGATATTTGTAGCTGTCCATAGTCGGATGACCCGTGCCTTTATCGTCCATGTATCATTGTCTGAAGATAATTTGCTTAAGAGAGAGAGTACTTTCAAGAATCCATCAATCTGCATAATATAAAAAAGTAAATTATTAGAATAAAGTAAGAAAATTTAATTATTTATTTTATTTGATAAATATTGTTCATACCAATCAATTAGCATATAATATGTTACTGAAAATTTCTGGGTAGATAATGTTTTTTGCTGTGTTGGCTTGTTCAGGCTCCCTTTTGTAGGACATGGGAAAAGGGCCACGGATCTTCTTGCCTTAGTATATACTAGTGTGTGTGGCCCATTTGACGTATCGATTAGAGGCAATTTTGTCTACTTCATAATCTTTATCGATGATTTATCTAGGTATAGGTATGTATATCTTATGAGACACAAGTCTGAAGCTTTTGAAAAGTTTAAAGAATTCAGATATAAAATAGAAAAGCAAATTGAAAAACCAATTAAGGTTCTTTGATCAGATCGAGGAGGTGAATATCTTAGTCGAAAATTTTTAGACTATCTCAAGGAAAAATGGCATAGTCTCTCAATGGACTCCACCAGGAACACCTCAACTCAACGGGATTTCAGAACGGAGAAATCGGACTCCTATTAGGATATGGTTCGATCCATGATGAGCTTCACAGACCTTTCCTGATTTTCTTTGGGGACACTCATTGTTTATTAACTTCAATCTATTACTGAATAGGGTTCCCTCTAAAACCGTTTCCTACCACACCGTATGAGATATGGCACGGTAAGAAACCAAGTCTGAGTCATCTCAGAATTTGGGGTTGTCCGGCTCATGTCAAAAGACAACAAGCGGACAAGTTAGAGTTTAGGTCCTTTAGAGCTCGATTCATAGGATATCCTAAAGAGTCATTAGGATACTATTTCTACATTCCAGAAGACCACAATGTGATTGTGAGTCGACATGCCATCTTTCTTGAAAAATAGTTTATTCAAGATAGCGGCATTGGAAAGCAGATCAAGCTTGATGAGAAAGTCTCACAAGCAGCAACGAGCTAAGGACCAAGTGGAACCAAATCAGGTTGAGCCAATAAGAACACTACCTCCTCCACCTCGTAGATCGGAAAAGAGTTTTTCCGTCCCCCTGAAAGATACTTAGGTATTATTTCAGAGGAAAGTAGAGAAAATGTTCCTCGTAGGTAATGGTGCTCATGGTGATGATCCCAAAACCTACAACGAGGCGATATCAGATATCGACTCCGAGAAATGGCTTAGAGGCAATGCAAGTCAGAAATTGACTCGATGCACTCAAACCAAGTCTGGACCTTGGTAGATCCACCAGAAGGTATAGTACCTATTGGATGTAAATGGATCTTCAAGAGAAAGATTGGTGCAGATGGAAATGTGGAGACATTCAAGGCTAGACTAGTGGCAAAAGGTTATAGTCAACGCGTGAAGGCATTGACTATCAGGATACCTTTTTCCCAGTAGGCTATGCTAAAATCCATCCGCACATTGCTTGCTGTTGCAGCCTATTTCGATTATGAAATATGGCAAATGGACGTGAAAATGGCATTTCTTAAATGGATATCTTGAGGAAGATATCTATATGGAACAGCCGCTAGGTTTCACATCCAGTGATACTGATCACAAGGTTTGCAAGCTGCAAAGGTCCATATATGGACTTAAGCAAGCATCTCGGAGCTGGAACACTCGTTTCAATGATGTGATCAAAAATTTGGTTTCATCAAAAATGAAGAGGAACCATGTGTTTTCAAAAAGGGTCAGTGGGAGCGCTGTTGTCTTCCTCGTATTGTACGTGGATGACATCCTCCTTATTGGGAATGATATTCCCATGTTGACATCAGTCAAAATATGGTTGTCCAAGGAATTCTCCATGAAAGACCTAGGTGAAGCATCCTTTATTCTAGGAATTAAGGTCTATAGGGATAGACCGAATAGGATGCTAGGACTTTCACAGAAGATGTACATAGAGGAAGTACTAAAGAGGTTTAGTATGGAAAACTCTAAGAGGGGATTAATACCCTTCAGACATGGTATTCATCTTTCCAAGAAGATGTGCCCTAGCACACCTGAGGAAATAGAATGCATGAGCAAGATCCCTTATGCTTCTGCAATAGGGAGCCTCATGTATGCCATGCTATGTACACGACCTGATATAGCCCATGCTGTGAGTGTCACAAGCAGATATCAGTCAAATCCAGGTGAAGAACACTGGACTTCTGTGAAATGTATCCTTAAGTACTTGAGAAGAACTAAGGATATGATGTTGGTCTTTGGTAATGGAGAACTCCAAGTCCAGGGATACACAGACTCGGATTTCATGTCCGATATAGATGATCGAAAGTCGACATCTGGAAGTCTGTTTGTGTGCAATGGTGGAGCTGTCAGCTTGGAAGAGTTTCCAAGCAAACAGTGATAGCAGATTCCACCATGGAAGCAGAATATATCGCTGCATCAGAGGCTGCAAAGGAAGCATTCTGGTATAAGAAGTTTGCTGCAGAAATCGAAGTAATGCCATCAGATGCCATTCCTCTATACTGCGACAACAATGGCGCCATAGCCCTTGCTAAGGAGCCGAGGTCTCACCAAAAATCCAAGCACATTGAGCGGCGATACCACCTCATCCGCGATTACCTCGAGAAGGATTACGTCGAGGTCAAGAGAGTCAACTCCGCAGATAATGTGGCAGACCCACTTACAAAGCCGTTGGGCCAGCAGAAGATCGAAGCCCACCTTGAGAAGATGGGACTTAGACTTGTAGCCAATTGGCTTTAGGACAAGTGGGAGATTGTTAGATATATGTGCCCTAGAAGCCAGAATTGGCTGACACTTGTAATACACTTCTAGGGGCAAAATTATAATTTTGACTAAAATCAATAAAATGGGTTATTTTCTATCACATATGTGTATTTAGTGTCTGTGATACATCCTTTGAGTTAATGGTAATGATAATTCATATTTTCAAGAGTTGAAAATTTAAGACATGAATAATCATTATTAACTCATAAAATGCTCCCGACCATAGGATCATCACGAGGATGGTGATTGATCCGGAAAAGGTTGGTGTACAATCGCTTCTCTTTAGTAGATGAGTCTTGAGTCTACGGTGTGGAGACACCGGAGCGAGAGTACAGGTACTCGTTAGAGAACGAGGGCACTGAGCGTGACCACCTCGAGTAGTCATTAGGGAGTCTACCTTCTCGTCAATGACTGACTCGATGCTGCAGTAGTGTGTCTGGTTCTTTGACCTGAGGTGCATCGGCAGTTCACCTTGAGGGTGTTATAGTTTGACTACACCATTACTCGGTCTCCTAGCCATATGGAACCCTGAGGTGTATGTTGGCTATAGCATGTTCATTGTAGGAACTGGATTGCATCAAGATGGAATCTATCTACCTCGGTGGTAGAGGAGCAGCCCTATGATGATCATGAGAATCAAGTCCAGAAGCCCATGGCCATGGCAGAGTGAAATAATAGAAAGAGTTTCTATTTAGATTTTCACATTGGACTCGAATCGAATGATTACATCATATGACAGAAACTAGGGTTTGACGAGTTCACCTTAACCCTAATCTGATCGGGGCTCAAGATAGAAGAACTTAATCACACAGGTAGCTGCACCAAGAGGTTCGCATTCAGCTCTGATGGGTTGCCACCATATACTGCTAGGTGTCACTGGTGGATTTTGGGAGCAATTAGAATGATTTAGATGATCGATCATTCTAGCTGTTCGAATCAGAAGAGTTCTGATCCATCGAAAGGAGTTTCGATGATGTCGATGATAGAGATCATGACATATCCCATTACCATACAGAACTGAACCTAACTGGGTCACACAAACAAGGGTTTGAATCTGGTGATCATCAATTGAACTGATCTAGTTCAATTGATCTGAATGAGATTCAATTAGGTTCAAGAAAATCGTGCTAGCACTCGATTGAACCTAACGTTCTTCTTTTGCTATCATAAATAAGTTGTCCTGACTGAGCCAAAGGAGTTTGTGCTCAATCAGAGGCCTTCATATGGTCTGACTGGAGGTTGTCCAAGTCAGAAAAGGTTGTCTTATTTTGTAAGACATACCTGCCATTTTTGGTCACCTGCTATTTCTTGTCTTTGACTTGGTCAAAAGTTGACCTTTGACTTGGTCAAAATTCATGACTATTGACTTTTGACCACATGTCATGCACCTATTGGAGAGCTGGTGGGGCCCCCTCCAAGATGGCAAGGCCCCAGTGGCGCACTGGAGCCCTAGGATGGGCCCAAGTTGCTTGATTGGACTCCAGTCCTTGTTGGACCAAAGACTCCACCTTCTTTTGATTCCAATCTTGAGTTCTCTAAGAATCCAGTTTGACTGAGGTGCCTCTAAGAGGAATCCAGGGGACTCTCTATTCCCACCAATCAGATTTAGATCTGATTTCATAAAAGGGTTGTGATTGGTTGGGAAGAAGAGGAGTTGGATCACAGCAGGTCTATATAATAAGACCCTGCGCCCAACTCAGATTGAGAGGAATAAGAGTTTCCAACGCCCCAAGGCTGCCTCTCCCTTTCTTTCTCCATGCCAAACCACCTTCTTCTCCTCTCCTCTCCACGTCCAAAAGGAGTTTTGGAGTTTGGTGCGATTCAGAAAGAAAGGCGATCAAAAATAAGAAGGCTGCGCTGCTGCAAAGGACTGCTGCATATCTTCAAAAGGAGTTTTGAAGATCCTTCAAGATCAGATCTAGATCTGAATTTTTGGAGAGATGAATAGAGAAGAAGAGGATCTCCAGATCCACCGAGTGGATACCGGTAGAGGCCAGGCGCTTGCGTGGCTAGATCCAGAACCTTCCGCTGCATACAGGATCATCAACAGGATAATAGGATTACCCAAATCAGGTAAATTAAATTTGATTTAATTTATCCTTATTTTTTTATTTAAAATAATAAAATCAATCTGAAAATCCAGATCTGATTAGATCAAGAAAAAAAATTTTGAAATATATCTCTTGATCTGATCAGATCTGAACGAACTTGATCCGAGAAAACAGAATTTTCCTTCAAGATCCATTAACATTGGATCACGATCAAGATACCTCCTTCACAACAAGCCTTAACAATATACAGTTAGAATTTTATTTTAATTTAATTTTTCTTTAATTTATCTAAATATCCTAAATATTCAGTATTGAAGTGCCAGGATCTATATTGTTGGATGCTATTGAAAAACATAATTTTGAAGATATGCTCTTTCGAATCCAATCAGCACCATTTGAGATTATGTGATTCAAATAGACTTTGTTATTTTATATATTCTCTATGTCAAATATTGATATTTCTATCATGATTCCACATAAATCACAATTTCAATTTACAGGATCGTAAGCTCTTACACTATATGCTAGTGGATTCACTCATACATACTTATGGCGATTATTTCAGTAAATCACATTAAAGGATTCTAGACAATGAATATAATATTATTACATACACATATAGTACGATAATAATAAAATTTTATTCATATATACTCCATAAATCGGACATATTAGGTTGGAACCATATATAAATTCTCAATATGGTCAAATTGAATGATTTATACTTAAGGGACGGGTCGGGTAATTAGGCTGAATAGTCATATAGGTAATTGTTTGATATGAACATAACTCAATCTTTCCTGTAGATTCTCCGATTTTAATGAGCATATAGATATTACAGTTATTCACATATTAATTCTAAATACTCATTTACATACACTACTACTACATATATGAGATACTATCATAACATAATAATTAATCTCATGTTTATGTAGTAGTAAGCCTATGTTCATGAGTATTTCATATAGTTATCTATATTTTAGATCTTAATTTCAGGTTATGTTTCGCTCTCCATACTAATTTATATATATATTTTTATCAACATAATTTAACTCAAATAATTCCTCATTTATTGATGGATAATATCCTAGCATCACATGATCTCATTATAGCTCTACTCAATACATACTTAAATATTATATCAGTTTGATATATTTTTTTTATATACTTCTCATCTTAGGGAGTGGTCTAATATTATTCCTAATCTTAGATCTCAATACACTCCTTATACTGACTTTATTGCAAGTACTTTATATATTGATTACTAGTCACCATAAGTACTATTTCATATCTATCACTATTGTCATTGAACATACTTATAAAAATTCATTACATAACCATCATATGTTCTTGTAGTTAACTAATAATAGCTAGTGGAGTATTTTGTACTTTGTATAATCACTTGAGTGATGATATTACAGATTCTAAGGGATACTTATATACCTATATATCCTATCAGTAGTATTATAACCAACACATACCTCATCACATCACACACACACATCACACACACAACACACACCCACACATATATAGTAAATTCAGTAGTATAATGTACCTTCTGTAAATAGTTGGTTTCCATACATACTTTCAATTGAGATAGATATAGTTATAATATATATAATATACCCATACATCTCAATACTTTGTATTACATATAATCTTAATTATACCTTATAAGTATTGTTCTTCCACATATCATAACTATATTTGTGAGTAGTCTTTATAAGGTAGACAACCTAGACCTTAATATCATTGGTAAACATTAACATACATACATATATTAGCTATGATATCCATTTATATTTGCTCAATAGAAGTGATCATATATGTCTGTACCTATAATTTAATATGCGTACTTTATCATTTATTTAGCTTGTATAATTATTTTTAAGGAATCTAATTAGATTAATAATTCACTCTAACTATTACTTATTTTGTCAAAACTAATATTAGTCCTTAATAGATAATATAAATTTCCTATTCAATATATATATGAGTTCATTATAAGATGTAAACTTATGTTGAAATAAATAATGAATGCCTAAATAATATAATATATTATTTCATCTATAATTATTAATTACATATAAATATACAATTACAATATATCTTCCAATATAACTCGACACTACATAACATAAACAACAAGCATATATATATCTCTTACAATGCATCAGATATATGACTTTCAGTGAAACATCATATATTATCTTCTAATGATAGTAACGTACGTATGTATCTTAAGGATAGGGTTTTTCATAATCTAAATTAATTCACATCTATAATCTTCTCACAATACTATATTTATTCTATGACTGAATTATTATTTTTCAGATATCTTTTCAGTGGCATGATAGTATATAATTATGTATCGCAATCTTACATATGGCGCTTATAGCTCTAATATAGAAATAGTCTTTATGAGGTGCTTTACAGTGAAATAAATAAATAATCTCAAACCATTAACTATATTAGATCATATGTACATTTGTATCTACTATCTAACTAATGAATGATTAAAGTACCTCAACTATGGTTGGTTCATATTTCTTAAACTACTATTTCCCTAAATTTTATTTATAAGGATAGTGAGTTTAGTTCTAATTTATCTCTTGCTCACATGATGATGTATATTTCGATATTTTGTTAATGTTGAATGTTATATGTTTAATTATGTTTTATTGTTATGGTTTGTAGTAGTAATGAGTATGTATGTCAAACTACCTACAATATGTATACATGTTTTTAACAAGGCACTCTTATTTGGGCCTTTAACAATTGATTATCTAGAAAAAAAACACATAATATACTTTTAAATTTTACCGATAATTATTTACTCTTTAATTCATATTTATAGTAGATACTTTAAACTTTATTGGGAGGCTTATGAATTCTTAGTTATCATTCATACCTAATTTTATTTTAGGATCTAATACTTTAGAAGAATTGAAACTTTATAAAGAAGCGAGATGGTCAGATGAAACCAGCTTGTCATGATTCTCACCATTTGACTTCACCAAGTCAACTTAAGGGAGACATTAATAGGTACTGGTCATAGGAAGCACCTAAGAATCAGTTATATTGATTTACCTAGTTGACATGGTCAGCTCGAATAGTCAAGTGAAATCTGATCGAAATAAAATTTACCAAGAGACTAGGTAAGTTTCGATCAGTGGCACCGGTCTGCCAAAGCTTACTTTAGACACCAATCAAAAATTGGCCAGGTAAGTGGGTCTCCAATTAATGACCATCGAATCTGATTTTTCTTAGACACCAACTGGTTTATAATAGTTTTCAATTAGATCAACCTAATAGTTTGTGCTGGACCTCCGTAGCCAAGATTAAGTCCATCTTTGATCTACGTTAAAGACACTGGACTTGACCAACTACAAACTATTATAATCTGATCTAAAGAGAATTCCTTAAACACTAATCTAAACCAATAATTGATTAGATATTTAGTCAATTCTCTAAATTAAAGTCTATTATTAATCTAACCCCTAGGATCCTAATATAAGATTAAGATCAGGACCTATCTCCACTAACCCAAATTTAAACCCAATGTATTCATGATTCGTTATCATTAGGATCTTCAACTTACAATCCTAGATCCTAATCAAACAACTTCTTTAATTCTTAATTAGTGGTTTTGGGCTGAGGGTTGGGGTTAGACTTTTTGAAAATAATTTTTATATTTTGTAAAATATTTTTACCACATGGTTCTATTCAGACCAAGTTGCAATGTTTGATTCATAATCAAAATGCAAAGTTAAACATCAACATAAATACTTTAGTCTAATCTCAAAATAGATTTCATACTATTGAAACAGTTTTCCAGAATACCAATCATCATAAATTATACTTAGATTAAATCTAATATATTTACTGATAATTTAAAATTGATTAAATATTCTTTAATTAAGATCATAAAATTTTTTTAGATCTACATCTAAAATTTTATGATCAAATATTTCGATCACACGTACTAGGACAACTTTTTTCACTGTAATGGGTAAATCTTACAGGCCGGACCAAACCTTATACGCAGTCCGGCAATCTAAAACTTTAATTTTTAGATATAAAACTATATTAATCTATTAAATTATAAATAAATTAGATTAAATTTAATAAATTTTATAATTAGGAATAGATCATCACAACTAGGATAATCTTTTCACTGTAAGGGATAAACTTACAGTAGGACAAACCCTTATAGTAGTATGAGATCTAAGATTTTAATTTTAGATTTAATCCCATTAGATTATAATTAGATCTAATCCAATGAAATAATCTAAATATGCTCAAAAAAAATCTATAGTAAATAAGAACCTTGTTGGCCCTCCTGAATACCAATTGTTAGGCCAGATCTAGGGTTTCGTGGATAGATTTAAAACTTTTTCAAAATCAGACACGCAGAAAGACTTAAATAAATTAATATTTATTTAAAATAAATATAAAAATACTTCAGATCTAACGATTTTTAATTATATGATCAAAGGTATGTAATATTAAAATCAAAAAATTAAAAATATAAAGAAAAGAATTTAACATGTTGATCTCATCAACATGTTACAATACTACATCTAAGATGCAGCTATGAACCAATAGAATCAGATCATTACCTGTGCAAGTTAGATGTTCTAAACTTACTGATCTAGACTTGAAAGATGAAATGTCATGGAGCCGCATGCACGTCCGGCCTCTAGAGTTCATCCACACGAGCCCAGAGTGCGATCAGAAATTCTGATGCAGGAAATCACAACAATAGCCTAAGTACTATAACTGATCGTTCTTTTAATGATTGATCAGATGCTCCTCCTTCTGGAATTTGGACTCTTCCAAAGAGGAGAAGATGGAGAAGATGTTTTAGATCTGAGACCTCTTAGAGAAACCCAAGA
>QRFJ01000728.1:286351-287636 GCA_006176705.1 Cocos nucifera | reverse complement strand
CTTAATCTCCTACAGCCAAGGTGAAGCCAGAAGGAGATCTTATCTCCTAATAGCGAGGCTGAACTTGATTGCTCGGGAGGATTTTAAATCTTCTAGCAGTCGAGGCTTAGGGTCTGACTCATAGGAGAGACCTTATCTCCTGTAGTCCGAGGTTGAAACTTCGGGAGATCTTATCTCCTACAGTCCGAGAGTTAGTTTAACGAAGGAGATCTTAATCTCCTAGCAGTCGAAGTCTTCGAGATCTTATCTCAAGCCAGATGGCTCGGGGGAGATCTTATTCCTACTAGCCGAGAGTTGATATTTAGCCTCGAGGAGATCTTATCTCCTGCCAGCGAGTCTGAGCTTGGGAGAGATTCTTATCTCCTACAACCAGGTTATTGGACTCGGGGAGATCTTATCTCTAGCAGTCGGGTTTGAGCTTGGGGAGATTTATCTCCTGAGTCAGCTGAGGTTAATTTGTGCGTTGGAACTATCTCTTAAGCCAGGCGGAGAGTCTTATCTCCTGTACATCGAGGTTGAAGCCATCTAGAAGATCTTTCTCTGCAGTAAGGTTGGCTCGGAGGAAGATTTATCTCCTAATATGCGAGATTCTGATAGCCTGGTGCGGAGGCATCTTATCTGCCTGCATCGTTGAGGTGAAGCTTCGGGAAAGAGATTTATTCTTCTGAGTCAGGTTAAACTCGGAGAAGATCTTATCTCCTAGCAAGCCGATGATGATAACGATCGCTTGCGGAGGAAGATCTTATCTCCTATAGTCCCGAGACTGAAGCTCGGAGGATATCTTAATCCTCCTACAAGTCGAGGTTTGAACTCAGGAAAGATCTTATCCTCCTGTAGTGCCGAGGTTGAAACGGATGCTGCGAAAGAGATCTTATCTCCTGCAAAGACGAGGTTGAAGCTCGAGGAAGATCTTATCTCCTGCAGCTGAGGCTGATTCGAATCGCATCGGGGAGAGATCTTATCTCCTAACAAGCGCGAGGTTGAAGCTCGAGAAGATCTTAATGCTTCCTACAGTTCGAGGTTGATATGGAATGCTCGGGGGAGAATCTTTCTCCTACAGTCGAGGCTAAAGCTTGAGGGAGGATCTTATCTCTTGCAGGCCAAAGGATTTGACTCCAGAGGAGATCTTTAATGTCTTGCGAGCCGGATTGATACAAGACGCTTGGGGGAGATCTTATCTCGTGCAGTCCGAGGTTGACTCGGAGAGATCTTATCTGCCTGCAGCTTGAGGTTATATGGTTGACTTTCTTCGAGGAAGATCTTATCCCCTCCCGTCGTGTTGGCG
>QRFJ01000728.1:278851-281351 GCA_006176705.1 Cocos nucifera | reverse complement strand
GCTGAAGCTCGAGGGAGATCTTATCTCCTATAGTCGAGGTTGATTCAATCACTCGGGGGATCTTATCTCCGTCCGAGGTTGACTCGATCACTCGAAAAAAGAGATCTTATCTTCAGCCGAGGTTGACTCGATCGCTCAGGGAAGATCTTATCTTCTGCAGCTGAGGTTGGCTCGGGGGGAGATCTTATCTCCTATAGTCGAGGTTGGCTCGGAGGAGATCTTATCTCCTAAGTCGAGGGCTGATTCAGTAGCTCGGGGAAGATCTTATCTCCTGTAGTTGAGGCTGATTCGGGGGAATCTTATCTCCTGCAGCTGAGGTTGAAGCTGGGGAGATCTTATCTCCTATAGCCGAGGTTGGATATGGATGCTTGGGGGAGATCTTATCTTCTGCAGTTGAGGCTGAAGCTCGGAGGAGATCTTATCTCCTACAGTCGATGTTGGCTTGGGGGAGATCTTATCTCCTGCAGTCGAGGCTAATTTTGGTCACTTAGGGGAGATCTTATCTCCGCTCGAGGTTGACTCGGTCACTCGCGGAAGAGATCTTATCTCTAGTCGAGGTTGACTCGATCGTTCGAGAGAGATCTTATCTCTAGCCGAGGTTGAAGCTCGGGGGAGATCTTATCTCCTGCAGCCGAGGTTGACTTGATTGCTCGGGAGAGATCTTATCTCTAGTCGAGGTTGAAGGTTGAGCTCGCTTAAGTTAGGACTAGGTTCTTCTCCTATTCCTAACATGACCACTATTGATTGCTTCTTTCCTATCATCACATAGTTTTTGCACCAAGAAACAATATTATTGAAATGAAAGAATTTTATTGAAGGAAAGTTACTGGCAGCACCTCCCCAGATTTTCTATGTTTTAGGATCGTGGGAGCGCTGTTCCTCCGAGTTCCTTCAAGCGGTAAGTCTCGAGCTGAACGACCTCCTTTATCTCATGCTGGCCTTCTCAATTTGGAGCAAGCTTCTTTTGGCTTTGAAGCTGGGAGATGACGGCTTGCCGAAATATCAAGCTCTTCCCAGACGTGGCATCGATGATATGGGAGGTGGCTGACCTTTTTGTTATTCCTCCATCGTTGGAACCTTCCGAGGGGAGGACTTCTTCGCGCCCTTCTATCGGAGCTTCCTTGATGATGAGCTGGAGGAGTTCGGGCTCGCTTGTGCTCAGAAGGAGCTTGTCAGTGCGATCGAACTTCACTCGGCTCTCCATCGATGGTGGGTCTGTTAGACTCGTCCGCCCGTCGCTCTCGTACAGTTTCTTCATCCTTCAACTTGAAGGCTTCTTCTGCACTAGCATATCTCTCGGCTCGGGCTAGCAGATTGGCAAAGTTTTTAGGGTACTTCTTCTCTAGAGAAAATAATAAATCATTCTTCTAAAGGCCGCCCTTGAGTGCGGCTATTGTAACAAACTGGTCTAGATCCGAACCTTCAATGCCGCAACATTAAATCGGATGACATTAGCCTGGATGGATTCTCCCTCCTTCTGCTTGACATTCATCAAAAAATTCAAACCTTGGCGCGGACGTCAACTGCTGATGAAGTGAGCCACTAACTAATGGCTCATTTGATCAAAAGAGAAGATCGTATCTGGCTTCAATGCCGAGTACCAATTTCTTACTGCTCCCTTTAGGATAGATGGAAAAGCTCGACATGATATGACGTCTGGTGCACCATGGAGTAGCATCATAGTTCGAAAGACCTCTAGATGATCAACCGGATCGAAGGTTCTATCATAGCTTTCAAATTGAGGGAGCTCGAAGTTCGACGGAACGGGCTCTTGCATAATTCGGAGAGAGAAAGGAGGGTCGGTGCGAACGTCGTCATGATGAACTGGGGCGACGTGGTCGAGCTCCTCAATCTACCGATCCATCTTACATAGTTTGTGATTGAGGACGTCATCTCGATCGTAGACCTTGGAGGGCTTTCGACTACAGATGGGGAGGGTCTCCTCTAGAGGGAAACCATGATCCGAACTTAGATCCTTTGCTCTCTATTTTTTCTTTTCAGTGGCGACGGACATGCTGGCCCAAATACTCTTTCTCAAGGTCGATTTTCGATATCCTGATGGTGGGTTTCCTGACAGAGTCGCCATCGAAGGCTGCCGCATGGCCTATACCATCTTGGTGAGGCCCTGAACTCATTGCATCAGCAGGTCAAACTGCACCAAATCTACCATGGTCATCGGTGGAGGTGGAGGTTGAAGTGCCGGTGATGGAGCAGGGGTGGATGGATCCAGCTCAGATCTCGCGGCAGATGCGGTAGATCTTTGGGTATTCACCTTATTTTGGGGCATTTTTTGAGATTGAATAGGAGGGTGGAGATGAATCTTGGAGGAGAAGATTGACAGGGTCACCTGAGCACTCCTTTAAGAATAAGGATATCTCAAAGACATAGGCCCTTTCTCTAGCGCCAATTCTGTTGGTGTAGAATTTGATCGATGTCGGATCGAACTGAAGCTGGGGGAGATGGGGTCATCGTCGGTGATCTGCTAAATAAAGTTTCGTCT
>QRFJ01000728.1:181351-273851 GCA_006176705.1 Cocos nucifera | reverse complement strand
GCTAACTAAACATCAAACCTAAACTAAACTAATTCTTCTCTCTTCTTAGCTCTAAGACTCCTTAGGATCTCTTCTTTAGAACTCTTTTATCTCTTTCTTCTCCTTTTCTTTTTTAAAATTAAATTAAATTAAATTAAAAATTATAATAATAAAAAAATAATAAAAAAATTAGAAAATTTTTTGAACCATATGTTAGGGTTGCACTAGTACATGCAAGATAGCATATCACTTTTTTTTGACCAAGTTGAACCTAACTTTGAAATTGAATGACTGATACATATCAAATATGATAACTAAATGACTAAAAATCCTAAAGAACCATCTAGATAGGTGAAAAAATATTTTATTTCTTCCATTTATAATCCATCGACTTATATCCAGTTATATTCCTACAATCCATTATGAGATCAAGCCGACTATAATTCAGATATTTTCATTTTTTTATGGGAACATCAATGAAGATCCTTATAAGCATCTGAATGAATTTTTAGATATATACTCTATGTTGAATTTCAAAAATTTATCTAATGATGCCCTTAGACTAATTTTATTCTTCTTTTCATTAAAAGACAAAGCAAGTACTGGCTTAGCATAATAGAAAGACTAATCAAAACTTGGGCTGAATTGCAAAGTAAATTTATTAAAAAAATTATCCCACAGACCGAACCAATACCATGAGGCGAGTCATCACTGGATTTGCTCAGCTTTTAGGAAAACAAATTCACGAGTCATGGAAAAGACTTAAGGAACTTCTTAATTAAAAAATGGCCATACCATGGTATATCTAAGTGGTAAATAAGCTTTTTATCAGGATTTAGGAGAGTGGTATAAACAGATGGTAGATACATCTTATGGAGGTGCATTCATGAATAAAAGTAAGGATCAAGCCTATGCCTTGTTTTGAAATCTTGAGTGAAAACTCGATCAACCATGCTTCATTATCTTTTTACCAAAAGCGGGCAGAAATTTATGATCCAGACTCTAGTTCTAAGACTGACTTGAACCTATTAATTAGATAAAATCGATCTTTTTGCCCAAAAATTAGATCAATTCCTAATCCTAGGTCAATAATTTCCTATACAATATACATTACATTCTAATAATCAGAAAATTTGTTCTATCTGTGCTAGTCTAGCCCATCATATGAGTGAATGTCCCATGGCTGCATGGACTCCATCTTTCATCTAAGAACAAGTTCAAGCTATTTAAGGCTACTCCAAGCCTATTAGTAACCCTTTTTCAAATTTATATAACCTAGATTGGAGAAACCATCCTAATTTTTCTTGAATACCCCAACTGACTCAAGCTCAGACCCAAATTCCACCTATGCAAAATTTTTAAAATAGGCCCTAATACCAGAACTATACCTATAATAGTGGTCAGCCCAATTAGTTCACCCGGTCATCATATTACAATCAACCATCATATTCACCTCCTCAATAGACCAATCTAGCTGATGATAGATTTAACCAATTATAATAATTGATTCTCACTTAATAATAATCGATTTTGACTCAACAATAATTCATCACCAGACTAGAAACACAAATAGGATAATTAGTTAAGTCTGACATGAGGAGAGAACTAGATCAATTACCGAGCCTACCATAATAAATCCTATAAACAACCCACCTAATGTTTACCAACCACCTGGACCAAATTATCAATCCAATGTCCTATTTAAGAATCCCCAATTAGAGAATGCCAAAGTAATTTTCGAGCTTAAAAATTTTAGGATTCTTATGGATCCATACCAAGATCAGATGAGAGAGGCTAGTACTGATGCTAACCAAGATAAAAATTTAGAAGAAGAGGTTAGTACTGAGACTAATCATATAGAAGAATCTAAGCCAAGAACTAGTATCGATGCTGGTTTCAATTAGAATAAGATAGACATAGGAAAGAAAAGAATAGATGAGTTACCTGAGACCTATAAACCAATAGTATTGTTTCCTTCACTCTTAGAAATCGGTTCTTCTCATAATAACCAAGAGGCATGTAATGAAGCATCGATGGAGTTATTTAAATAAGATCATATTAATTTATCTCCAGAATTAAAGCTATCTTTAGACATCCTTCCATTATCCATTACATCAAAGTTATCTCCTAACCCAAAATCTCAATTTATGAGCATTTTAGAAGAACAAATAGAAAAAATTCTTAACAAATAATGGTCTGAAATTAGGGTCATAAATTATCTTACCAAAATTAACAACAAATATATCAATAAAGAAATAACAAACTATCTTTCTGAGATTAGCAATCCAAAATTATTGAAATTTATCAATCCAATTTTTGACATAAGATAGTTAAGCTACATTGTGTATGGCTGAAGACGATAAACTTAGCACTTGTTAGGAGGCAACCTAATATTTAGTTTTCTTACGTCTAATTTTTTTAAAGTTTAGTTTTCTTTTAGGTCATCTTGAATAAAGTGGAGGAGAAGTTAAAGTTTCAAAGGCACATGCTGGACCGAACATATTCAATCCGGTGTAATCTTTTCTATTTTTTATTACATCATTTTTTTCTCCATTGAGGACAATGTCGATTAAGTTGGGGGGAGAATAAAAATTTTTAAAATTTTTAAAGTCCTCAAAAAAATTAGTATTTAGCATTTAGATACCTGATTATGCTTAAAATTTAAGTTGAACTAAGCATTTTTTGAAAGAAAATTAATGCACAGATCAGAGAATTTATAAAATATTGAGGAGCCAAGTATTAAGAAAATCCAATAAAAAGTTATGTCTAGAACATAAATAATTTTTCTTTAAGCACTTCTGATTTTTTCTATCGGCATAAAAAAAGAGTCTACTTTTTATATGCTTGTATAGGATAACTATTTAAATATTTTTAAAATAATCAAAAATAAAATAATTTTCAAATACTTCTCACTGAGTAATTGGTTCTCTTTGCCTAAGCAAGCATTGAGTTTCGCATCAAAAGATGAAAATGATAAAGAAGCTCATTGTAAAGCTAGTTTTAACTCGTAGCTTGTTTGATTCGAGCTATTAAGCTCGAGGGATATTTTATATCCAGTACCATAAAGCCAACTGGTTTTGGAGTCATTGGCCCAAGACTTGCTACATGGATTAAATAGAAAGCTTAAGAAATTATGACACAAAATAGTGGTACAATATAAAAAAAAAGAGAAAGCAAAAGCACCTTGGTTTTTTATCGAGTAACCAGATCCCATTGCCTAAGTAAGCAATGATATTCGCATAAAAAAATAGATAAAATAAATAAAAAAATTTAATAAATGAAGGATAGAAGTAACAATATTCTTGCTTATGTGAAAGTTTAGACAATTTAGAGATAAAGGTAGGAATAATTTAGAAAAAAATTAGAAAAATTAAATGTTCCTCAATTTTATATTGGCAAGTATTAGTACTCAAGAAATGAGTTTTATGTGAATATGTGAATTTACTTTGAATAGCATGGTATTATATTTTGAAATGTGTTAAAACAGTTTATTGATACTCATTTGAAAGTGAATTGTTCTTCATTTATATTGCATTGATTGTGTGAGTCCAATTTTGGTGATGGAATTGGTTGTCATGGTTGACAAGTTATATACATGTATGGTATGTGTTTATATTCCTATGGGAATAGCAAGGCAAGCTTTGAGCAGAAAGTATTTTATTGAATTGATTTTCAGCTAGTGACCCACAGGAGTGATCAACCTATGTGGTGAATTATGATATTGCTTATGGAAAAAAATATTTAGCTGGCACCTCCATAGTAAAACTTTGTTTGGTGAGGCTCTATGCTAACAATGCCATATCGACTACCCTTAATAGGGATGTGCTGGGGTGTAGTCGACGGTACTAATGAGTTGACACCTCCATAGTCTTGTTTAATTTAGTAGTAACCATATCGATTGCCCTTAATAGGAGTGTGCTGGGATGTAGTCGACGGTAGTTATCAGCTTGATGTTATTTAGTTGGTTATATGGTTGTATTTTTGTTCAGCAAACAAAAGCTTTCTTGAATGTGTTGATATCAGTTGGTGGATATGTGAGACATAGATCTCAAATGAATCAGTGTGCTATAATTTATTTTAGTTTAGCAAAGCTTTCTTTCAGTAAAGTGATTTAATTATAATTTTGCTTTTATTTGATTCACACTTATTTGAAAGTATAGCAAAAATATAAATCATATGTTTTGATAATGAGTATTATAGCTATGTTTACTGAGTTATCATTGATAGATTGATTATTCTCTCCCTGAGACTTCCCCAAGTCTCACCCCTCACTCTTTTATCTACAATTTGGAGTATCATAGGTTGGGAGTATGTTTCAGCATAGGTATCAGCAGTATCTTTTGAGAAGGTGTTGATCATGTGTAGCAGAGAAAAAATTAGTTGATAAGTTTGAATTCTATTTTATTTAGTGGTTGTTTAAATCAGAAATAGTTATATGTATATGTTTTAGTTTTTTTTGAAATGGTATGTATTAAAAAAGAGGTTTTATGAAAGAAATGTATATAGAAAGTATAATTTAATAAATGAATTATTGAGTTATTGATATGAAGTGGAAAATTAAATTGGAGTGCTTATTTAAGCAAGCTATGGGATTTAAATTGAAATGCTTGTGAGTGATAGTAACAATTGATCGATGTAATTGGTTTGAGCAGGATTAAGTGATATTACAGTTCAGTTATAGGTTAGAAATCTTCTTAATCTTTAGATAAGGATGGGGTATGGCACCATTATCCGGATTTAGGAATCGGGTGTTACATTTTTTATATCAGAGCAAAGGTTAATGATTTATTAAGACAAGCAAAAGTTTAATTGATGATATGAGCATAGTTTAATTAGTCATATGAGTAAAGTCTTATAATCAATAGAAATGAGTAAAAGATTGTTGTCAGTAAGTATAAAAAATAGTTTATGGTTATTAGAGATCAGTAAAGGTTTATGAATAGTAGGGATGGACCTAAGCCAGAGCAAAAGTTTATGATTTGTAGAGATGAGCCAAGCTAAGGATTAATATAAAGAGTGTCGAGTGATTTTGGTGATGACTTGGATAAATTAAATCAAAGTCTAATGTGGTTACTAATGTGCAAGCAAGTAAGGAGAGAACTAGTACTAGTGATCAAGATAGGCTGAAGTAAAAAGGGTAGCAGGTGATGTAAGTTATCTTAAGATGAAGAAAACATGTATGAGTTAAATATTTTAGTTTAAACTTGTTTAAGTACAAGTTTGAGTTGGAGGATAAGAATTCAACATTCAGATACAATTTCTTGTGATGCTAATGAATTGTCAGTAGTTCTATATTTTCATTAACTGAGTATTTAGTTAATGAGCATGAATTGAATGAACATGTTTACAAGGTTAATAGTTTTTGAGATAAATAAAGCATATATGTTCCTTAGTTGTGTTAAGCATTACATACATGTATGAAATATGTGTTGGTATAATGTAAGGAATGGTGATGTTGTTGCCCAGCTATGCAACCCAAGAGGGGGGGGGGTGAATTGGATTTTTAAAATTTTAAAACTAATTTAAAGATATCAAGATTGAATGATGATATGCAAGATATGTGTGTAAAGCAATTTAGGTTAGAAAAAAAATATAAAAGATTAGAGAGCAAGAATTTAACAAACTAAGAAAAGAAAGATAGCAAGCACACCACAAACAAGCAAGACTTATAGTGGTTCGGTGCTTTTCTTGCACCTACATCCACTTCCCAAGCTCCTACTTGAAAATTAAAATCCACTAACTGTATTCAAACTGAATACATCATTGAAAACCTCTAATCCTAGCTATCCCAAGCTAGAATACTTATTTCTCGGGTACAAGCCAACCCAATACAATCCTATTCAAGGTTAGGATCAACCTTCCCAAGTTTTGGAATTCCCCTAAAACTTGAATCAAAATAGTAAAGCAGAGTAAAAGATTTAATGATAATTAAATACAAGTTTAGCTTCCTTTATGAGCAAATAAAATCTTAAGAACATTTTTCACAATAATGAAAGAAGCTTCTCTGATTTTTTTCAAGATTGTTGGAGATTTAAAAGAGCTCTTAAGAGGTAGGTGAACTTGAAATGAAGGCTTCTTTGCTTGAAGATGACTTTTGCTTAGGGCTAAAATTGAATCACACAAATTTCTTATGTTTTTTTTATTTAAAGTCTTTTAAATCTTCAATAGGTGAAGGAGAGAATCCTGGACAAGATTTGTAGCCATTGAAAACATTAAAGAAACTATTAAAACCTGCTAAAAATAAGAAAAAAATAGTCGTTGCAGAAAAATTTTCATTACAGGGATCGACTCATGGCATAGAGGTTGACCTCGAGGTCGACCTCTGAGATAAAATCTAGAAAAATAGTCGTTCTATATTTTTAGCCTTCGAAATAGCAGAGGTCGACCTTGGGGTTGACCCTTGGCATAGAGACAGCGTGCCAAACAGCCCTTTTTAGCAGGAGATGACCTAGGAGTTGATCCTTTCACTTCAAACTTATTATTTTTTTTAAATAAGCATCCAAAAATCATGGGATTATCTCTAAAGGATTAGAAATCTTCTATATTTGCTCTTAAAGCTCTTAGATCAAAAATTGATAAAATTATGATTTTGTCCCTGAAATATAAAAAGTCTTTTTTCAAGCTAAATTCATTAGTCATCCCTTCAAATGCTTTGTAATCATCAAAATCAATTTTTGAAGCAACAATCTCCCCCTTTTTTATGATGACAAAATATTCGAGCATAAGCAAAATAAAGCATGTAGAAGCATGGATTGAGGGTTTCAAAAATTTTGAAGGAACATGTTACATCACATACTAGGATATTATATTCAATTATTTGATCAATATGGCATTAAGAGCAGTTTGATGATTACTTATAGTCAGGCATTTAAATGATTTGCAAAAGTGTTTGACTTACTTATTCCTTTTGTCAATTTTACTTTAATTTTATTTTTTTTTATCAATTTTACTTCAATTTTGCTTATAGCCCAATTTTATTTATTCTACTCTCCCTTTTTGATATCATCAAGTAAGATTTTAAAATTCAAAAATAAAAAAGCCTCCTCCGTAAGTTATTCTATATGTTTTTCTATTAGAATAAGAGTTTATAACAAAACTTTCAATTTACAACATAATGATCATAATGAAATTTAGCCAATTCACAAAGATTTCATTTCACATCATTCAAATGACATCATCACATATTTACATCCAAATGATTATCATAACATCAAGTCATCAAAATATATAAGTGCTAAACATACAAAATATAAAGGCATCAAAAGTATTTATGAGAATTAGGCCATCAAAACATACAAAATTTATGGATACAACTATCCATGACCCAAATAACCAATAGTACTAATGCCATAAGTTTGATCCAAAAAAAAATATAACCAACTATGACTTGATCAACAACTCATAAAAACAACTAAGAGATACTAGATCATAACCTAATATAAAGATGATTAAACTAAATCTAATAGAGATCATGGCTAGAAGCATCAAAATCAGATGAGGAATCAGAGATGTGATGGAATATGATAGGGTCAAATCCAGGAGCACATTCTCGACCACGTCTGCCTCGACCATGGGTGTAGGTGCGGGCTTGAGTAGCTGGATGAGATGACTTAGGAGGTTGAGAGAAAGTTGAGAGGAAGAGAGCTTTTATTCGATTGAATGAAAGAAAATAAGGAAAGATGGTGAGGTCATCCTTTTTGGCCAAAAGAAAATCCAAATAAGAAGCCGTCCAATGGGTTAAGTGCAACAAAGATCAAAATGCCTATGAGTCATCCTCTATGTCGACCCATGGTATAGAAAAATCAAAAAAAAGATGAAAAAATTCTAAAAAAATATAAAATTTTAAGGATTAAAATTTCATTCATGAGAATTATTGGTGCAGAATCTGATTAATGTCGGATCGAACTGGAGTTGAGGAAGAAGAGATCGCCGTCGGTGACCTACAAAATAAAATTCCATCTAGAGTCGGTGGTGGTGACTTCGACAGAACCCTCCGACGATTAAGTCAGCTTTTTTGATCAACAGAAATAGAGTGCTCAAAAAAGAATTGAGCAGAATTTTGGAAAGAAGAAGAGAGCTTAGGAAAAATATATCTGGAGGATCCTTTTTTATAGACGGAGCCTATAGCAGACTGATAGTGATAGCTGTAACCATTCAATAGTGGGCCGCTCAGGACAACGTGAGGTTTGTTATGGAGAGGGGTGCCGTCTGTAGCAGGCTAATAGTGACAGTCATAACTGTCCGATAGTGGATCACTCGGGACCATATGGAGTTTGTTATGAAGAGAGATGCTGCCTATAGCAGACTGATAGTTACAGCTATAATCGTCCGATAATAGATCGCTCGGGGCCACGTGGAGTTTATTACGAAGAGAGGTGTCCATTGTCATGATGTGCCCATTCGTCGAGATTTAATAATCGATGTTCGAAGGAAGCAAACATTGGTTGGTGAAGAGCTTTGACATACATCAATTTCAGAGGAGTTTGGATTCCTAAAGAGAATACGGCTAGAGGAGATTATTCGAAAGGAATGCTAGTTGAAATATGAAAGTAATCCGTTGGAGAAATCTGGATGGAGTTCGACTGATGGAGAAATTCGAAGGGGTCTGATTGATGAAGAAGTCCGAAAAAAATCTGACTGAATGAGAAGTTTGGATGAAATTCGACTGCTGGAGGAGTTCAAAAGGAGTTCGAGGAGGAGTCCGACTGAAGAAGAAGACCAGAAGAAGTTCGACTACTGGAGGGGTCCGGAAGGAGTTTGGTTGCTGAAGGAGATCGATTGAAGGAGAAGGTCGGAAGAAGTTTGATTGTTGGAGGAATCCGACTAATGGAGAAGTTTGGATGGAGTCTGACTGATGAAGAAGTTTGGTCGAAGGAGAAATCTGGAAGGAGCCCGACTGATAGAGAAGTCCAGCCGAAGGAGAAGTTCGAAAGGGGCCCGATTGATGGAGAAGTTTGATCGAAGAAGAAGTCCGAAAGGAGTCTGACTAATGAAGAACTCTGACCGAAGGAGAAGTCTGAAAGGAGTTCGACTGATGGAGAAGTTTGGCTGAAGGAAAAGTTCGGAAGAAGTTCGACCGTTGGAGGAGTCTAGGAGGGGGTTGGCTGTGGGAGGAGTTTGGCTATTGAAGGAGTTCGAGAGGGGTTCGACCATTGGAGGAGTTCGACTAGGGTTCGACTGTTGGAGAAAGAATTTTCAATCGAAGCTCTTCCGTGATTATCAATTATATTAGGCTAAGCATCAGACTAGACTTCGACGGGAGCAGAGTTTACCTCCAACAATAATCCTCCTACTTCTAAGTTCGAAATTCGAAGAAAGAGAGTATAAAAAAGATGACTGCTAAAGTTCTTTTTTGGGCTCTGCATCCATTGAGGTTGAAGCTCGGGAGAGATCTTATCTTCTTAAAAAATATTTAAATATGTATCTGGCACACTCAATGCTAGACTTTGGTATGATAAATTATCACCTTTAGAATTAATTGGATATAATAGATTCTGATTTTGCTGGATGTAAGTTAGATAGTAAAATCACTAGTGGCACTTGTCAATTTCTTGGAGTTAATCTAATCTCATGGTTAGCTAGAAACAGTACTCAGTAGCATTATCCACAGCTGAAGCTGAATATGTTGCTATTGAACATTGTTGTACTCAAATCTTGTAGATTAAACAATAACTTGAAGACTTTGGAATAAAACTTAATAAAATTCAAATAAGATATGATAACACTAGTGCGATTAATTTAACTAAAAGTCTAATTCAACGCTCAAGATCTAAATATATTGAAATAAGACATCACTTCATAAGAGATCATATGCAAAATAATGATGTGATGCTTGAGTCTGTTAGTACAGATAAGCAATTAGCAGATTTTTTTTACTAAACCCCTTAATGAAGAGAGATTTAGCATAATTAGGAGAGAACTAGGAATTGAATTATCATTCAGATTAAGCCCAAATCTAGATTCTCTTAAACCAATAGCCTTGATCAACCATTCTAATTTGGACGGTTTGAGACCATAAATAGAGGGGATCCAGACTGAGATTGCTAGAATGGCATCTGAGGTTGGGCACCTGACTCAGCTTATGGAGCAGAGAGAGAGTTCCAGCATGTCTGCAGGATTGATTAGATCACTCTTAGCTTCTATGGGGCTGCTAGTGGATCTTTTGAGGACTCATGCCCCACCAAGATTAGCAATAGTAATGACCATAGCGACAGCATTAGCAGTAGCAGAAGCAATAGTAGTAGACGCAGCAATAGTAGTGGCAAAGACAGCAGTATCAACAGTAGCAGCTAAGATAGCAGAGGCAGATGCAGACATTTCTTTTGTTCTAGTTCTGCCTCTAGTTTCTAAGCCTCCCCACCGTGCACCCAATCAGCCTTTGACAATACAACCTTCTTCCAGACCTTTTAGGACATATTTCCAAGCTGGAGGTCCATCAACTCATACTAGGAGTAGGATGGTGACTAAAGCTAGCTCCTCCATCAGTCTTGATGTTCCATCTGACTGATCCACTAGGACTTAGGTTATCTTATATAGATCTTAATCTATATCTATGTGATGTCTTAGGACTTGGTCATTGTTATTATTGTGTCTTATTGGATGGTGATACTTCATCTTGTATGGAAGTATTTGTACTACTTGAGTATCTTTTTGTATGTAGTACATACTCCTATGGACAATATATTTTTATATATGTATATGCATACCTAATTTTATATCTTTTTCTTGTCATTTATTCTTTGATGATGACAAAAAGCAGGAGAAAAAGATAAGCATGAAGAAAAGGGGAGCACTGAACACACAAAAATGAAAGTGAAATTCAAATCAAAAAGGAAAATGAAACAACAAAAATGAAAGTGAAAGTCAAAGTAAAAAGAAAAATGAAACAAGTGACATATACTTTAAAATTCTAGAATGTTTTGGCACAAATGGGCATGTTAATGGCACATACCATAAAATTCTGAAACTTCTTAATTAATAGCACATTTTACTTTTAACAAATAGAAAGGGGAAGGATCATTGTAATTAAAATGATAAAAAGAAGAAAGTTTGTATAATCTGAATTTGCATTAGTCATCCTAACTTAAAGATATGGAATGTTATTCTCTTTACCTTGAATGCTTTTGTTATTAAAAATATTATGTATAAACTCAAAGGTTTTGATATCATCAAAAAGGAAAAGATTGTTAACCCTTGATATAATTTTGATGAATAATAAAATATTTAAGTTTATTTTAGGTACTAATAATTTGGTTGAAATATTTAAGATAAAATTTAGGAAACAGGAATCTATCTTGAAGAAGCTCTATGTTTTTGATTGAAAGAACAAAGAAAAAAGAGCAAAAGAGGTCAATCCAAATAATTTTCAAAGATTATTGGGTCATGAACCAACTTAAGAAAAACATAAGTTGCATCTAGCAGGTTTCAGCACTTGGCAAAGATCAAGAGTCGACTCCAGATTAGTAGGAACCAACTTAAGGACTCAAACAAACATCAGACACAAAAATAGAAGGTAATATCTTAAACCTTGTCACTGGAGTTGACTCAAGCAAAGTAGGAGCCAACTTCCATATATCTAATGCTTCAGGAATTGGCATGTTGAGGAGTTGACTCAAAAAATTTAGGAGCCAACTCCAGTGACAGAAAGACACTAGTCCAAGAATAGAATGTTGAATTTTTCATCCTACGATTGGAGTCGATGTTCGAAATTCAGGAGCTGGCTTCGGCATGCAAAACTAGCATAGGCATAGAAAAGATAGAATATTGAATTTTTTGCTCTACGATTGGAGGCGACTCAAGACTCTGGAGAGTTGACTCTTGAGTTTCTGACAGCTCTAATGGCTAGTTTTCAGAACTATCCAGATTTTGTTTAGAATACTCTAAATGACTTTTCTAATGTTCCAACAGCTACAAACCCATTTTTAGTATTCTTAACTTGGATTAGAAGACTCCTAAGACCATATTAAAGCAAAGCAACACAAGGAATAAATAGAAGAAAGTGGAAAAAAAAGCATACATTCAAAAATTCTATGCAGCCCAACTTGTGAGCTTTAAAGAGTTTTTATTCCTATTGAACCACTCAACTAGCTATGCAATCAACGCATTCTTAAGTGAAGGAAGAGAGCATTCATTGCGAAAGCCCTCCAACCTCTTAGCTTGTGCATCAAAGCTTCAAATCAGCTCTTCAAGGAGTTTGTTTGTATTTAAATTTCTGCATTTTGAATTTTCTATCTTTCAAATTTCAATAGGATTGAAACATGGGGGATAGGCTCATCCAAACCTTGAATTGGATTTGTATAAGCCTAGGAGTGGCTTGGGGTTAGATTTTGATTAGTCAGTCCATAAAATCAACTGAATTTAGATTATGAACTCAAAAAAAATAATCTTATCATAATCTTGATGATTATAGTGGAATTCTCAAGTGGAGAGCTTGAGGAGTGGATGTAGGTGTTGGTTTGACATCAAACTACTATAAAAATTTTATGAGTTTGTGTGCGTGATTCTTCTTATCAGCTATATTTATGTTCAACTCATTTAAGCACTGTATTTTCAGCATATAAGCATTCTTGTTCTGTACATACACTTGCTAATTTGAAAAAGTTTTTGAAAAATCCAATTCACTCCCCCTCTTAGGTTGTTCTTCTGGGCAACATCTGAAAAGTTCTATGCTCTGTACAAAGGTGTCGAATCACTTGTACCACTACCTCGGTGATTGCTTCAACCTGTATATTGACTATTTCAGCAAACAAACCTCTCTATTTGACCCAGACTCTCTGAATCCCTATAGCTACTTCACATAAATGCTCTCCTCTAGATGTCCATGGAGGAATGCCATCTTAACATCCATCTATTCCAATTTTAGGTCCTAAGCTGCAACTATGCTCAACAATACCCTGATGGATGTTTGCCTGATAACGGGAAGAAAACCTCTAAATAATCAACTCCTTCCCTCTACGAGTAGCCTTTAGCTGCTAGTCTAGCCTTGTACCTCGCTCCATCTTGCTCTGAAGGTTTCTCCTTTTTGGTGAAAACCATTTAGAGCTAATGGGTCGAGCATTTTTTGGTAGATCCACCAGCTGTCATGTCCAGTTCTTCCTAAGAGATTCCATCTCTTCCATCATGGCCTGCATTCATGACTCCTAATCTAGCCTGTCCATGACCTTCTTAAAGCTCTCTAGATCTCCATTGGTAGTGATGAGAGCATAAGAAATGATCTCATCAATGCCATATCGCACCACTTATGAGCAGTGCACTTTGGCTTGTGCCAGTGCCACTTTTCTTGCAGTATCCTACAAGTCTGTTACCTATGGTTGCCCCTGATTCTCCTCATTGTCTTCCATAGATATATAACCATGCCTGCCCAACTCCACCACAAAATGAACATGACCCAAGATCAAAGTTAAAGGCAAATCACCTGTATGTGAATACTACTCAATGTTGTCCTACACTGACTTCTCAGCTTCGTCCACATCTCCCAACTTCTTCAAGATAGTCTTCTCATCAAATATCACTTTCCTACTATTGACATACTTCTAAGAATGTAAATCCCATAGAAGTAACCATTCACACCCTTTGGATATCTGATGAACATCATCTTCTGTGACTTCAGGTCTAGCTTGCTCCTTTCGACTTCCACCACCAAAGCTTAAGCTATGCAGCTGAATACCTTCTGATGGCTAAGCTCCACTTTCTTCCCACTTTAGACTGCCTCTAGAAGTCCTCCATCCAGTTTTTTATGGGAAGACCTATTCATAAGGAAACAAGCAAAGGTTAGAGCATCACCTCAAAAGGACTTGGACAGTGATGCTTGAAGTCTTAAGCTCCTAGCCTTCTTAGTCAGTGTTAAGTTTATTCTCTCCATAACACCATTCTACTAAGGGATCATCTTCATCACTGTATAATGGCATTTGATACCATTTTTCTCACAATACCTTCTAAACTCCAGGCTTGTGTACTCCACTCCATTATCAGACTTCAAATACTTCACCGACTGTCCTGTCTCCTTCTCTACCTCAGCTCTTCAGGCTTTAAATCGGGCCAATACCTCTAAATTTTTCTAATTAGATCTATCCATACTTTCTTGAAGAAGTTATCTATAAAGGTGATAAAATATCTAGCTCCACCTCGAGCTGAAACATATGCTAGTCCCCATACATTTGAGTCAACAAGCTCCAAAAAGAGCTTCACTTCACTTGGTACTACTAGCAAACTTTATCCTGTGCTGTTTGCCATAGATGTAGGGCTCATATAGGTCATCTTCCTCCTTTCTAAGTGCTAGAATCAGATCTCTCCTACTCAACTCCATGAGCCCCCTGTCACTCAAGTGACCCATACGATAGTGCCACAGCAAGCAGGCAAGCTGCTCCTCTTGTGCTGCTGCAGACACCTCCATATTATTAGTAATCATGAAGCCCTCCATCCTATATAGATTGTTACTTAGTCTTCTTCCTTTCATGAACATCAAAGCACCTTTAGAAATCTTCAAACATCCGCTTCTCGATTGACTGTTAGATGTATGCCCTAGAAAGTTAATTATTGGCTAACACATTTGTATTTTCAGGGCTTATATATGAACTTGTAAAACTTTTATTATTAATAAAAGATATTCTTATTTCTAGTTATGTTTATATGTCCATGATTTATCTTAAAAATTAACTAAGACGTTTTTGTATATTCTCAAGATATTAAGAATTTGAGACATACACTATTAGTGGTTAATTTATAAATGCTCCTGATCGAAGGATCATCATGGAAGATAGTGATCAATCTAGTTAGATCGATGCATGATCATACACAGTGAGTCTCGAGTCTGTGGTATGGTGACACTAAGATGATAGTGCAAGTGGTTGTTAGAGAATAACTTGCATTGAGTGTGACCATTACGAAAAATCACTTGGATGTTTACTCACTCGTCAGTGGTATTCTCGATGCTATAGTAGTATGACTAGTTCTTTGACCTATGGTGCATTGGCTATTCATAGTGAGGCTGTTATAGTTTAACTGCACATCCACTTGATCCCTAGCCATTTGGATTCTTATTGTGTATGTTGTCTATGGTGGATTTAGATTTACTGTTAGGAGTAGGATGCACTTAGATAGAATCTATCGACCTTAGTAGAAAAAATATAGTCCTATGTGATTTGCAAGATTGAGTTCAGTAAGACTTTGGCCAAAGCGACTATGAATACTGAAAAAGAGTTTCCACGAGATTCACAAGAGAACTCAAGTCGAGCCAATCTTGCATATGACTGACAATGAGATTTGACGAGTTATCCATGACCTTCATTAAGCTGAAACTTACGATAGAAAGATTAAATCATATGAGAATTATACCTAGATGTTTATACTTTCATTTTACTGAATTGCCACTACATACTGCTAGATGCCATTAGTGGATTATGGGACCCATGAGCATCATCTTGATGATCGATGATTTTTGATAGGTAGTGTTAGAATTGTTCCAATCCATCGAAAGAAGTTTCGATGATAGTATGATAGAGTTCATAATATATCTCACTACCAGATAGAATAGAACCTATGGAGTCATACATAAAAGAGGTTTTTGTCTGATCCGATGATTTATTGATGATTGTGAATCGTTAAGAATATAATTGTCAATACGATTGATAATTAACTCAAAAAGAATAAATTAGTAATTTGATTACTAATTAGGCTCAATTTGATTGAGCAATAAGTTTTAGACCAAGTCTAACTGAATTGGATTCAGTTTGACTTGAATTGGGTTTGGTTTGATTAAGTTATGAGATGACTCAATTGCAATGAAATTAATTTTTGATTTGATCCAAATTTAGGTTTAATTAAATTTTAATTAAATTATCATTTAATCTAATTAAAGACTTAATTAGATTAGGTTCAATCAAGTGTTTAGGACTAAACCAAACTAGTTTTGGTTTGAGGCTCAATCCAAAACCCTAGAGTCCATTTTGTGAAGGACTCTTTCCATGCGTCACCAATTGTCCATGCCCCTTCTCTCCTCATACAAATTTCAGATTTGCATGAGGTTTTCCATGCCCATTCATCTCTTATCCAGCCACTTATTTCCTCATTTGGATATGGATAGATTTTGGTTTAAATCCAAAATTTAATTTGAATTCAAGATAGAGTTTGACTCTATCAAGACTCTGCTAGGCACCACCTTAAAAGGATTTGCCTTTGGGATGCCTAAAAGGGTTTTTTCAGATCAAAACCAAATTTTTCTGACCACTAGAGAGATAGAGATACTTCTTGGCATCCTCCCTTCCAAGTTTGAAGGGAAAACTCCATTAGTACTAGGCCTGGGACTTTGAGGAAGAATGCTGCATAGCTGCTGCCTTTCTTCTACCTCCACTGCTTCTTCGACTAAAGATCTTCTTCTAGATCTGAAGAAGAATCAAATCAATCATCAAGAGGACTTCTCTACAAGGGATCTAGTACCTCAGGGAGATAGACAAGCCTCAGATTAAGTTGAATCTGATGTGGATACCTATGGAGGCTAGATGTTTGCACGGCTCTAGGAACCTATCAAGTTTTTGATCATCGACTGGGGAGTTCTTCGACCCATGATAAGGTATGAGATTTGATCTCATAAATTAATTTTAGATTTTATATATCTCAGATCCATGTTAGGAAAGGTTTTTAGATCTTATCTAATGCATGATAGATTAATAGTTAATCTAGTTTTTGTTTTCGCTGCGATTTTAAAATAGTTTTGAAATACATACATATAATCATCCCTACTTCCTAATAGTGGTATCAGAGCCACGATTTTATTTAGACATATTTAATCTAATTTTAATCTTAGATTCAAAAGTTAGTTTTAGATATAAATGATTTATTTCAATTTTATTCAGATATGAAATTATTGAATAATGTATGAGATGGATAGATAGATTAGATTTGTGTATTAATGTTGCCTAGTATTTAGATTGGATTGATCACTATGGCCGTCCTATCATAAGAGGAAGTAGGGATTGAAATCCTTCTTTCACCCAATCGATGGGTTACTCTTATGGCATGTAGTGGTGCCAATGTGATTATATCCCATGAAGAAGAACAGCAAAAGAAAGTTACAGTGATCATTGATCTAAAAACCTAGATCTAATTTTTGATATATAGTTTTTGAAAATGGTTTTCAATCATATTTGATCTTCCTTTAGATCTATTTTTTGCATACATATGATACATGCTTAATTAGTTTTAGATCTAATTTTCATATATTTGATATGTGATTTTAATTTTAGATCTAAAATAATGCTATATGTTACCATGTATGAAATGTAAACTTAGTGTAGTTTAGATCTGAAATTATTTTGATATCTAAACTAGACCCATGATCATAACATACTTAATTAAGAATTAATATGTGAAATTAAAGATCTAAAATTTAGAATTTAAGATCTAAAATTTACTACATAAAACATGGGTTAATGGGTTGGGTAGCTCAATTAGGTCTAGTTTGAGTGGTCGATCAAACCGAATCAATAGTTGATTAGGTTTAGGTCTAATCTCTCATAACCAACCCAAATAGTTGTAAGTTTGGTCAGATCAATTAATAGCCACATGTTGTTGATCAAACTAAAAGACCTAATTTATCTCCGTGGTTCGAGCTTGAATTAATTGGCTGACCTAATCAATGTTTATTGACTGATTGGTGTCTAAGGTAAGTTTGGCAATTCGATTGGTGGTCTTTAATTGAGAGCCATTCGCATAGATTGAGTCAATGACAAGTTAATGGCATATCCTCTCATCGATCTCATTTATCTGACCAATATGGTTGATTAAGTCTTGACTTAGATTGCTGATGATTCGAGCTAACCCATGCTACTAGGTTAGTCATAATTGATATGACTAATTAAGGATGAGACCTGAACCTAAATATCCTTAATTAATATTAAGTCTTGCAGTCTTCCACCATTGTAGAGATGTGGGTGCCTAACTTGTATTGATCGTTCTCGATTGGTCATAGTGGTTCGGTTGTATCGGATAGGTACAATCACTCTATGATATTAGATCCCCTAGGGTAGAGATAGAATTGGGCCCAATAACTGTTAGGTGAGGGTCCCAATGAGACTGTCATATGCAACTACTAGCGAACATAATAACAGAAGAGCTCTATCCTCCTCATCAATCTTCACAACAAGGCTCATGACATCCGAGCAAACTTGATTAAATTTCTAAATGTGGGCAATCAAATCTCCTCCTTTGAGCATCTACAAACTATACAACTACTTCTTCCACCACTGCTTGTTTGCCATATTCTTGCCTATATACATGTTCTCCAGTTTCTTCCAAAGCCCCTTCTGTGTGGTTTCTGCATTAATCTCAAGTAAAACTTCATAAGCAAGGCACATCCTAATTGTGCTAAAAGCTATCTCCTCAAACTCCTCCTAATCTTCAACAGAGATCTTTTCCGATCTTTCCCGAACCAAGACTTTATAGATCCTATCCTGAACCAACCGATCCTTCATCCTTTGCTGCCAAAGGCTAAAGTTATCCTTGCCATCAAACTTTCTAAAGTTCGCCTTAATGGTACTCGATGCCATCTCAACTAGATCTCCAATAAATCAAATGCTAAAATAAAATAGTATTGAAGAGAAATCTGTTCAGCACCTTACCATAATTCTAGTGAAGCTTTGACCTTTCCTCCATTAGATCTAACACCAGCTCTCTGATACCATATTGTTAGGACCTTCCTTGCTACATGATGATTATGGAACCAGCAATAAGGATCCGAGGAAAGAGATGATGGTAGATTTATCAAACCCTAGAAAATCCTAGGGCATGGAGAAGAGAAGAAGAAGGACAATGAGAGAGGAAGAGAGAGAATTTTAGGAAGAAAATAGCTTGTATTCAATTCGTGTAAACTAAAACAATATATAAAGTATATTTATACAGGGTCAATGTGACCCAACTCAAAAAACTCCCCAGTAAATCTAATGTGATGCACTCTCCAAGCCCATGTACACCCATGTCTTGTTATGCATTCATCCATTAGAGTTAACCCTAGTCCAAATCCTAAGTTTATCACCTTAATACCTCTCAAACTAGGCCATAAGATCCTTAGTATAAAGCCTTATCCTAGACCAAACAGAAATCCCGCTCTGAGCTGCCCGCCAAAATTGAGTCGACTCCAACTGAGATCGAGTTGACTCATCTAGAATTGAGTCGACTCATCTAGACTCAAGTCGACTTTCTTACATGTCATGCCGAAACACTATCTCTGTCTGGGTGCTCCTGTGAGAACAAGTCATCTTGCCTCTAAGATCGAGTCGACTCACTTGGAACCGAGTTGACTCATCTTAGAATCGAGTCGACTCCTTTGATACTCTAGCTGAAACATTGTGTTGTCTTGCTCCCTTGACTCCTTGGCCTCTTTCCACATGTTTTCGAGGCTTTGGAGCACTACACCTAAGCTCACATATGATACACTTACTTAGTTTACTTTAATTGAGTATATATTTTAAGATTATAAAAGTTTTTGAAAAATCAAATTCACCCTTTCCTCTTGGGTTGGTACATCTTGACAACAATTAATATCAGAGTGGATACTCTTTTACTTTTTTTAAGACTTAACCATCTAGAAATCAAGATCAATAGCAACCCTTAGAATGCTTTTTGATGAAGCACACTCTCTTGTAAGACCACCTATTTTTTATGGATTAGATTATATTTTTTGGAAGGCCAAAATAATTTTTTTATTCAAGCACAAAAATCTAATTTGTAGAATATAATAGTGCATGGCATACACACACACCTACTAAAATTATTGATGAAGTTCAAATTCCTAAATATAAAAGTGAATGGAATAATAAAGAAAAGAAATTAGCTCAATTGAATGCAAATACAATGAATATACTTTATTGTGCTCTTGATGAAAATCAATTTAATAGAACAAGTGGATGTTCTTCTACTAAAGAAATTTGTGATACATTGGAAACAATTTATGAAGGCATTAATGAAATGAAAGAATCGAAAATTAGTTATCCTAGTATATGAATATAAAATGTTTAAAATGGAATCCTATGAACCTTTTTTGGATATGTTTTCAGGACTTATTGATAAATACTTAATTTAAGCCACATGCAAGCACCAAATTATATTTAATTTATTTTATTTATAAAAAAATTAATGCTTTTTCTTATGTTTTATAGAAAAGATGATTGTTGATATAAAGAGCCCAATTTGCAAATCAAAAGAACTTAAATTTGGAGTAAATTGGACTTAAAATGAAATTAAAATAAAAGAAAGATGTATGTAGCATTACAAAAAATGAAGATACTATGCAAGGAACACTTAAAAAGGATGTATGCATCATTTTTATGAAACAAAAGTTTTTTTTCGTACTTTGGGGAAAAAAGGTGCGCTGGTTGCTTTCTTTTCTTCGGTTGTTTTCTTTCACATGGCGGGCCCTCTTTGTGGATGATATCGGGCGATTGCGGGCAGCTTCACGGGTTCGCAGTCGAGTCTTCCCAAATTTGCGGATGCAGTGACAAACAAACGCAGTGAACGGCGGATGGATCAAAAATTTTAAAGAAAAAATAATACTTAAAAATATTTCAAGAGAAAGAATTTATATTACTTTATCTATTCTTGGATTTTCAATCTCATCCATCCATCCTTTAGATCTATTATTTTCTTTAGTCCCATATCTGAAAACTATGTAAAACTCTTCTCACTCATCCCTTATAAAAAGGCTTTTATACTCCTACTTGAGGATCATCCCAGAAATTCTTCTAGAGCCTTGCATAGAGGAAGAGGAAGAGACTACTCTATGAGCAGCTAGGATAGCAGTCTCAGGAGGAGAGAAGAAATTTTGTAACAACAAAGAGTGGGTTTATTATTCTAAACTTTCTTGTATTTTTTTTATATGTAATAAAGATTATGCTTTTTATTTAAATTATCATGAGTTCTTTATTTGCTCTTTTATATGCTTTTATTTATGCTCTCCTGTTAGATTAATATTAGGAATAACTTTTGCTTTTTGGAGATGCATCGTGATCTATGGGTATCGAGCATGTCGAGGAAAGAAGAGTTGTTTATCTAGTACTTTTTAGAGACGCGCCATCATCTATAGGTATGAGACGCGTTGAGAAAAAATAGGTATTTTTTATAAGATTAATCATAATTATATAAAAAAAGAATACAACTTTGTTAGTGCAAAATTAATTCAAAACTCTTGAGACCTTTGTTTTCTAATTACATCAATTTTAGGATAGTTTATTTTCTAAATCAAAATAAATATTCTTTCCTTTATTTTGCAATCTCAACTTAGCCCAACGTCCCTGAGGATATGATCTTGACTTATCCTACCTACGTAGTGAGTAGAGTTAATTTTGGTGCTATCAATGACTATGCATCAAATTTTGGCACCGTTATCAAAAATCTTGGCATGGTTAATTAAAAAATAAATAATTAAAAAACTTTTAGTTTTTATTTATTGCTTTAATTTTTTTTGCTTTCTAGCAAGATTACCTTATTTTACATAACTAATTTACTGCTTTTTAATCTTAGAAATTTCCTACTTTCTATTGTTTAGATTAATTTACTTTTTTTATAGTCTAGTGATTTATTATTTTTTTAAACTTAATCACTTAAATTTATTTTCTTGCAAAACCAAAAAAAAGTTAAAAAAATAAAAAGCTAAAACTATAAACCCTTTTAAAAAGCTACTGATATTTCATACACTTAACTAAGATAGCATAACCTCAAATATAAAATTTTTTAACTTGATTGGACAACTTGTTTCTTTGCATTACATCTTTATAATTAACTTTAAGGACACAACCCATTAACTAAGATAAGCTGAAAATTTGATCATCCTTTCTTATCTCACAAATCATTCTCTTGCAACTGCATAACCTAGACCTTAATCTAAAATTAATTAGACATTGACCTCTAAGAATTTCGAGCTCAATAGGACAAATCTTGAGAGTTGGATCGGGTTAGACATGGTCAGCTAGCTGGTGTCTAGATAAGTGGTTTATTGAATGATTGGACCTCAAGAAAGGTGGTTTATAATTGATTCTATTTGCTGATTTGGTCAATTTAATTGGTGTCTAAAAAAAGCAACGGAGGAACTTCTACCGACCTTACACTTATCTGACTAGTTGGTTGGTCAAGCTCTGACTTGGAGAGCTTGAAGGCTAACTTGGAATAGTTAGGAGCTGTCTAGAACTAGGATAATCTTAGGATAGAGAGACCATTATCTGCTAACTTGATTGTAATTAAAATCTAACCATAACTAATTCTTTTTTCACTTCTTAGCTTCAGGACTCCTTAGGTTTTCTTCTTTAGAACTCTTTCTTCCCCTCTTATCTTCTTATTTAAAAAAAAAAAAAAAAATTCAAGGTTTGTTCCAAATTATAATTCTAAAGGTGTATGCTTGGTCGTAGATCATTACAACCTGAAATCCAACCTTTAGACCCTGAAATAGAATATGGACCGCAATCACGAGACTAATCCACCATGCCCATTAAGGGAGTACTTCACTCCATCGTATACTTACTCTCCGTGTATCCAAGTACCTCCTATAGAAGCAACTCAATACGAGATTAAGTCCAGCATCATTCAAATATTATAATCTTTCTATGGATTTAGTAATGAAGACCTGTACAAATATTTGGACGATTTTCTTGAGTTATGTTCTACCGTCAAAATTCAAAATCTCTCTGATGAAGCTCTTAGGTTGAAATTATTTCCCTTTTCACTTAAAGACAAGGCCAAATACTGATTACATTCATTAGATAACATGACTATTTCAACCTAGGACCAATTACAAAAAGAATTTCTCAAGAAATATTTTCTAATTAAAAAAATAAACCAAATTAGAAAATCCATAACTAGTTTTTTCCAATTAGAAGGAAAAGGCTTAAAGATCACATTCGCAAGTGTCCACATCATGCCATACCCAAATGGCAATTGGTCCAGTGCTTTTATGATGGATTATCAAAAAAATATAAATAAATGGTTGATTCTTTCTGTGGTGAGACATTCATGCTTAAAAGCAAGCAGGAAGCTTGACAGTTATTCGAGATCCTGAGCAAAAATTCTTTACATTATATGTCTGCCACGTCTAGAGAAGCTCCTCGGTTAGGACCCAAAAGAGATGGAATGTATGAGGTAAGCCACTCCGTAGACATCCATAGTAAGGTGGATGCACTATTCCAGAAGCTCGATCAACTACTGCAAGTTGGTTACACCTCTTCTCCATCTATACAGTTACAAGATATTTGTATAATCTGCTTGAGTCCTACTCAGACTATTGGTGATTGCCCAGCAATCCATCAGTTTTCTGAACTTATACAGGGCAAGCCCACCAAACCCAAACTCATACTATTTTTAGACCAGAAAATGATCCATATTCTAACACGTATAATCCCAACTGGAGGAATCACCCAAATTTTTCTTGAAAATAACAACCTATGGTCAACCCAACTTTTCATAGACCTAATCACCAGGGGATGCAGTTCAAGAGTACATTATACCCTCAGTATTAGGATGCTCCACAACTTTCTCCTAGCAACTATAGTTCTAATTTTGAGGAGAAGATTCTACAAGCCTTAGCAAGGATAGAAATCCACTCCTAGATTCTTCATTCTCACATGCAATCCATTGCTAAGCTAGAGACCCAAATAGGTCAACTAGCAACCACATTCAATAAGAGGGAGGAGGAAAAACTGCCTAGTTAATCCAAGATTAATCCTAGAGGTCAACATAGGGCTGAAAATTTTAAAAGCCATGAAACTTTTTCCGAAAAAGCCAAATCTATTATGACCCTCAGGAATGGTAAGATCATAGAACAACCTATTGAAATTGAAAAGATCAAAACCAATGAAAAGTTGACTAAGCCTGAACCAACCAAAAAGAATGAGGACCTTAGGGCAAGGGATGAACCAATATCTGTAGCATCACCTTAATTTCCCAGAGCTCCAATTCTGAATGCATTAGAATCCCCTATGCCATTTAACAAGAAGGATAAATTAGATGAAATGTTAGAGCTATTTAAACAAGTTCAAATCAATCTCCTCCTTTTTGAAGCAATAAAACAAGTCCCGACCTTTGCTAAGTTTTTGAAAGATTTGTGCACACAAAAATGAAAATCTAGAACACAAATTTTGAAAAAAGTTCATCTTACCGAACATGCTAGTTCTGTCTTCCAGCATGCTACCCCTCTTAAACTTAAGGATCCAGGTGCCCCTATCATCTCTTGTGTCATAGGGAACCTACACATTGAGAAAGCTTTGTTAGATCTAAGGGCCAGTGTGAATATTCTTCCTAGTTTAGTATATGATCTCTTTAGATTTGGTAATTTAAAACCCACTTTGGTAACCTTACAGTTAGTTGATAGTCCATTAAGACACCACATGGGATAATCGAGGATGTTTTAGTCAAGATCGAGGAATTTTACTTTTTCATTGACTTTTTGATTTTAGAGATGGAGCATTTTGGTGATCCAAGGTAGATTTCCATAATTTTAGGATGATCCTTCTTAGCTACAGCTAATGCATATATTAATTATAGGACAGGAGTCATGGATGTCTCATTTGGGAATAGAAAGTTGAGGTTGAATGTATTTTTGGCTCCTCATGGATCACAAACCACTACTTGTTTTGAAGTAGATGTGGTAGAAGAGACAATAGAGGAAACTACCCTTAAAAGCATTTCTCAGGACTTAGTGCATACACGTTGGGATCCTTTTGATATGGATGATTTTGACCTAAATAGATATATTGAAAATGTGAACACATTACTAGAGCCAACCAATTTTAGTACCACTCCTCTATGGGCTGAGGAATATGAGCCTATACCTACAATACCTATTCCAATACCTCCTTTAGAATCACCATCGTTCCTAGAACTGACGTCACCCTCAATCACATTTGAATTCATAGGACCAAATGACGTGCTCCTGATAATCAATGTATCGAACTCAATGCATAACCTAGAAATGCAATTTAGAAGCATGTTAGAAGAAGAAATAGAAGAAATCCTTGATAAACCAAGGATTGTGAAAGGAACTACAAACCATCTTCCTAAAATAGATAATAAAGAAATAATAAAATTTATGAATAATGGGGTTGCAAGTTATTTTTTGAAATTTGGAGGTGAAAGACCATGAGAATTTTTTAATATTGTATTTGATCCTGGATAGGTGAGAAAGTTGGTTTGTCTGGCTAAAGACGTAAAACTTAGTACTTGTTGGGAGGCAACCTAATGACTTTACTTTTTTTGCAGCTGTAGAAACTTAGAACAAAAGCCTGCTAATCAATGAAGGTATCTTCAACTCCCAAAGCAAAATTACCTTGGTGCACCCCCTCCTTTACTTTTCTTTGCTTAGTTTATTTTCCTACTCCATTGAGGACAATGTAGATTAAGTTGGGGAAGAAAGAAAACTAACTTAATCAAGTCCTCGAGTATGGTCAGAAATAAGTAGTTTTGTATACCCGATTTATTTCGATTTGAAGTTAATCAGGCATCCTAATCAATAAGTGATTAACGATCTAGATAATTTTAGAGAATACTAAGGAGTAAATTATTAGGAATATCTAATGAATGGTATAGTTTAGACCAGATTAAATTTTAAGAGAGATTTTAGAATACTCTTCTTATTGATCTCAATAAAGAATCTACTGCATGGAAAAGTGGGTGGAAAGATCGAGGTATGCAAAAGTTTTTCTTAGATTATACTTAAAAAAGAAAGAATTTAGCATTGTCTCACTGAGTAACCGGGCCCCTTCGCCTATGTAAGCATTGTAGTTTGCGTCAATAGGTGGGGAGGTAAGAAATCAATTTTAAGAATTATATTTTCTTGGACTCGAGTCAGTAAGTCCAATGGATGTTTTACACCTAATGCCCTTAAGTCAACTGGTTTGGATGTTATTGGTTGAAAGCTTGCTACAAGGGTTAGCAAGAAAATTAAAAAAAAAAGAAGAAGTAGATAATAAGGAGACTATATTGCAAGAAGATAATAAACCCCTTTCACATTAAGTTAGAGGACTTAAAGAGCAAAGTAGAAAGTTGGTGAAAGAAAATCTTTTGAAATTTCTATGGCTAATACTTAACCACTAACTGGGTTAAATTGATAATCCAATAAAGTACCTCTTTAATAGTTTGACCAGGTATCATCTACCTTTAGGAATGCCTAACCTAACTTTTTATTCAAGATTGAGTTGGTACACAATGCTAATATATCTATTTTACTTGAGGATGAGTAAAGTTCAAGTTTGAGGGTGTGATAAACACTTAATTTAAGCCATCTATAAGCACCAAATTATATTTAATTTATTTTATTTATAAAGAATTTGATGCTTTTTTTTATGTTTTATAGGAAAGATGATTGTCGATACAAAGAGCCCAATTCATATATCAAAAGGACTCAAATTTGGAGCAAATTGGACTTAAAATAGAATTAAAATAAAAGAAGGATGCATATGGTATTATAGAAAATGAAGATACTATGCAAGAAACCTAAAAAGAATGTATGCGCCATTTTTATGAAACAAAAGTTTCTTTTTATACTTTGGGGAAAGAAGGGTGCATTGGTTGCTTTCTTTTCTTTGGTTGTTTTCTTTCACGTGGCAGGCCCTCTTTGCGGATGATATCGGGCAATTGCGATCGGCTTCATGGGTTCATAGCCGAGTCTTCCCAGATTTGCGGATGCAGTGGCAAACAGACACAGCGAACAGTGGATGGATCAAAAATTTTAAAGAAGAAAATAATACTTGGAAATATTTCAAGAGAAAGAATTTGTATTACTTTATCTATTCTTGATTTTTCAATCTCATCCATCCATCCTTTAGGCTTTATTATTTTCTTTAGTCCCATATCGGAAAACCATGTAAAACTCTTTCCTCTTATCCCCTATAAAATGGCTCTTATACTCCCACTTGAGGATCATCCCAGAAATTTCTTAGAGCCTTACATAGAGGAAGAGGAAGGGACTACTCCATGAGCAGCTAGGCTAGCAGTCTCAAGAGGGGAGAAGAAATTTTATAATGATACAGAGCGGATTTATTATTCTAAACTTTCTTGTATATTTTTTATAGGCAATAAAGATTATGCTATTTATTTAAATTATCATGTGTTCTTTATCTGCTCTTTTATATGCTCTTATTTATGCTCTCCTATTAGATTAATATTAGGAATAACTTTTGCTTTTCGAAGATGCACCGTAATCTATGGGTACCGGATGTGCTAAGGAAAGAAGAGTTATTTACCTAGTACTTTTCAGAGATATGCCATGATCTACGGGTATGGGGTATGCTGAGTAAAGATAGGTATTTTTTTTAAGATTTACCATAACTATATAAAAAAAAGAATACAACTCTGTTAGTACAAAATTAATTCAAAACTCCTGAGATCTTTGTTTTCTAATTACATCGATTTTAGGATAGTTTATTTTCTAAATCAAAATAAATCTTCTCTCTTTTATTTTGTAATCTCAACTTAGCCTAAGATCCCTGAGGATACGATATTGACTTACCCTACCTACATAGTGAGTAGAGTTAATTTTGGTGCTATCAACAACTATGCATCAAATTTTGGCACCATTGCTGGGGACCTTGGTACAATTGATTAAAAAAATAAATAATTTTGAAAAAACTTTTAGTTTTTATTTTTTGCTTTAATTGTTTTTGCTTTCTAGCTAGATTACCTTATTTTGCATAACTAATTTACTGCTTTTTGATCTTAGAAATTTCTTGCTTTCTATTGTTTAGATTAATTTACTTCTTTTAAAGTCTAGTAATTTATTATTTTTTTAAACTTAATCACTTAAATTTATTTTCTTGCAAAATCAAAAAATATTTATAAAAAATATAAAAAGATAAAACTATAAACCCTTTTAAAATGCCACTGACATTTCATAACACTTAACTAAGATAGCATAACCGCAAATATAAAATTTTTTTTAACTTGATTGGACATCTTATTTCTTTGCATTGCATCTCCATAATTAACTTTAAGGGCATAACCCATTAACTAAGATAAGGTGAGGATTTGATCATCTTTTCTTAGCCCACAAATCACTCTCTTGCATCTTCATAACCTAGACCTTAATCTAAAATTAATTAGACGTTGGCCTTTAAGGATTTCGAGCTCAATAGAATAAGTGACCTTGAGAGTTGGATCGGGTTAGACTTGGTCAGCTAGCTGGTGTCTAGGCAAGTGGTTTGTGTGACGACTGAGCCCCACAAAAGATGGTTTATAATTAATTCCGTTCGCTGATATGATCAATTTAATTGGTGTCTAAGGAAAGTAACGGAAGGACTTCCACCGATCTTATACTCACCTGACCAGTTGGTTGGTCAAGATTCGACTTGGAGGGCTTGAAGGCTAACTTGGAACAGTTAGGAGCTGTCTAGAACTAGGATAACCTTAGGATAGAGAGTCCATTATGTACTAACTTGATTGTAATTAAAATCTAACCATAACTAATTCTTCTTTCTCTTCTTAGCTTCAAGACTCCTTAGGTTCTCTTCTTTAGAACTCTTTCTTCTCCTCTTATTTTCTTAATTTAAAAAAAAAAAGCTTCAAGGTTTGTTCAAAATTATAATTCTAAGGGTGTATGCTTGGTTGTAGATCATAACAACCTGAAATCCAACCTTTAGACCCTGAAATAAAACAAACCATCAGAGCTATTCGAGCTAGAATATGGATCGCAATCATGAGACTGATCCACCATGCCCATTAAGGGAGTACTTCACTCCATCATATACTTACTCTCCGTGTATCTAAGTTCCTCCTATAGAAGCAACTCAATACAAGATTAAGTTCAGAATCATTCAAATATTACCATCTTTTTATAGACTTACTAATGAGAACCCGTATAAACATCTGGACGAATTTTTTGAGATATGTTCTACCATCAAAATTCAAAATCTCTCTGATAAAGCCCTTAGGTTGAAATTATTTTTCTTTTCACTTAAAGACAAGGTCAAATACTGGTTACATTCATTAGATTCCATGACTATTTGAACTTGGGACCAATTACAAAAAAAATTTCTTAAGAAATATTTTTCAATTAGAAAAGCCATAACTAATTTTCCCAATTAGAAGGAGAGATGTTCCACGAAACTTGGAAAAGGCTTAAAGATCTCATTCGCAAGTATCCACATCATGCCATACCTAAATGGCAATTGGTCCAATGCTTTTACGATGGATTATTAGAAAAACATAGACAAATGGTTGATTCTTCCTATGGTGGGATATTCATGCTTAAAAGCAGGCGGAAAGCTTGGCAGTTATTCGAGATCCTGAGCAAAAATTCTTTACATTATATGTCTGCCACATGTAGAGAAGCTCTCAGGTTAGGACCCAAAAGAGATGGAATGTATGAGGTAAGCCACTCCATGGACATCCACAGTAAGGTGGATGCATTATCCTAGAAGCTTGATCGACTACTGCGAGTTGGTCACACCACTTCTCCATCTGTACAGTCACAAGCTGTTTGTATAATCTACCTGAGTCCTACTCACACTATTGGTGATTGCCCAGCAGCCCATCAGTTTTTTGAGCTTGTACAAGAGCATGCCCACCAAACCCAAACTCATACTGTTCCAAGATTAGGAAATGACCCATATTCCAATACATATAATTCCAATTGGAGGAATCATCCCAATTTTTCTTGAAAACCACAATCTATGGTCAACCCAACTTTTCACAGGTCTAATCACCAAGGGATGCAGTTTAAGAATACATCATACCCTCAGTATTAGGATGTCCCTCAACCTTCTTCTAGCAACTATAGTTCTAATTTTGAGGAGAAGGTTCTACAAGCTTTAGCAAGGATAGAAATCCACTCCCAGACTCTTCATTCTCACACGCAATCCATTGCTAAGCTAGAGATCCGAATATGTCAACTAGTCACCGTATCAATAAGAGGGAGGAGGAAAAACTGTCCAGTCAACCCGAGATTAATCCTAGAGGTCAACAAAGGGTTGAAAATTTTAATGCCCATGAATTTTTTTTTGAACAAGCCAAATCTATTATGATCCTCAGGAATGGTAAGGTCATAGAACAACCTGGTGGAATTGAAAGGACCAAAACCAATGAAAAGTTGACCGAGTCTGAACCAACCAAAATGAATGAGGATCTTAGGGCAAGGGATGAACCAATATCTATAGCATCACCTCAATTATCCAGAGCTCCATTTTCCAATGCATTAGAATCCCCTATGCCATTTAACAAGAAGGATAAATTAGATGAAATGTTAGAGCTATTTAAATAAGTTCAAATCAATCTCCTCATTCTTGATGCAATAAAATAAGTCTCGGCCTATGCTAAGTTTTTTAAAGATTTATGCACACAAAAATGAAAATCTAGAACACAAATTTTGAAAAAAGTTTGTCTTACCGAACATGCTAGTTCTATCTTCCAGCATGCTACCCCTCCTAAACATAAGGATCCTGGTATCACTATCATCTCTTGTGTCATAGGGAACCTACACATTGAGAAAGCTTTGTTAGATCTAGAGGCCAGTGTGAATATTCTTCCTAGTTCAGTATATGATCTCTTTAGATTTAGTAATTTAAAATTCACTTCGATAACCTTGCAGTTACTCGATAGATCCATTAAGGCACCACGTGGGATAATCGAGGATGTTTTAGTCAAGATCAAGGAATTTTACTTTTTCATTGACTTTCTGATTTTAGAGATGGAGCATTTTGATGATCCAAGGTAGATTCTCATAATTTAAGGAGGACCCTTCCAAGCTATAGTCAATGCATGTATTAATTGTAGGACAAGGGTCATTGATGTCTCATTTGGGAATAGAAAGTTGAGGTTGAATGTATTTCAGGCTCCTCACGGATCACAAACTACAACTTATTTCGAAGTAGATGTAGTAGAAGAGATAATAAAGGAAACTACCCCTAAAAGCATTTCTCAGGACTTAGTATATACACGTTGGGATACTTTTGGAGTGGATGATTTTGACCTAGATGGGTATATTGAAAATGTGAACACATTACTAGAGCTAGCCAATTTTAGCACCACTCCATGGGCTGAGAAATATGAGCCTATACCCACAATACCTGTTCCAATACCTCCTTCTTTAGAATCACCATCGGTCCTTGAACTGACGTCACCCTCGATCACATTTGAATTCATAGGACCAAATGACATGCTCCCGATAATCAATGCATCAAACTTAATGCATAACCTAGAAACACAATTTAGAAGCATGTTAGAAGAACAAATAAAAGAAATTCTTGATAAACCAAGGATTGTGAGTGGAACTACAAACCATCTTCCTGAAATAGATAATAAAGAAATAATAAAATTTATGAATAATGGGGTTGCAACTTATTTTTTGAAATTTGGAGGTGAAAGATCATGAGAATTTTTTAATATGGTATTTGATCTTGGATAGGTAAGAAAGTTGGTTTGTCTGGCTGAAGACGTAAAACTTAGTGCTTATTGGAAGGCAATCCGATAACTTTATTTTTTTTGCAGCTGTAGAAACTTAGAATAAGAGTCTGCTAATTAATGAAGCTATCTTCAACTTCCAAAGCAAAATTACCTAGGTGCACTCCCTCCTTTACTTTTCTTTGCTTAGTTTATTTTTCTACTCCATTAAGGACAGCATAGATTAAATTGGGGGGGGGGGGGGAAAGAAAACTAACTTAATCAAGTCCTCGGGTATGGTCAGAAATAAGTAGTTTTGTATATCCGAATTTATTTCAATTTGAAGTTAATCAGGTATCCTAATCAATAAGTGATTAATGGTCTAGATAATTTTAGAATATACTGAGGAGTAAATTATTAAGAAAATATAATGAATGGTATGGTTTAGATCAAATTAAATTTTAAGAGAGATTCTAGAACAGTCTTCTTACTGATCTCAATAAAGAATCTACTTCATGAGAGAGTAGGTGGAAAGGTCGAGGTACGCAAAAGTTTTTCTTAGATTGTACTTAAAAAAAAAAGGGTTTAGCATTATCTCATTGAGTAACCGGGCTCCTTCGCCTAAGTAAGCATTATGGTTCACGTCAAAAGATTGGGATGTAAGAAACTAATTTTAAGAATTATATTTTATTGGACTTGAGTCAGTAAGCCCGAGGGGTGTTTTACACCTAATGTCCTAAAGTCAATTGATATGGGAGTCATTAGCTGAAAGCTTGCTATAAGGGTCGGCAAGAAAATTCAAAAAAAAAAAGATGAAGTAGATAATAAGGAACTATATTGCAAAAAAATAATAAATTTCTTTCACATTAAGTTAGATGACTTAAAGAGTAAAGTAGAAAGTTAGTGAAAGAAGATCTCTTAAAATTTTTATGGCTAATACTCAACCACCAATTGGGTTAAATTGATAATCCAATGAAGTACCTCTTTAATAGTCTGGTCATGTATCATCTATCTTTAGGAATGCCTAACCTAAATTTTCATTCAAGATCGAGTCAGTACACAATGCTAATATATCTATTTTACTCGAGAACGAGTAAAGTTCAAGTTGGAGGATGTGATAGACACTTAATTTAAGCCATCTGCAAGCACTAAATTATATTTAATTTATTTTATTTATAAAAAATTTGATGCTTTTTCTTATATTTTATAGGAAAGATGATTGTCAATACAAAGAGCCTGATTTACAGATCAAAAGAACTCAAATTTGGAGCAAATTAGACTTAAAATGGAATTAAAATAAAAGAAGTATGCATACGGTATTACAAAAAATAAAGATATTATGAAAGGAACCTAAAAAGGATGTATGCATCATTTTTATGAAACAAAAGTTTCTTTTTGTACTTTGGGGAAAAAAAACTGGTTGCTTTCTTTTCTTTGGTTGTTTTCTTTCATGCAGTGGGCCCTCTTTACGGATGATATCGGGCGATTGCGGGCGGCTTCATGGGTTCGTAGCCGAGTCTTCCCAGATTTGCGGATGTAGTTAAAAATAGATGTAGCGAACGATGGTTGGATCAAAAATTTTAAAGAAGAGAATAATACTTGGAAATATTTCAAGAGAAAGAATTTGTATTACTTTATCTGTTCTTGATTTTTCAATCTCATCCATCCATCCTTTAGGCCTTATTATTTTCTTTAGTTCCATATCTAAAAACCATGTAAAACTTTTCCCTCTTATCTCCTATAAAAAGGCTCTTATACTCCCACTTGAGAATCATCTTAGAAATTCTTTTAGAGCCTTGCATAAAGGAAGAGGAAGGGACTACTCCATGAGTAACTAGCTAGCAGTCTCGGGAGGGGAGAAGAAATTTTGTAATGACACAAAGCGGGTTTATTGTTCTAAACTTTCTTATATTTCTTTTATATGCAATAAAGATTATGCTTTTTATTTAAATTATCATGAGTTCTTTATCTACTTTTTTATATGCTTTTATTTATGCTCTCCTATTAGATTAATATTAGAAATAATTTTTGCTTTTTGGAGATGCACCATGATCTACGGGTATGGGGTGTGCCGAGGAAAGAAGAGTTATTTACCTAGTACTTTTTGAAGATGCACCGTGATCTATGGGTACGGAACGTGCCGAGAAAAGATAGATATTTTTTCTAAGATTAATCATAACTATATAAAAAAAAGAATACAACTATGTTAGTGCAAAATTAATTCAAAACTTTCGAGATCTTTGTTTTCTAATTACATTGATTTTAGGATAGTTTATTTTCTAAATCAAAACAAATCTTCTCTCTTTTATTTTGCAATCTCAACTTAGCCCAAGGTCCTTGAGGATACGATCTCGACTCATCCTACCTATATAGTGAGTAGAGTTAATTTTGGTGCTATCAACGACTACGCATCACTTACAAATATTATTAATGATCTAAATTTATTGAAAAAATCTTATACTAATGCTGATCTTGTGAGAAAGAGTTTTAGATCTTTGCTCGAATCTTGGAAGCAAAAGTGATAGCTATTCAAGAGGTGAAAGATCTACATCTGCTATCCTTGGAAGAGCTCTTGGGTTCCATTATGATCAATGAGCAAACCATGATGAATCAAGAAAAAGGGGACAAGAACAAGAGAAAGAAAATATTAGCATTCAAGTTCTCAAATCAAGAAGATAATATAAAAATTGAAGAATCAAGTGATGAAGATGAAGATTTATCATTAATAAACAAAAAATTAGAAACTTCCTGAAGATGAAGAAGAAAGTAAGCTTCAATTAAGATGGTGCCAAGTGAGAAAAGGAAGAAGAAGGCAACTTAGGAGCAACAACAAAGATTTAAGCTTCAATAAAAAAGAGGAAAAGGTCAATAATTTGTGCTTTATGGCACAAGAGGATAAGGTATACTTTGAAAACCCCACTGATTTTACTTTAGGTAAATTATGAGAAGTATTTTATGAGTTGATAAATGATTTGAAAAGGTTAAGATATAGAAATTGTTGGGGAAACTTTTGTATGGGCCAAAGATATAAAGAGGCCTAGAGTTCAAGATGTGAAAGCCTAGCAAGACAGCATGATGGGCTGTTACCGATCACTTATTGCCTACTCTTGATGTCGATCAGTCTTTGGCTCTGAACTAGTTGGTCCATGATGTGCTCTATCGGCACCCTGCAATCTATGAGGGTGAGAATTGATTGGCCAATTCTTGATGGGCCCAACGAGGAACCACCGATGGCTCCTCCACCATCAATTTACTAGATACAAGCTTTAAAAATCAGTAGCATACTCAAGTGAGCGACATGATCCGACTAGGCATCTGCTCACAGCCAACCGTGTTCGACTAACTCATCATCGATAATGAACAAGCCTCCCACTCAATAGTCAACCTGGCTCTTAATCGAAAGTCTTCTTTCTGAAGGATAATTGTGTGGTGACCAACCCCTCCTCGGTATCATTCATGCTATGATTCTCTGACTTGCCAGGGCAATCTCCTTGCCAGCCCACACCTCCATGACTGGCACCACTGACGTCCAATCATCAAATGCTCAAACCTCCACCAACCGACATCTATCTCTCTTGGGCAAATGAAATCGTGAACTGCTCAATCGCTGAAACTTTCTCAGAGATGCCTGCGATCCCTCGATGATGAACCCTACCAAATGATCTTCAAGTACTAATGGAGCATGGTAGTGATCAGCTCAAACTGAGCAAACTTTGGCTTCTCACAACCAACCTGACCTCAGCCATGTTTCTCTGCCCCACATGATCTCACCGAATCTCTTGACATCCTATAACTACTTAGGATAACCGACACCCACGATAAATAATCTTAGCAGGTGCCTGCCTGACAGATGCCCATAAGTAATAAACCTGGCATGTGGCCATCTGGTAGACTCCCACAATCAAAAAATCATTTTGCCTACCCTGATCACCTATGGACTCAGGCCTCACAGGCTTCAACTTTCGCCTATAAAAGGGAGCCAAAAAGGGGACCCAAAAAAGATACACCATTACTCTACCTCTCATACTCCTCCTTCTATTAAATGAGATTTTGATTTGAGCATCAGAGGGTCTCCGCTGGAGCCATCTTCAGTCAAGACTTTTCTTGCAGGTACCGGCTCTGGTCAGAACTTTTCTTGCATGTCTCATCCCCAAAAGATCGATCTTGACTATCCACTCTAGCACCTTCGGTGCTGGCCAAAATCTCACACTAATAGATTGGTGTTTGAGGAAGGGTCTGTCCCTATTTAGAGGAATGCAGATCAAAGGCAAATCAGCAATGGTGTCCAAAAGACCATACCCTGCCGCTCCAATATCACTGCCTCTCAGTAGGTGGAAAGTAGGGCCAAAAATCAGGTGCAGCCATCACTAGCAAAAATCCCTCTACCAACTCAGCCAGTGGTGGTGACAGTGGATAAGTTCGATTTGCACTTTTGGCAAGTTTAAAATCTAACAGCTAGAAAAAAAAAATAGAAGAAGAAAAGCCCCCCACATGTTTGTCCTCAGTCTCAGTTAAAGTCATCTATGCATGGCCACCCACGCTCCATGCGAAGAAAAGGTGCCACATTATCCCTTCATTGATTCTCAATTTATATGTGTTATGAAATTGCCATGGGCCACTAATGTCTGGCACCTCCCTTCCTCTTATCCCATAATATCAAAAATGATAGGAAAGAGAAAAAAAAAATCAAATCCAAGCAAAGGAGAAAATCAAATCCAAACTAAGGGAAAAATCAAGTTCAATAGAGAAGAAAATCAAATTTGAACTGAGAAAAACATCAAATTCAAGCTGAGGAAAAATCAAAGCCAAGCCTAAGCTATCAAGAAGAAGGCCAATCCCAAAAGGCCGAGGAAGCTAACTTGATGAGGCCGATCAAAATGAGGCCGACAAAACGAGGCCGACCAGAAGAAGGCCGATACCAAAAGGCTAAAGAAGCAAACTTGATGAGGCCTATCAGAACGAGGCTAACCAGATGGAGGCTAACCCAAGAAGATTGAGGAAGCTGACTCGAGGAGGCTGACCAAGGAGGCCTACCTAAGGAAGCCAACCCTAGAAGGCTAAGGTAGCTGATATGATGAGGCCAGCCAGATGAGGTTGACTTGATTTGATGAGGCCGACCCTAGAAGGTTGATCAAGGAAGTAGATCTGACAAAAACTTATCTAAGGAGGTTGATTTGATAAAGCAAATCTGATAAGGCCAAGACAACTAACCAAACATCTTTGCAGGAACTAAAAATAATGATAGATCGAATCAATAGCCTTTGATTGATGCATAGAAGAAGCCTTTTATCACCCTTCAACTAAATGGTCTTTGATTGGCCCTGCCTTTGATCAGCCCAACATTTGAAGGAAGCCTTTGATTAGTTTTAACTAAATGGCCTTTCATTGGTCCAGTCTTTGATTAGCTTTAACTAAATGGCCTTTGATTAGCCTGGCCTTTGATCGGCCTAACTTTCGAAGGAGCCTTTGATTGGTTTTGATTAAATGGCTTTTGATCAGCCTAATGTTCAAAGGAGCCTTTGATCGGCTTTGACTAGATGGCCTTTTATCGGCCCGGCCTTTGATCGGTCCAATATTCGAAGGAGCCATTGATCGACTTTAACTAAATGGCCTTTGAATGACCCGGCCTTTGATCGGCCTAGCGTTCGAAGGAGCCTTTGATCAGCTTTAACTAGATGGCCTTTGATCAGCATAGCCTTTGATCGGCCCAACATTTGAAGGTGCCTTTGATTGGCTTTGACTAGATGGTTCTTTTATCAGCCCAACGTTAGAAGAAGTCTTTGATCAACTTTAACTAAATGATCTTTGATCGGCTAGTCTTTGATTGGCCCAACATTTGAAGGAGCTTTTGATCGGCTTCGACTAAATGGCCTTCGATCGGCTTGACCTTTGATCAGTCCGAAGTTCGAAGGAGTCTTTGATCAACTTTAACTAAATAGTCTTTGATTGGCCCAACGTCCAAAGGAGCCTTTGATTGGCTCCGACTAAATGGACTTTGATTAGCTTGGCCTTTGATTGGCTCAACGTTCGAAGGAGCCTTTGATTGGCTTTAACTAAATAGCCTTTGATCAGCCCAATGTTTGAAGGAGCCTTTGATCAGCTATGACTAAATGGTTTTTGATCGACCCAATGTTTGAAGGAACCTTTGATCGGCTCCGACTACATGGCCTTTGATCGGCCCAATTATCGAAGGAGCTTTTGATCAGCTCTGACTAAATGGCCTCTGATCAGCCCGATCTTTGATCAGCCCAATGTTTTGAGGAGCCTTTAATCGACTCCAACTAAATGACTTTTGATCGACTCGACCTTTGATCTGCCCAACATTCAATGGAGCCTTTGATTAGCTCTGACTAAATGGCCTTTGATCATCCCTACCTTCGATTGGCCCAACATTCGAAGAAGCCTTTGATTGACTTTAACTAAAATATCCCTCAATCGGCCTTAAGTAAATGATGTTTGATCGACCAAGGTCTTTAAACAATAGAATAGAGACAAAACACCCTAAGATAGAGAAAGCAAAAGCAAACAGAAGGAATTTTATTGATCAAAATTTTAAGAATTACAAATTTGAGCAGTATCTGATTACAAAAAGCATGAGCTCGACCCCATGATGAGCCAAGTTAGTCTTTGGTGTAGGCTAGTCCGAGGCACTTTGGGCCACGATAGTGGCAAGGCATGGGATGAAGATGGAGCAAGGTGTGCCTTTTTCTTAACCGAAGGTGTGCTGTGTATGCAAACTTGCCTCTAAGAACGACCATAAAGCCACACTTTTTTGAGGGATGACTGATCCCCTAGAGGAGGACAAAGAACTCTAATGTGATGAAGTGCTAATGAAACCTCCAACACCAAATCCTCTACCTTGGCCACCTCTATCCCTTGAGCAGAATCGGAGGAGATGCCTCCAAAGAGACTGCATTCGCCTTCATGATGCATCTTGAGGAAGGCACCGGGCCATGGATCCCCCGCATAAGCAGAGTGGCTCAATGGTTCCTCGATGGAGGACTAAGATGAGAGTGACTTCTTCCTCCTATCGCTCCACCCAATCTCTAGCCGACTGACTTTTTTCAATACCTCTCAAGCCAAAGAAAGTTTAAAAGTGCCGCTAGGCTACTCGAGGTGGCTAAAGGCCCTTGGGTTGGGGAGAGATGTCGATGACCTCTCGATGGTAGGCTAATGGGCACCACTATGACATTTGAAAAATAGTAGTAGATGGCAGTTCAGGGCCCTAAAACCCTCCTTTATAAAGGCCCTTGGACCTTGCACTGCCCATAGCGCCCATTTGCGGCACGACAAGCGCTACCATGGGACAGACATTGTAGACCGCCCCTACAAAGTCAGGAGGGTAGACCTCCTTCCCAAGAAGATGTCACCATCAGAAAATGACCAGCATTTAATGCTTCTAGGGACATGGACGATTGACTGCTAGCAATCTAGAGATATTTTGAATATGGTTTCAACCTATGTGATCGAAAATAGTCTGATAATGATTATGAGTATTTGGGCACAGGTCTGAACCCGACAACTAGATCGATAGATTGATCCCTTGGAGATGTCCCAGACCCAAGTCTGGACCTCCACAAAGTTAACTCCCGCCGGTCAACAACCCTGAGGACCAATCCAACTCTGACCTGCCACAATATGGTTGGAGATCTGGCCGACAATTCCCTAGGAGCTACTGTAGGATAGCATTAGAAGAAGCCTTTGATGCTTGAAGCGAGTGGCCTTCGATCAGCCTGACAAGAGAAAGAGCCTTTGATCAGCTTTGAGCAAAAGTCCTTTGATACAAATAAAGAAGTTTTAATTGCATCCATGAAATATTGTGATTACAGGAACGTCACCTCAATCTAACAAAAAAAAAAAGAAAAAGGGGGAGAGGAGAGAAAAGAAAGAGGGAAATTCTACATCAGAGAACAATTAATCTTAGGCTTCAGGACTTTGTTAGAACTCTTCCCCCAAATCTCCATGCTATCCAAGTCAATCTCGTGGATCACCACCCTGTGAGATTGCAAGATAAGGGATAGGAGAAGCTACATGATTAGGGATAAAAGAGGTCTTGTGACGAGGGACAGTAGGAGTAGGATTACCTTTAGAATGACCAGAAAGATCAAGTTTTGAAAACACCATCCTAATCTGGTTCCTGCATCTTATAAAGCTAAGAGTAAAACCTGCATCGAATTTTCATCGGATCAGATTGTTTGAGCTTTCGAAGGTCGAACCATCGGGTTCCCCTCCTAGAAACCCTGACCTTATAAAATCCCCACTAACTCGAAGCCTTTCCATCATAGGTTGACTCTCCCTCGATGCAAATTTGATTGTGGATTGACTCATGCATGGTGTGGATCCGATTATGGCTCGAGGCCCCACAACCATTAGGCGACTCTCCCTCGATATAGGTTTAACCATAACCACATTCCTTAGTATTGCTTCATGATCAGGCTCCGCATTCCTCCGAGCTTGCTCAAGATTTGAAATTCTCGTCCGCATAGTGTGCAGCTCATCCTGAAGTCATGCAATGCATACTGCTAATTCTCACTCAAATTTGGCCTTCTTGATGGCTTCCGATGATTCCAGTGCTGCTATTCTTCCTTGGGCCTAGTAGAATCAATAAATATACTTGAATATCCCAACGGCCACATCCCAAGTCACCTTCTCGGCAACATTAAACGACTGAATAGATGTGGCCGGATGTAGCGTTATTTGGTCAAATTTTTGGATGTTCTTCAGATTTGATCTCGAGAGCACAATGATGAGTTGCTTCGCATTATCCACTCTTAGTCCAAATGAGTATGCGTGATTAGCACGATCAGCTTATATACTTGTATGAATTTCCAAACACCTGTAGAAGTCCAAGTCGCTCAATTGATGATATTGCTCTTATAATCCTTATCGCTTTTCGATGAGATAGATGTCCCTCCACTTCCACACATATCATTCGAAACGCCCCTCTCTTATTATCCTCTCGTCTCTCCCGTTTCTTCTACTTGCAATCTTATCTATCGTGTTTCAGAATCATGCAATATCGAGGAATAGACGAGAAGAATCGATAATCACACCATAGGCCTAGCAAACAAAAGTTGTAATTAGAGACATAAATACGAATCGCTCTGATTCGCGATGAAATTCACTAATGGATATGTAAATGCATAGACGAAAGAACGAGAACGGAGTTCCTGTATATAAAAAAGGTGGAGATATAATTCTTGAGATATGATCTCTAATATATAGTCTCTAATTATATACACTCTCACGGAAGATGCGATAAGAAATATCGTAAATGTGAGGCAAATAACATAGTCGAGAATCTCTCGCTGCAGTCGAAGAGATATCAGGGATCGGCTATTGGTGTCCCTAAACGATAGATTTGATAGGCTTAGATAAGGGTGGGATTGATCCGGTCGCACCAAGTGAGTGCGTGGCTCCTTTCTAAGAATCTAAGAAAGCATCGCATATGGAAGGAGAGTCGCAAGTCCATAGGGGAGAGGACGAGCAGTATATGTATCCATCCACAGATAAAAGTAGAAAGAGAGTATACACGATCATTTACATTCATTTACTTGACTTTATGATTTGAGATCATCTCATGTTATCTATTCGAGACTTAGTTTATCATTCCATAGCCACTAGCGTTACGATCATAGGAGTTAGCAGAAGTGCAATTGTTAAAGAAGCTTGCTCTTAAGAAGTAGACTATCTTTCTCTCTCCTTGATACACTACATCTATGAATAGGGAAAGATTCCATGTATGGCCTGGAGTAGTGAAGGCAAACACTCAGACTGTGAGATATATTATCTCAATCAGGTATGCGTATCTCCTAGGGCGGAAGTAGTGTTAATCATTGGTCGCCAATGAGTGGAATGCGAATTACCTCAGCGAGTAGCCCATGAGAGAGAAAAGCCATAGGTGCAATCCGATACGTTGACATGTCAAAAACGGCTCCATAGAGAGGCTAGATACTTACAACATTGCTCCAAGCCTTTATATAGGAGTGCTTCTTCGCCCCTCAGTAAATCTTGGGAGTCTGAGAGAGCTTTTGTAAGGATATTCCCTGCAGTTCTTTACAAGCAAAGCCATTTATTTTCTAGGGCTCGAGTTTTAATGAGAAGTAGCCGTTGAGCTTTCGTACTTGCATCATCGTATACAAGTTCTCATTCTTCTCTATTCATAGCCTGAAACTTGCATGCCCATGGAGGTGAGCCTTTTAGACTGATCCACATCTTGATTATTTTCTGTATTTTATTTTTTTTTTATTATACATAATTTGATACTGCAGACCTTAATCTAATGCTCGGTTTCTCTATAGGGAGTATCTAAATTACAATGCCTTTGCCTTCTAGCTTCCTTCCATACTTAACATCTTGGCTAAATACCCGAGCTTCAAACTCCATATTACGACGACTCTAGTCCTCATCAAACGACCAATAGTTAGGCAATTTTCTGATCTCAAAGAGTCCTACAATTAGTACCGGAGTGCACGAGTTTGCCGTCTTATGTTTGCAGAGTAGCGAGATTCAAAAGAACTTCTTGGCGGAGTAAAGAGCGAGCACCGACCAACTCACAACAGCTGTTGCAGCACATGAAGTCGATTTATATGATCCTACTGCACCCCCTTGGATAAAGTCAAGAAAATTTATGTCTCCGTTATGTGACGAGAGGGTGAGACTGATAGATTGGCAATGTCCTCGAGAATTCGTGCTAAAGCAAGAGAGGAAGGGAAGTCAGAGAGGAAGAAGAAGTGAGGTGGCTTACCATCTTATTAACGAGAAACACATACCTGGGGGAGGGACCGGTCACAGACCTGCACTTCGTAGACATCGCAAACTCCAATTCGTAGTGTTCCGTTGTCTAGACTCTGTATGGAAAGACGGTGCTACTCTCAAATGCTACAGGCTTGCGTTGGGAGATGAAGAATTTCCAACTACTTTCATACACCAGGTGGTAATCGTATCGGAGAATATGTCGAGATCAATGTATACACTGCTACCTGTATGGTCAGAGCTTTTCACCCACCATTCTGTAGAGAGGGCCACCTGTCATTGTGAGCACGAAGGAGAGAGCTCTCCGATCTAGTCTTCCCTGAGCGTAAAATGGCACAGGATCGCTCACCAACATGCTATTGTCTTTGGAGATAGTGATATCTTATGAATGGTAGTCGGTAGGCTCAGCCATTAGGCTGAGCATAGAAAAAGGGAAAAGAGATGAGCACTACCACTATTGAGGCATAGCAGTCGGACAGCATTCTTATCTGCGCCAACTATAGCAGAAAGTTATGCCTCAACGAGTCGACCTCCTGCTAGCACACCTCGAAATTAGAATGGCAATTGCATATACAGTTATAAGGAGAAGATCAGGGCATTGCGTGACCAATTTCGCCCTCACTTGATCTAAAACCTCCGCACCCATTCCGTATTGAGTCATGGGTGACGCTCTTGCTATGTAATGGAGAGAAGCTATCCTAATCCAGAAGGGGTGGAACGAGGCTCATCTCGTACGAAAACTGATATGAGAGCTATTCTCTTCTTCTCCAGAGAGTGGAAGCGGAGTTTCTTAGGTTCACGATAGAGGTACACCTCTACTTCGAGCCTATATGACATGGCTTATGCGGGCGTAGTCTTTATGTGAGGCAAAGAGAAGTCAGTTTGAGAGGTGAAGCAAGAGGAAACTTATAGGTGATAAAATAGAAAACGGAAGATGAAAATAGAGACAAAGAGTTTAGCTTTATATACGAAGACGCGCGTTCCAAGTCCCAAGATGAGAGATCCTACTAGCACTCGACTCTCACACCTGTAGAGCAGAGTACTGCGAATGCAGCTACTCATTTGGTGAGACAACATTATCTAAGAGTAGGCGAACGCCTCAGTTGTCCATAGAACTCACACAGATAATGGTTACGTCACGGAAATGATGGCGGAGAGTTGAAGGTCCGCACCACAAGCGGCAGGTTTTATGAAGCAACGCCGATGTCTTATGAAACGTCGACTATACGCATGTTCAATGAAGGAAGAATACTTTAGTTGAAGTGGTATTGAAGTTCTCCTTTCTGTGCCATGCTGAGACCACTTAACTTTAAAGCAATATCTCCTCCACGCTATCCACCCGACATCCATGAATCTATGTATGATTAGAAAGAAATACGCAAGCCTGTTCTTTCGATACCCCGTTAAGTAGGGAATAGTAGGAAGTGGCCAATCCTGATTTCTACTGATATAAAAAATCTTTTTCGGGACGCTGTAGATTTTGATAATCTAATCACCCCGTTCCCGTCGGGATGCCATAGGTGCCTCTATGATGCGAGTTCAAGAGAAAGGAGTTCAAGAAAAAAGATGTAATAGAAGAGCGACCTAAATGTTGTGACCAGTAAGTGTAGACTGAGACAGTGGAGAAACAACTATAGAAGAGGAGATGAAGAAGTGGAGTTCGAGCAATATCACATGGTGGCATAAAAAAAATCAAATTATGAGAGTAAAGCAAAAGAGGTCAAAGATTATGTTATTCACAGTGAGAACGGAACATAATAGTAAGAGAGTAATCGCGTCGTAAGTATGCCTTCTCATACACAATAGCCAGCTAGGTTGGTGAGTCATTCACCCAATCAATGGTCCTAGAAGTTTGAGGTCAAACTCCATCGGAATCCCATACCAAGCTTGGATCTTGGATGAAACTTTCAACCAATGGGAAAGCCAACACCATGCAGTAGACCGATAGTTGGCACACAAGCGCTGAAGTCATGCATGGCGATAGATGATATTCACGCCAGGAGGAAGAGAAGATCAGAGGACATTACTATCTGGTAGGAGACTAGTGTGAGGTAGAGCTTTAGGAGCTAGAGGAGCCCAGTGTAAGGTGGACTCAGGTGGAGATAGAAAGTAAAGTTTCTATCTCACTGCAGGAGAATTCCCTCGAGCAAGTCTTTGGTTCGAGAGAGTGGAACGCGCCACCAAACATCGCACTCAATGACAGAGGTGGTTACTAAACTCTTTGATTCGATTCGACTGGGTCGATCGAACTATCTCTACATAGGATTAGTGTTCTCTGCGCAACGAGCGCACTGACCCTGCATTACTGAATAGGAAACTGCTCACCGCGGACTATGGAGAGCTGATGCAATGAATCACAAGGAGAATATCAGACTGTGAGTATAGAAAAACGCACCGAGAGAGGCAAACTGTCCAGAATCAGAAAGGGAAGAAGAATAGATTGTGTGGAGTGGAAAAAGAATAAATATTGAGGACAATCAAATCGAAAAATTTGAGAAAACGGAGGCACTTAAAGCAAGGGGAGGAAGAAATCGAAGAGTTTTGTCAGCATAGCAAGATTATGCAATAGGACCAAGCTCATAGCCTACTATGTCGAGGATCCCAAACAGCAAGGCCAACGAATAGAACGGCCACCTCTGATCGTATTATGAGTTAGAACGAAGGGGCACACGACTTTTCTGGAGAGCAACAGAGCATGGAATGCTGGTGTCGCATCTGAATGAGAATACGTAGATAGAGCGCAGGAGAACTAGAAGAGCACTCAGGAAAGAAACATTTCGGAAGCTGACAACCAGGCTGTATATAGCGAATATTCGAAGGAACAGCAAGGAATGGTCTGGCTTCTCGAATTTTTAGCAGGTGAAATATTATAAGAGGCTCATAACACTATGAGATGGATCTCTAATTATGTCTGAGGAGATATGCGCTACTTGGATTAACTCATCACGGGAGTTCTATCGGGTTACGCATATCCGGCCTCCCTACTCTAACCTCATGCAAGCCGGGCATGGTCACGATGGGAAAAGCCCAGGATGCAGGATTTGCGTAACTCCATCAACTACAAACCATTATGTGATAATTATCAACATCAACACTAAAAAAGGAGACTCACAAAAAGATGCGAAATTGAGAGGCCTCCCATAGTGTTCTGTTTCTCTATACAATTCCCATTCCTGATGCGGAATTGGCCGACGGCACAAAACCAATGACTAGCTCTCGACGCATCTCCTCTAGACTCTTCAGATGATCAAATCATGTGTGTCTCTCTTAGTAAAAGGTCCCTTCCGATGTATGAGTATCTCACTTGGTGCTATTGGAGGTCGAGCGCGAGCGTCCGAACTCAAAATCTGAGCACTTTGTTGCCCGAACCCGCAAATAATGCCATGGACTTAGAACGTTGGCGCATGGACTAGGCATTATTTGGTTCGTGAAAAATATGATTCTTCTCATAGTCTTATGCGTGTCGAATTAGATGCGCATGCACAAAAGACTTAACTCAAATTACATATCAGCCCTACGAGTCACGGTACTATATCGATTCGTGACCATATGACATCATTTTGAGAGATAGCACTTTGTGTATATCGATGCTCGATCCATGTCACTACCTGTGAGAGGCACTATGCACCTAATCGATTGATCATGGATGTGAACTCATCACGAATTTGTGACAAATTCAGTGCCATTGTTCGGACTCTGATAGTGTACCCCCAGTTATCTGGTCCATCGGCGCTGAGTGACCCATCTTTGACCAAAGACTTGCTCGAGGGACACTCCCTCAGTCAGTAATAGAAAAGGTTTACTTTCTATCTCCAACCTAGGTCTCCACTATCACACTGGGAGTCTCTGCTCGCGATGCTCCAATGCTATGCTTATCGCGCTCCCAAACTATGTTTTCCTCTAACGACAGAGTGAGAGTCCCCATGCTATCAATATATCCTTACTCTTCCCGATGCTTACCTTTTCATATGAACACTATTCTTGCACCTATATGTGCCCAGAACTTTAATATCATGCAGACTAATGATCACTTCAACGATGTAGTTGCACTATTGTCGAATAAGCATTATGCTTCAGACTGTTTAAAGTCTAGCTCTAAACCTGCAAAGTTGGAGCAATGAAGCACTTCACTACATCTAATACATAACGGAGCAAGTTAAATAGTCAATCGCCGACCACAATTACGTCACCAACTACTGTCTTCACTTTGACAATCAGCCTTCATATATGTCTGATACGGATATACTTTTGAGCTAGTGGAGCTGACACATACTCTTGTATATGTATGCCGTTCGAATTCGCGTTGTGATTCACTTACCGTACTTTGAGACTCATGCCAATAGAAAATAGTGACTAACTCTACCTCTATTCGGAGGCCGAATGTCCAAACTCGCCACATTAGTCTATATCCCTTCACAACATAGTCACACTACGCATAGTTGGATCAGTTTACTATCCTTAGCACAAGCTCGACCAACAACCTCTCTTCAGGATAAAATGGGAAGTTAATGGAAAACCTATAGTTTTCCCCATTGAGTCCATTTTAGACTATGAGGACCATGACATCATCCCCTACTTGAATCACCCTCTCAGGGCTTAACTAACCTTGTTCGCGTGCGAGAAATCGAAATCATCAGGGATCATGACACGCATACGCCATAACATGAATTCGTAAGAGTTACAGGACCCACTCAAACTCCTCAGAGAAACACTCCTTTAGAGCTCCAATCATACTACTAGCTATCCATCGCTCTAAAGCATCTACATATCTTGCTCTAGCGCGAGCTCCTCTCACTCAATGAGGATCACTCTGGAGATATTCGCTCCTGCCAATTCTTCGTAATCCTCTCACTGTACACTTACTCAGGATCGAGAAAGCTACTACCTACTCACCTCATCCTCAACAAATAACTTTAGCAGAGAAGCTGAAGCTGCCTGAGTCAGGACTGTCTATGTGACGCTTAAGCAAGAATATTGCGGTATGTCTCCACCTCACGACTACATCTGCGTAGAGCAGCTACCGCGTACAGCAGGATCGTCCGCGCAAACTTCGATGAGTGTGTCGCCTACTCCATACTAGAATCGAGCGCTCACAAGGCGGTCCCATTACAATGAGGCGCGCGAGGTTATTTGCATATAGAAAGACCAATAGACCACTGATGCCTCTACATCAAGTGGTAAACTTTCTTTAAGTCAATACTGAGGGAGGTGGTGAGGACCTCTCTGTCAACAGTTTGATAGATGCTCCGCATTGCTCTGTGACCTTCGTTACTCACGCCTCACCTTTTGTTTGAGTAACGTGAGTGTAGAAATAAGCCATACGAGAGAGGAGTAACTTATGCTGCTGGATTGCGGCGAAGTCATTATGTCGAGAGCACTTCTCTATATGACAACGTGTCTCACAGACAAGATCCACGATACTACTTGAGTCCGACCATCAAGAAAGTCTCGTCCAAGTACATCCAACAATCCTTGCGGTGCGTACCACATCATTACTAGGTTAGGACCAAAATAAGTTGTAGTCGTCTCACATATCACACAAAAACACTTAATTTAAATAAATTATAAAAATTAACAATAGCTGAAAACGCAAAAAATAGAAGACTTTCTCAACACTGTACATATGAGAGAGTGTTTGGAGATTGAGATACGATCGATTTATATTGTATAAGCTGAGAACAAATGAGAGATCAAAGTTAAAAAATCAAAATTTGATTGTAGTATATATAGATAGAATCTTAACTCTCTATCCATTAGCATATGAGCAAATAATTATAACCTGATTTATGAGAGATAGATAAAATTGTCGTTTTTATTCCATCTCGAGATACAATGTTTAGTATGGGACTTGCGCATCCTTATATGTCACTTTAAAGATTGAACGATGCAATTTTGTTCTCTGAAAACTAACATATTAATTTTATGTTTATAAAAGTCTATCCTACTCTATACAAATCAGCTCTATCTTACGAGTAACTACATTTGAGCTTTTTCAATCATTGATCACACCTAATGTATTAATGTTATACGAACTATCTCTAGATATCCAGATTATATATAGGAATGTAATCTTATAAAGTCAATCAGTCTACTACGTTACGTATATACACGATGCTTATATTATAAGAGAGATCTATTAGGTATCTATAAAAATTATTTTAATAATTATAATATAGTAAATAATTAGAATATATTGAATAATTATCGCAAATTAAAACAGAATGCTAAGGTTCGATTTCCAGCTTAAATTATCACACTATAGGAAATCATCGCATAAGTAGGCATAGCGTCAAAGTTAATACCTCTAACTGAAAAACCACGAAAATACAATCAGAGTAAAGTGAAGGAATTTATCGAGACTGAGTTTCGTAAATTAATTAGCAGCAGATTCAAATGAACAAGTTAATCAAAAGCACTCCAAAAGCTATACAACTTAATTTAACACTGGCAGTTCTGCTAGACTGAACTATCCTTACTAAAAGGTCCTCTGCTAGAATCCCAAGGGGAGACCCAACATAGCAAAATGCTTGAGCGTAGATGGTCCCTTTGGTAATCCTTAAATAAGCGTTGAATGAGTACTCGAGTAAATTGGCCGCATATCCGAGATGAGATATAAGAGTGAGTTCCTTTCTTCCTCTCATGGCACTTAGCACACGTATACTGACGGCCTGCCAATGTAGCCATCGTCCGTAGATCCTCTATTCTAGCGTGATATTAAGCCTAACGCCTTATAGAAAGGATAGAATACTATACAAGTGTTCTTTCACCAGGGATCATGCAAATCTAACTCAAAATTTACTAGGAGTAAAAATTTCTTCTAAAAATTTTAAATGAGAACTAAAGTAATCATAGATGAGTAGCTCCTAGAACTGAAATTATGTAGAATGTTGCGAAGCATAACTCACACAATAATCTTTTGAGAGTATGGAAACTATGTCCATATATTAAATGTATCTTAATTCTTATCATCCGATGGATTTGGATGAAATCTATTACCAGACATTTGGGAGCCGTAATCATGTCAATCTATATAGCTTAATTTGATAATAACTGATCGAAAGGAGCTCGCTATGCAAATCCGACGCAAAGGGCATTGGGCTAGCTACCCTACTTGATTCAACCCTTTAGCGAGGAAAGAAAAACTAGTATCCTCGCTTGTTCTTCCTCATCAAATTCTATAGTCTCACACACGATTAGAAGATCAGAGATGATGAATTCTCTCGAGAAACCTGTTGAAGATATCAACCTAGTTATGTTATATGGCACAATATATGTCCTGTGTAGATCACCACACCAAAACTCAGTGACGAGGTACTATTGATGAATTGGCAAGTAATTTTATAACATAATATCACAACTATCTAATGTGATTGGAGACTACTTTCTATCCTCTCTGGGAGATCGACATCACAGGACGCTTGACATATTAGTATATAAGGTAAAGGGGCAGGACGCAGTAGCTGATAGAGGGGGTGAGTAAGATGTGTGTGCACTGATTTGAACGCATAGCGACTTGTGATAGCCTAAACTCGGATGGACGTGGCATATGTTCAGGAAAACCATTCGCTCATCAAGGAGCCTTATGCAACAGGTCGTTTTACTGATCAAGTTTCATTGTGCATACCATCTGAAGAAATACCTAGATTTGTGATTAAGGAGCATACTACTACTTGTGAGCTTGTTCTACTGGAACTAGTAGACTGCGCCGTATCTAAACATCATTATCTTAGAGCTTGTAATCTGATCGGATGGTTAATCAATGATTGAGAATTATTTCAAGATCAAACATTTAATGCGATTGATGTTTGACCTAATGCAAGTATTGCAAGAGGATCGATTAGCAATTAAATTGCTAATTGGCTCAATTTAATTGAGCAATCGGACTGAGATCAAATCTAATTGAATTAGATTTAATTAGAATTAGTTTAAATTTAATTATATTAAATCTAATTAGTTTATTGGATAAGTCAATTGTAAGAGAAGAATAATTTCTTATTTGACTAGGACGTGGGTGCACTTGATTGACTTAAGATTTAAATCAGATTTAAATCTTGATTTAATCTAATTTAATTAGGCTCTTAGTTGGGCTAGGATCACCTTTAATTGGCTTATATTTAATCTAGTTTAAATAAAATTTAAATTAGATTTAAAATAATTTTGATCTAGTCAAATAAGAGGAGTCCCAGTTGGACTGGGACTCTCTCTCTCTCACTTGCGCCTAAGAAAGCCCACACCATATTTTAATTTTAGATTCTTTTCTATGATTTTTCATGCCTAAGAAATGATTTTTCACACTCCATTATCTCAGAAATTAGATTTAAATTTGATTTGGTCAAAATTAGAAGAAAGTTGGAAATTGTTTCCTACTTGGAAGAGTCTTTTTTGACCCAAACTCCTCCCTCCCTTGTGCGCTAACTCTATCCACGCCCCTCTATCTTATTTGGCCCTTTTTCCCTTGATTTTGTGTGTGAGAATCAGTGGTTACATGAAAAAATAAGTGGAAGGGGCATCCAAGAGTTGCACGTCCCATAGAAGTTCTCCTTTGACTAGGTTTTGACTTAGTCTTGCAATAAAAGATGGACGTCTCTTATGAGATGGTTTAAGGATGTGAAAAATCCTAGAAAAATCATGAAAAATTAGAGGAGAAGGCATGGAGGATTTGTGGTGCCAAGATTCTTAGAGAAAAGCCCTCAATTAAGACATTAGGAGGAGAAGGCGTGGAGGATTTGTGGTGCCAAGATTTTTGGAGAAGAGCCCTCAATTAAGACATCAAAGGTTGATGTCTTGAAGAGACAAGGTAAGAGAAGATTATCTTCTCTTATATTTTTCTTTTATGTTTCTCTCTTTCTATTTTATTTATGATTTTTATATGATAAAAATCTGAGAGAGAGAGAGAGGAAGGGCTTGAGAAAAGATGGGGCCAAGATCCTTAGAGAAAAGGTCTTCATCTGGACATCAATCGTTGATGTCATGAAGGCACAAAGGTAAGAGAAGATTATCTTCTCTTTGTTTTCTTTTGAGTATCTTCTTCTTCATTATTTTATGTGATTTTTATATGATAAAGATCTGAGAGAGAGAGAGAGGAAGAGGGCATGGAATCTGTGCTTCAAGGTGTTGGGGCATGGTGATCATTTTTGGACATGATCTGATCATGTTCTGATGTGAGAAGTAAAAGAGAAGAAGGTCTTCTCTTAGGATTTTCTTGAGAGCCCTTCTTCTCAATTTTATTTATAAGATTTTTTTATGAGAAAATTTGAGGGTGTGATATCTAAAAATTAAGAAAAAATTTAGAGGAGAAGGTCTCCTCTGATCCTAGCATAAAGGTATTTTCAGAACATCAATTGTTGATGTCCTAAAGGAGAAGATTTATCTTCTCCTAGGGTTTTTTCATATGTCTTTTTATTTTCTGATTTATGGAAAATCCAATGGTTGGATTCCTCCCTCATTCCTCCTCATGTTCTTCATCTCTTTAATTGTCCAAGAGATCCGAAGAACATGTATTTGATTAACAATCAGGAAGGATCCGTGAGAAGCTAGAACTTCGAGTGGATCTTTGTTCGATAAATCTTCGATCTATGTTGCAGATTTGTGTGGATCACATGTAGAGATCGGATGCTTGTGCGGCTTCAAAGGCAACAACGGATTCAACCATGGAGTTCTCAACCCGCGTAAAGATAAAAGATCTGATCTCTTGGTGACCTAGATGTGATCTAGGGTTAGATCTAGAATTATTCTAGATCTAGGTATTGATTTGATCAATACTACTTATGATTAATTTAATTTTAGATTTATATTTGCATCATTAGATGTTATAGATTTTTAATGTAGGATTTTGTAATTTGATTACATGCATGTTGTAGATTAAATAGTTTAATCTATCTTTCGCTGCTCTACATTTCGAAAAAGTTTTGAAATCTATGCATGAAATCCTGCATATTTTCTATCAGTGGTATCAGAGCATCTAGGTTCTATTATAATATATTTATATATGCTTTAGATTAAATCTAAAAATTAAAGTTAATTAAAGATCGTACATACTGCCATAAGGTTGTCCTATTGTAAGGTTAACCCCTTACAATGAAAAGGTTATCCTAGTATATACTAATCTAAACCAAAATCATGAATTATTTAGATTAGATCTAAAAAAAATTATGATTTAATTTTCTAATTAAAATTTAAGATTTAATAAATATTAAATCTATTTTAGATTATTTAGATTAGATTTAAATAATATTAGGATTACACATACTGCCATATTGTCCTGCTGTATGGTTTACTCCTTACAGTGAAAAGATTGTCCTAGTATGTGCTAATTCGAGAAACTTAAGTCATAAATTTGTTAGATGAGATCTAAAGTAATTTATGGTTTATTTTTAGATTTTAAATTTAATTTTAAATGATTTATGATTTGATCCATATGATGTATTTTATGTTTAGATCTAATCCTCTTATTACATATGTTGATATGTAATTTTTATTTTGAATCTAGAATGTATATGTATGACATATTTATTTTATAGAAATTAAATCGTGAACTTACTTTCTACAAAATTCTTGATTTGAAATTCTCGGACATGATCTAAATAATGAAACAAATCAGATCTAAAACTATATATTGAATATGATTCAATTCAATTTGAAAATGTTTCAAACAATAAAATTAGAAACTAGTTCTGAGACTCCATGAACCTAAACCCATAAGACTTGAACTTAATTGAGAATTAAGTGATTATTTAGAATCTAGATTTATGATTTAAAGATCCTAAGATAATTTCATAAAATATGGGTTAAAGAAAAATGAGTTAGCTTTAATCAGGTTCTTAACTGGGTTAGACCTAGGGTTAAATTAAATATGGACATAGTTAAAAAATTGATCAAATCTAATTAATAGTTAATCACTTCAATAGTTATAGTTGATCAAAGTTCATACATCTAACAAATGGATGTTGATCATGGCTCAGTGGTCGAGCCTGAGTCTTTAGGCAGACCAAATTAAAATTGATAAATCAATTGGTGTCCAAGGTAAGTCTGGCATCTTTGATCGATGGTTTTTAATTGACATTCTACTTACCTGGCCATTTCTGATGGTGTCTAAGGAAAGCCTTGGTAGACCCTTCCAGCGATCTCACTTACCGGCCAATGTGGTTAATCAAGTTTTTGATTAGGTTGCTCATTGATTCGTGCTAACCCATGTCATATAGAAAATCAGTGAGACTAATTTTATTTAGTGAGATTGATTTAGGTGCCCATGGACCATAATTAATCATAGCCTCATCAGTGACTTATGAAGTCAGTAGGAGCAAATTGATCCATATTTTTTCTATTCTTAAATCACTAATAATTTAAATCCTCTAAAATTATTAGATCCTTAAAATGACAAAGTTATGGGGTTAACGGAGTCATAGCCTTCCATTAAGGTGTTTGATAATAGATCCATTAACTCAATAATCATTGGAGGTCTAAAGGCCTGATGCTTGTTGACTAATGAAATTATCATCCATCATATGACGACTTGGATGTGTCTCCCTAATGGTGGTTGGATTGGCCAACCAAAATTGGGCCTGATCATTCATTGATTGGATGGGCCATGTATGGTCATGTTAATGATTGGACCTAACTGGACCCTTTTCTGAGAAGGCCAAAGCCAATTGAGCAGGACCTAGGGCAAAATTAAAATTACTAAAAATTATTTAGAGAAATAATTGATTATGAATCTATCCTTAGATATACATGGATGGGCCAACTAAAGTTGGGCTCGTGTGCAGTCTATGTGGATTCTAGTACCTACTAGAAAATTAAAGTAATTCCTTGAATTGGAGGTAGAGACTACCAGTTCAAATAAAATAGTGACAAAACCTTTAGACTAAAGTCCAAATATTTAGGCTTAAAATGATTCATATACAATAGGTCATTGTTCTTTATTAAGGCTAAATTCTAATTGCTCCTATCACTGCTAGACAGTGAAGACTTATGGACCTAACTTTGATAATTAGTATCAAAAGTTGAATATTGGTTTAGCAGTATGAATGTGTTCGTATTGGAATTTTTGAGTCTAGTCAAAATAATTAGTCCAAGATTAACCCAAATCAGGCATAGTACTTCTAATGTCTGAAACAGGGTCATTGGAAGAACATTTGTCTTGCTTTCCTTGATCACAACAGGCAGAACAAGAGAAAGAAGCAAAAGTTGCTCATTAAAGATGTTATATGATAACACCTTAAAACTTCTCTGTATATAATTCTACTACTTGGGTATTAGATACCAGTGGTCTTATGCAATTCATTACAAGAATTTAAGGTAAGTGGAATATACACACCATAGTTATATTATGTCATGGATTTCTATGTTTGGCATTACAGGCTTAGTCATACTGACAAGAACAGGATAAACGGGTTAGCATGAGAGAAAAACCTCGATATCAATGATTGTGAATCATTGATAGTCTATGAATCTTGTCTTCTTAAAAAGATGACAAAGTCACCTTTTACTGAAAAAGATGAAGGAGTCGATAAAGTTTTAAGTCTCATCATAGTGATATATGTGGACCTTGAACTTAAGTGCCAAAGAAAGACATTAATATTTCATTATAGATGACCTTTCTAGGCATGGATACATCTAGGATGAATCATTTGAAATGTTCAAATGATTCAATAATGAAAAAAAAAAACAAACTGGATAAGGTATTAAAATTCTTCAATCAGATCGAGGAGGTAAATACTTATCCAGTGAGTTTGTGACATATCTAGGAGAGAATAGGATTCTCTCTCAGTGAATTTTTTTTCGAAACATAGTGTATCTAAAAGAAGAAATTAAACTTTATTAGACATGGTTCAATCTACAATAGGATATACTTGTCTGCTTGTTGTAGGGTTGTGCTCTTGTGACTATTTTTTAACTTTAAAAATTTATACCGAGTTAATCTGTTGCATTGACTCCATATGGGATATGGATCGGATGTAGACCTAGACTCTCTCACTTTTGGATTTAGAGTTGATCAACTTATGTCGTATATTTGCACATATATAAACTTGGATCTTGATCCAATAAGTGTTTAAGGGTTATTAATTCTGCTATGCTAAAGAACATAAGATGTTCATCAGCAGTAGGGCATTCCTTTTGGAAAGAAGTTTCTTAGAGAAGGAACTGATGCCTATCAAGTTGAACTTGTAAAAGTTTGACTGATAGAAAAGAATCGATGTTATCTGATAAACCTATAGAATCGAATTTGATCTGATCAAATTCGGAGCCCATTAAAGTATCACCTTTAAGGAGATCAGGTAGAGTATCATGTTAGCCAGATAGATACTTCAGTATCTAGGTCCGGGATGGCGATCATCTTGAGCTCGATGAGAACAATAAGAATCCAATCACCTATAAGGATATAGTGCAGTGGTATGATTCTGAGAAGTGGCTTGGAGTCATATGATCCAAATTGAAGTCTATGAAAATCAATAGTGTATGGATACTAGTTGATCACCTGAAGGGATAAAATCAATTGGATGTGAATGGATTTTTAATAGGATCAGAGTAGCACAGATGGGAAGGTAAGGACTTATAAAGCCTGTCTGAGTATCATCTCAAAGTTCGAACATACGTTCTGAACGCATATCTTAGTTATGAACAAAGACAAATCCTGCACTTATTATTGGGTAAAATATTTTGTAGTATTATTTCTTGTGATGTTTAAGGATGAAATTCTCTTAATCTGAAATAGCATTCCAACATTACAAGAAAAAAAGGTTTAGCTATCATCTTATTGATCCATGTATGAGATTAGACATGGTATACTCACTAGAGGTAGTGAGTAGATACCAGTTTGATCCAAGTAAGAGCCACTGAAGGATTGTATAGACAATCCCTAAGTATTTGAGAAATACTAAGATTCAGTGATTCAAATATGGAAGTACTGACTTAAAATATATGGATATTTTGATTTCAGTCAGAACAAGATGACAACAAGAGAATGTTGACTCATACCCTAATTATAGGAGCAATCTGCTGGAAAGATTCCAAGCAGAATACTTTAGTCTATTCAATTAGTGATGTAGAGTACATCATGGTATATGATGCTGTCATGTAAGCTATGTAGTTACTGAGGTTCATTAGCAGGTTTGGAGTAGCACCCTCCACCCATGGTCCAATCCTATCATAGCATTAGAGCCATAGCTTAGGCTAAAGAACCGAAGGACCAGCATATTCTGTATCATTTTTATCTTAGATATTTGATCTGGATAACATCGATCTTTAGAAGATCGATGTAAAAAAAGAACTTGATCGATCTATTTGCTAAGGCCTCGAAACTAAGGAGTTCTACGAACTCAAGTGGAAGATAGGATATTTGATATCATTCTAATTGACTTTAGTCCAAGTGGGAGTTATTGAAAAATATGTCCTAAAGTCAATCATCTAAGTAGTAGATGATTGAAATTAGTATATGAATTATCTAATAACAATAGTAATTTGGCTATTTCATCATAAAAGTTCTATCTTCCTTAAATGAACTCCTAAATTATGATGAAGTTCTTAGAACCACAATCAATCGATAAAGAAGGACTTATCGGATGGTTCTTAAATTATTCATGATCAAATGATAAGTTATTAACAAGGATGATAACTTATCGAGTGTAGGTCGTTGTATGCCATATGCGTTGGTTGTTCTCATAACCAAGTGGTGTGAAGATATTGATATGGTATCCAGGTAAGATGTAGGAGTACATCTGCACTGAATATAACCAATGTAGCACTCTACTGTCAAGAATAGCTAGCTAAAGCCAATGGATATAAGTGTCTCTTCGATCTGAGATTGCCATGGTGACTTGTGAGTAACTCACTGTACTTTAGTGCTGGACTGCCTGTATTTCTAATATAGATGATGAAAGACTTTTGGGTACAATCAAGTACTTGTAGAGTCGAGTCAAGATGGGATTGACCACTCCTGATTAACTTCAAAAAGAGAATGTCTCGCTGTGTTTCAATTTAGCAAAACTTAGGCCTGGATAATCCTCGTGAGGTGTCATGAAATTTGCAAAATTTTGAGACACAATAGAGATGACTTGTATGAGTGTTTGACAACATACTCGAAGTCGCCTTGAGCATTATTTATCATAGGGATGATTTATATGATAACCATGGGTCAGAGTTCTAAGAATGTTGCTTTGCATACATTCGACCTATCTGGACGTCGAAAACCATTGCAAGATGGTAACTTTTATTGGTACAAAAATTGGTTCCTATACTACAAACTTAGGTTCGAACCTATGAGGTCATACACATTAGAGCTTATAACCTGATCGGATGGTTAATCAATGATTGAGAATTATTTCGAGGTCAAACATTCAATGCAATTGATGTTTGACCTAATGTAAGTATTGCAGGAGGATAGATTAGCAATTGGATTGCTAATTGGCTCAATTTGATTGAGCAATTAGACTGAGATCAAATATAATTGAATTAGATTCAATTAGAATTAGTTTAGATTTAATTAGATTAAGTCTAAATGATTTATTGGATAAGCCAATTGTAAGGGAAGAATAATTTCTTATTTGACTAGGACTTGGGTGCACCTGATTGACTTAGGATTTAAATTAGATTTAAATCTTAATTTAATTTGATTTAATTGAGATCATAGTTGAACTAGGATCATTCTTAATTTTATTTCATTTAATCTAGTTTAAATAAGATTTAAATTAGATTTAAAATAATTTTGACCTAGTCAAACAAGAGGAGTCCTAGTTGGACTGGGACTCTCTCTCTTTCACTTGTGCCTAAGAAAGCCCACACCATATTTTAATTCTAAATTTTTTTTCTATGATTTTTATGTCTAAGAAATGATTTTCCGCACCCTATTATTTCAGGAATTAGATTTAAATTTGATTTGGTCAAAATTAGAAGGAAGTTAAAAATTAATTCCTACTTGGAAGAGTCTTCTTTAACCCAAACTCCTCTCTCCCTTGTGCGCCAACTCTACCCACGCCCCTCTATCTTATTCAGCCCTTTTTCTCTTGGTTTTTTGCATGAGAATTAGTGGTTATACAAAAAAATAAGTGGAAGGGGCATTCAAGAGTTGGACGCCCCATAGAAGTCCTCCTTTGACTAAGTTTTGACCTAATCTTGCAATAAAAGATGGACGCCTCTTATGAGATGGTTTAAGGATGTGAAAAATCCTAAAAAAATTATAAAAAATTAGAGGAGAAGGAGGAGAAAGTGTGGAGGATTTGTGGTGCCAAGATTCTTAGAGAAGAGCCCTCTATTAAGACATCAAATGTTGATGAGTTGAAGAGACAAGGTAAGAGAAGATTGTTTTCTCTTATATTTTTCTTTTATATTTCTCTCTTTCTATTTTATTTATGATTTTTATATGATAAAGATCTGAGAGAGAGAGAGAGAGAGGAAGGGCTTGAGAAAAGATGGCGTCAAGATCCTTAGAGAAAAGATCTTCATCTGGACATCAATCGTTGATGTCATGAAGGCACAAAGGTAAGAGAAGATTATCTTCTCTTTGTTTTCTTTTGAGTATCTTCTTCTTTATTATTTTATATGATTTTTATATGATAAAGATCTGAGAGAGAGAGAGAGAGAGAGGAAGAGGGCATGGAATCTGTGCTCTAAGGTGTTGGGGCATGGTGATCATTTTTGGACATGATCTGATCATTTCCTGATGTGAGAAGAAGAAGAGAAGAAGGTCTTTTCTTAAGATTTTCTTGAGAGCCATTCTTCTCAATTTTATTTATGAGAAAAATTTGAGGGTGTGATATCTAAAAATTAGGAAAAAATTCAGAGGAGAAGGTGTCCTCTAATCCTAGTATAGAGGTATTTTCAGGACATCAACTGTTGATGTTCTAAAGGAGAAGATTTGTCTTCTCCTAGGGTTTTTTTCATATGTCTTTTTATTTTTTGATTTATGGGAGATCCAAAGATTAGATTCCTTCCTCATTCCTTCTTATGTTCTTCATCTCTTTGATTGTCCAAGAGATCCGAAGAACATATATTTGATTAACTATTAGGAGGGATCCGCGAGAAGCTAGCACTTCGAGTGGATATTCGTTCGACGAATCTTTAATCTGTGTTGCAGATTCGTGTGCATCATCTATAGAGGTCAGATGCTTGTGCAGCTCCAATGGCAACAACGGATTCAACCATGGAGTTCTCGACCCATGCAAAGATAAGAGATTTGATCTCTTGGTGACCTAGATGTGATATAGGGTTAGATCTAGAGTTATTTTAGGTCTAGGTATTGATATGATCAATATCACTTATGATTAATTTAATTTTAAATTTATATTTGGATCATAACATGTTATAGATTTTTAATGTAGGATTTTGTAATTTGATTACATACATGTTGTAGATTAAATAGTTTAATCTATTTCTTCCGCTGCTCTACATTTCAAAAAAGTTTTAAAATCTATGCATAAAACCCTGCATGTTTCCTATCAATTAGGCCATAAAGCTTGTGGTTATAATATCAAGAAAATAGATCATATCATAATTGACAAGATTTGGATTCCAAAAGAAACTATGTCTACTAATCCTAAAACATCCAAGATAGCTTGGGTACCATAATTAGAAAAATGATTATTTTGCATGTATGACTAGGATCTCATACATCAAAAATATGGTACTTGGGCAACGGATGCTTGAGATACATAATGGAAGATGAATCTCAATTCATCATCCTTGAAGGTGAAGATGGATGGATAGCATGTAATATTTGGTGACAATAATAAAGGAAAAGTCATTGGAATTAGTAATATTAGAATCACCTCTTCTACATTAATTAAAAATATTATACTTATAGCTAATTTGGAATATAATTTAACCTAAATTAGGATAAAATAGATTCTAAAAAATGAATGAATTTGTAAATTAGTTAATATTGAATGTACTTTATGCTCTTACATATTGCAGTAGATTGATTTTGATGAATCACTTTGTAATACTTTATATGCTTTTTATGCACAATACTTTAATACATATTGTAATACTATGATGCTTACTAAAACTTATCAATATTATTTTTATATCAAATTTTACCTTTTTTTAATAAAATTTTTAATATTTTTTTGAAACAAATATGCTCTTATACTTTTAAATATGTATTTCTATGTTTTGCTACTTTAGTTTATCATACTTATTTTGTAATAAAAAATAAATAAAGAGTAAGGGGGAGAAAAAATTTTTAAAAAAAAGAAAAGAAATTAAGTGGCATATATAAAGGGGAACGTTAATTGTAAAGATAAAAGGAGAGTAATGAAAAGTTTTATTGATGTACATTATATATATATATATATATATATATATATATATATATATATATTTCTTAGTATTGTATTGCAAGAATACCAAATTAGAAATGAATGAAGATCATGAAACTCATTGGTATTAAGCTAACAATTATATCTATTTAAACTTGTGGTGAATAACTAGTACTAAACAAATTGAAATTTGCTCTGATATGCTTTATAAAACTTGAAGCTTGCTATTTACTTGATACATCATGTGCTTTAATGCTTGCCACTAGTTGCTATAACTTTTGCCTTGATCATATTATAAATTGAATTACAACTCTTATATTTGATGTATTCGGTATCAAAATAATTCATCTTAAATAACTCTAATTTAATGAAAATGGGGAGAGAGAGTTAGCTAAGTATATCTATAGTGGCTAAATCTGAATATTTGTTGAAGAAAATTAGCTCTTGAACCAAAAGTGGTTTGATATATTTATTTTGAAATGATCAAATGCTCTGAATTTGATATTTCATGCTTGTATCCTTAAGCTCTTCAATTGCTCTATAATTTGATGGGCATAAACATGATTTGCTATAATTTTATTGATGTATTCTAAATATTTAAATATAATTTTTTGATGCTATCAAAAAGGGGGAGAGAATAAGTTGAGTATATTCTTGAACTAATTTGAATATTTTATGATTTATTCATGAAGTATGTTTTTAATGCATCTACTTATTTATTTTATATTAATAATAAAAAAATTGGCTCAAAGCTTAAAATCATACAATAGTTTATTTTGCACATACTCAAAATTTTATCATCATCAAAAAGAGAAAATTTGTTTATCCAAGATTGATTTTGATGAATACAAAATATTCAAGTATGATACTTATAATTGTATGTTCTTGAAGTAGTTAATTTATTTTATAAGGAGTATAATGAGCTTGAATATTTAAAAAAGCATGGAGAAGCTTAGAAGAACGAATCCTAAAGCTAGAGAATTGGAAGTGTTTGGAGAAGTATTTGAAGTATTTTAAAAACCTTTATAATGGAGCAGTTGACCCAATTTAACTATGAGTCGACTATGTTAGAAAGACAGAATGTAAATTTTTAGCACTAACCTTGAGTCGACTCTACTTATATCGAGTTAACTCTAAGCCCGTACTAGTCAACTCCTACTTAATTTGAGTCAATTTGACTGCGATGATAGTCTAATGGCTTATTTTTCTGCAAGCTTCTAATGAGTAAATATGACTTCCAACAGCTTGTTTGACCTCTCCAATGGCTAGTATACCTCCTTTAACAAAATTTGAGTACATTTGACATATGAATCAATTTGGGAAGTGGATCTAAGAGGAAACAAAAGAGAAAAACTCAAGTTCTTGGTGAAGACTAATATTCTTAAGCAAGTCAAAGAGAGAGGAATTAAGTATAATTAATTAAGTGAGCTTCCAGGAGAACATCCTTAGCAATTGTTAAAATGCCTCTCATTCATTAAAGAACAAATGACAAAGCTTCAACAAGCACTCATCATCAACTTCAATCGAGCTTCAATGAGTTTTATTCTTCTTGTGCTCTTACTTGTTCTTTCTAATTTCTATAATATATATATATATTTTTTGTAAGTTTTTTGGTATAGTAACTTATGGGATAGGCTTGTCTAAGCCTGCAATTGGATATTGTATTGACTAAGTCTATGGATAACTGAGTTAGAAAAGTTTTGGTTGATTTTCTATGAACAATCAACTGGATTGATTGTCAGCCTACTAAAATAATCAATTGGGTTGATTGTAAGCTCAATTAAAACAATCATACTATAATCAAGAGAAATATAGTGAAATTTCCAAGTAGAGAGACTTGGAGAGTGGACGTAGGTATTGGATTTGGCACCGAACCACTATAAATTATTATGTTTGTGTTGCTTGTTCTAGTTCTTGTATTGTGCATTGATTTTTCATTTATTTTGCTACACATATTTATTGCTTCCATCATATACTTAGTTTACTTTAATTATACATATACTTATGTTAAGAGTATTAAAGGTTTTTAAAAATCCAATTCACCCTCCTATTGGGTTACTACATCTTGGCAACAATATCCCCATGCTAGTGTGACAGGAGCTGACCTAAAGGGTAGGTCATTGATAAGTTTGAACTTGAGTTCACCATTGTCATTAACTCATCTAGTATATTCTATCTATCCCCAAGTCAATTAAAATGAAATTCTGGTTCATTATTCTCTCAAATATTAGATGCATAAAGATTTGAGATTTAATAAGATAAGTGATTGTCCTAAAGAAATTGCTTAAGGATGGGTTTAGGCTAGGCTTATCAAGCAAACTAGAGCATTGTCATGCTGTGGCCATGCTTGGATTGGACCCAAGTGAGGGTCCAAACTAGAAAATGAGCTAGCCCCATGCCTTCCATATTTAGCACCATCACGTGGCGCATTTGACATGAGAGTGTAGGATAGGGAGAAACCCTAGCATGTCCCTCTAAAATTATCAAGAGTAGGCGCCCTAAGATTACAACCTCAACAAGAAAAGAGCAAGAGGCACGAAGAGGCAAGGTTGTCTTCTCCAAGATAGAGAGAGAGTATGTGTGTAAGAGAAAAGATTTGTTCCATAGTAATACAACAAAGCCTTATAGCAGTGCATCAAAGACTTAAAAGATAGAGCATGTAGACTCAAGTGGTCGAGAATAGTATTCTCTGATCATCCTTAGAATTTCATCACATATCCCTTATGCCGGACTATGTTGCTAATATGTTTAAATAGCAAAATTGTAAAGATAGGTAATTACCAAGAAAGAACATGAGCCTATCTAGGCAGCACACCTAACATGTGCCATCTATCTCCAGATTAATCGGAATGACATTTTAATTATTCTCTTATTATATATTTTTCTAATTGATCAAGTAACATCCAAGTTTATTAGAGAATTAATTAAGCTTCTAATTATGCTAGAGAAATGCCTAAAAGTGAGTTTAGGCCTAGGTTAACTCAAAAAAGACTGAACTCTTGATCTAGGCCAACTTGGGCCAGATCCAAGTAGTGGGTTGCCACTCTTGTGTGGCCATGTGACGGCATACTTCCTTTAGGAGTGCAACATCCTGTGGGAGGAGGTGCCCAAGTAAGGGCTACCCCTACCCTCATTCTTATCTGAGTCCATTTAGGACTCTCAAGGCAACCAAGTTAGTGATGCCCTAGAAACCATAGCACTTTGCGATAGAAAAATAGAGGGAAGGGTAGAAAGAAGAGAAGCATGTTCCATAAGAAAAAAGAGAGGAAGGAGAAAAATGTTTGCTCAAAAGCAATAAAACAAGGTCTTCTTGCAAAGCTTATCTTGGGTCTACAATTTTTGATGATCCAGGCTAAGGAAAGCTAGAGCATATTTGGATGGAACTGGGCTTGAGTAACAACTCTTAGATTGACATATATATTTATTCGCAGCCTTAATCATCTCAAGTGGAGAATGGAATTAACTCTAAATCACCATCATGTGAAGGTATGAGTATTTTAGATAACCTACATGTATGCTTTTACATGAAATATCATGAACAAAGATTTTAATTATTCTAAAGCTCTACATATCCATAGTGCACATCATTGAGTTGGGGCATAGCAACCTCAGAAAAGGTGAAGTGGACATGAAACACGAAGGCGAGCTCTATGGGGCAGAGCATCCTAGCCTCACTAAGAGCATCACAATTGTTTGGGAATGTGGCCTGTGCAGTGGAAGGGGAGCGAACATATATCAGTATATTAGTCATTAGAGGTCACAACAAGAACCCATTACCACCGAAGGGGTTTTTAATTTATCGGCGAAAGGAATCCTGATGGAGTTGTCAAAGAGATTCAGAGATCTTAAACCTAATCTAGCAATGGTGAGGGTAAAAGTTTCAGCGACCAACCCTCTTATGTCTATTACTATGGAGGGTGAGTGCAGCGAGCTAATTGTTGTATTAATCCCCATCGCTGCCACTAAGAGAATTTTAGTGAGATCAACGGAGCATAGGGATAGGCTCAAGCTTCCATGTGTCAAAAGAGTATAGGAGATCAAGCAGAAATTGAAACTAAGGGGGAAGTTATGTAGGGTGAAACATGGATACGTTTTCGATCCTATAATAAAAAATGATGGAGGAAGGCTTCTAGCTCAAGTCCCAACTCTAGAGTAGTTATGGTACGTGAATGATTTCTTGAAGGAAATCAAAAGCTCCCAATCATCACGTTCACTCGAGCCAAGCCCAAACAAGAGTAATAGATGGGAGAAGTCCATGGAGGGGCTTCAAGGTATCGATCTCTTCTTCTTATGGTGCAATTGCAGTTTCTTTTTAGAGTTTGGCTTCTACATAGAGATGGCAGCAAGAGATTGGAATAAATTCACAAAGGAGGAGGTCAGTGATTACGAGGATTATAAGATGGGACTCCTGGTTGGGAGCTGGATAGATCATTTTATCTTAGGTGAGCATAACCATAAACTCTAGCAAATTTGGAGGACAACATGTCAACTTGATTTTATTTGGATCACTTTAGAAACAGTAATAAAGGAGGATTTAATATATGGTTTCAATAAAATGTTGTTTGTCATATGCAAAAGATAGCTAGTTTTGGTTTACTTGACAATATTATATGTGCGGTTATAAACTCGGGGTGGTAGTGGGTCTAGCCATCCCAATAGATTTAAGATGTTAATATATCAAATATTGATCCATGCTAGACCGGACTTGATAAGTCCAAACCCCTCAACCCATATCCACCCACAAGTTAGCCCCGTTAACTAATTTGACTCATTTGACTTGTTAATCTAGTTTACTTAGCCTGATCTCTAATAGACCCAACCTGAACATTTCTAAGCTAATCTTTACAACTCATAGAACTTTTGTGGATCTCAGTCTTCTTATAGGCTTCTTCATAATTGAAATCAACCAAGAGAGAGCTGGGGAAATCTGGTGATCCCAATTTTCCATGGATGAGATAAATCACCTCTGCTAATCGATTGGTTATCTCCAAAAATAATTATTCATTGCCCACTCCAACTACTTTGATTTCTTTCAATTATTCATTTTTGACCTTATTTTCAAAAGGAAAGGGTTTGCCCAATATGTTATTAAACATCTAGAGAGGTCACTCATTTCCAAGATGAATAAAATAAAATAGAATCTATAAAGGCCAACTAGTCATAAAACTAATATTCAAAATAATAACTCTGATTCATCTAAATTGCATCAATTTAAATAGAAAATTATGTGTGTAATCCAAGTCAAGTAAAAGCTTTGACACATAACCGATCCATTGAAAGACTGGATCGAAAGATTGGACTCATGACTTGACCCAAAGTAGAAAACCCACTCAACCTAGCCAAAGCAAGGATAAACGATGTTGTGCTTCAGGGACAAGTCAATTTTTGCCCCTTGTAGTACAAAAGAGACCAAGCTCAAGCAACCAAGCATTACTCTAATAATGCTCATTTGTAATCAAGTCTGCTCGTTTAATTTCAATGAAATCATGCTTTTCACAGAAAACTTGTTTAAGAAATCTTATTGGAGCATGAGGTTTATTAAGCTCTTGAAATGCATCTAATGTCAATATAAATTTTATTAATTTAGATTGAGAAAATATGAAACAAATTTCCTTGTTTCAAAATAAAATAGCATAGTATATAGGAGCTTAACAGACTCAAATATGAGGGGGCAAAGCCTAGCTTTTGTTCAGCTTGTTTACTAGCAAAGGAACTGAATTTCAAGCTGCTCATACAACATACTTATTTTGACATTACTAGTTGCAGTCTCTATATTTTTTGGTATGTAAAATAGCATATAAACTTATTAGTCATCAAAAGGAATGCTCAAGATTCTAATGTTGATTGCTTCTCCTCTTTGAGGGTTCATTCGTTTTAGCTAGTTAGGAAGCTGAAAAGGAAAGCCATACAATTTCATTGCTAAAACATTTTTCTAGGAAATAGAGACAAAACCAATCAAATTCGATTTATTTCAAGAGGAAGAAAATAGAAAAGAAAACCACTTAACAAAATTTATTTTGGAAAAAAGGAGGATAGAGAAAGCTTACTGATCTGGTTCTTCTTCTCTGGTGATGAACTTCTTTCCTGCACGCTTAGCTTCTCCATCACCTCCACCTGTAGAATTCGCAAGCACTATTTTAACGAGTCTGTATGACACAAGTTTTCGCTTCTTTTTGCTATCAAACTCTATCATATACACATATGAATGCTGATATGACACATCAGTTACCAAGTTTTGCTTGGATTTTCCCTGGCTTGATGTTTTTGGGTGCCGAGGGAGAGGAGGAATTGGAAGAGTGGAGAGGGGAAAATCTAGGCACAAAGGCACTCGCAAAGGTGGGCAGGGATAGAGCTGCCATAGCCATTTGCCTTTTCCAAGGATATCTATCTGCTGCCATCACACATGTATGATGTATCTTATAGTCCAAGGATATGGATAAGGTGGCTCGAACTGAACTGGCCGACCCGACTAAACCCATTTTGGACTGGACTTGGGATTATGCAAGCTTTACTTTAGATGGGATTTGGATGGAGGACGTGATCTACCTCTACCTCTTTTCATTAATTGCGATAATAGCGAGCAGGTTGATGCAGAGTCCGGTTGCTCAGCAACAGCTAGCTTGAGATAGAAATGGCTATCAGACCTGAAACATTCCGATCCAAAATGACTCAATAAACCAATCGACAGTAATTGGAAGGAAAATGAAGGCCAAATGAAGTGAGGCTACGCAGCTTCATAATATCCTACAGGCCAAGCTACCATCCAGTGAAAGTGGTGCACAAAATATCGCACGAAAGGCTTGCTATTGGATTAAGCTGGGTCTTGATCCAACTTTGACCTAAACCCTACATGATGTAGCTGATTTGGAGTCAGATCCAACCCTCACTTGGTGGGTTGGGATTAAGATGACTCTCCTTTCAGGTTGAATCCAAGGTAAAGTTTTCAAGTCCATAGATGGATTTGTCAAATAATTTTAACTGCACAAATCAGATCCTATCATATTTTTTTGCTGGGTTCATGAGATTCATACCTGATCTAATTGGAACTAGGGTCCTAATTTGGAAACCATGCCCAACTCATGGCTCTTGGATTTTGTGGATGCCTAATCTAGGTTGGGTCTCGTCAGGTCAGATCCAAGTCCATGAAGACTCATGCACCTAGTATCCTATCTATAAAAAGATAATTGTGGTCCTTCCTGGTGTGATAGATTTGGCATAGATGGCAACTTAGGTGAAGATGAAATGAAACCAATCTAAAGCCCATGGCCATCCTCCTTTGCATCATATAGGAGGATAATTGGATAATTGATGATAGCATTCAGGCACAGGGATGTGAGATCATTAATTCCTTCCTCCTTTCATCCCCTCATTCTCCCTCCATAATCTATTGGCCCACCAGAATAAAGGTGGAAAAGACACCAACATCTCGTCATAGGCTTTTCTAGCTCGCCATGAGGTGACAAGGGAAATACTTTCTACATCGCGGGCATTGCGGGATGGCGCAAACATGATGATTGGCCAGCATGTGGGCCTAGGAGTAAAATTTTTTTTTTGGGGTGCTACGCTCCGACCCGATGTGCTGGCCAATCAGCTCACACGGTGCACGCCATCTCACACCACTCACGGTGTAGAAAGTGTTTCCCGATGTGAGAATTAATGCAGGAGGCCAATAATAGATGGCCGGTGATGCCTAGCTTCTTAGGACCCAAGCCCTAGGTTGTGAGTTGAGACTTTGGTGTTATCTTAAAGCCGATCACCACTAAAGCAGTCCTTCAGCATCAACTGACAATACGTATCAATATATAAATTAAGATGATTTAGTCTTGTTTCTTCAATCTTATTATGGGCTTCTTACTTAATGAATATTAAAACTATAAAGTAGGACATAGTATCAACAAATTCTTTACATTGACTAATATTTTTGGTATCTTGATCAATATGTATATCATCTAAGACAAAAGAATGCGAGAAATTCTTGAGCCTTTCAATTTGCATAATATGAATTAATTTATGGTGTAGAGACACCGGAGTAAGAGTACAGATATTCGTTAGAGAATGAGGGCACTGAGCGTGACCACCTCGAGTAGTCATAAGGAGTCTACCTTCTCATTGATGACTGACTCGAAGCTATAGTGGTGTGTCTGATTCTTTGACCTGAGGTGCATCGACAGTTTACCTTGAGGATGTTATAGTTTGACTACACCATGACTCAGTTTTCTAGTCATTCAAAATTCTGAGGTGTATGTTGGCTATAGCATGTCCATTGTAGGAATTGAATTGCACCAAGATGAAATCTATCTACCTCAGTGGATGAGGAGCAGCCCTATGATGATCATGAGAATCAAGTCCATAAGCCCATGGCCATGGCAGAGAGTGAAATAATAGAAAAAATTTCTATTAAGATTTTCACATCGGACTTGAATCAAATGATTAAATTATATGATAGAAATTAGGGTTTAACGAGTTCACCTTAACCCTAATCTAATTGGAGCTCAAGATAGAAGAACTTAATCACACAAGTAGCTGCACCGAGAGGTTTATTTTCAATTTTGATGGATTGCCACCATATACTGCTAGGTGTCACTGATGGATTTTGGGAGCAAATAGAATAATTTAGATGATCGATCATTCTAGTTGTCTGAATCAGAAGAGTTCTGATCCATCGAAAAAAGTTTCGATGATGTTGATGATGGAGATCATGACATATCCCATTACCATATAGAATTGAACCTAACTGGATCACACAAATAAGAATTTGGATCTGGATATCATCAAGTAGACTAACCTAGTTCAATTGATTTGAATTAGATTCAATTAGGTTCAAGAAAATCATGCTAGCACACGATTGAGCCTAATATTCTTCTTTTTCTATCATTATAAGTTATCTCAACTGAGCCAAATATATTTATACTCACTCAGATACCTTTATCTGATCTGACTGAAGCTTGTCTAGATTAGAAAAGGATTGTCTTAATTTATGAGATAAATTTAAGACAACACCTGCCATTTTCCATCACCTGTTAATTCTTGTTCTTTGACTTTGGTCAAACATTGACCTTTAACCCTTGGACATCTGCCCATGTGTTATGCACTTATTGGAGAGCAGATAGGGGCTTGTCCTCTCTTTGAAAATTGAAAAGAAGGGGGCACACATCTAGGATGGCGTGCACCCATGGATAGGAATGCTTGGAGTCCCATACGAATGGAACTCCAGGTTGCTTCTTGGATTCAAACTAGGTGACCCTCACCTATAGACTTTGACCAATCTTAGGCACCACCATAGGATGAATCTATGGATCTTTCATCTGATTGGATCAGGTGATGTCATCCCATCAATCAGATTTAGATCTGATTGAATGAAGCAACGTGATTGGTTGGGGTGATGTGGCACTACATGGCGCAGTAAGGTCTATATAAAGACCTATCTACACCCAACTTTCATAGAACTTTTCTTAGCCATGCCCCAAGGCTGCCCCTCTCTCTCCTCCATGCCACCTTTCTGATCCTCTCTGTCCTCTCCATGCCTAAGGAAGTTGAGCCTTCAGATTAGTGCGATTCAAGTAAGAAAAGGCTGACGAGAAAGGAAGAAGGCAACACTGCTGCAGAGATGACTGCTAATCTTCAGAAGAAGTTTTGAAGATCCTCCAAATCAGATCTAGATCTAATTTTTGGAGAAAAAAAAAGAAGAAGAAGATCTCCAGATTCAATCTGAGTGGACACCGATAGAGGTCAGGCGCTTGCGTGGCTAGATCCAGAACCTCAGGCTTTCAGCAGGATCATCAATGGATAATCAGATTATCCAAAATCAAGATAAAATTAATTTAAATTTAATTTAATTTAATTTTTTTATTTATTAGATTATAAAATTAGATTTGAAAAATATCAGATCTAATTAGGATCTAAGAGAAAATTTTTGAAATATGCCTCTCGATCCAATCAGATTTGAACGAACCTAACCTCAAAAATTCAGAATTTTTTTTCAACTGGTCTCAGAGCTAGATTCTTATAAAATTTATTTAGATCTAATTTAATCTGATAAATTAGTGATTTCAGATATCACATGAGATATCATTAGATCTAAAATTAAAAAATTAAAAAATTAAAATTAATTAATCTAGATCTAAAATATATGAGATACATGACTAGACTAGGAATAGAATTATTCTATGTGTAGTCTAGTATAATTATAATTTTTATTTGATTAAATATAATTTTTATATCTATTTATTTACTATTTTTTGATTTTATAAATATTATAATCAGATCTAAAAGTAAAAAATAAATTAAATTTAGTTTGTTCATATGAGATATGATAGTTGCATGTTTAGACTAGTTATAGAATAATTCTACAATAGGATCTAGATTAAATTTTATTTGATAAGATCAAATTTAAATTTAATTTTTTAGATAATTATGAGATAATTTAGATCTGAAAAACATGCATGATATAATGTATACAAAATATGCTTTAATTAGATTAATTTTCTTATCTGAGATATATGCTTAGATCTAATTAGCTTTTGTAGATTAGTTATATTTCTAATTAAGGCGTTCCCCTTGGCTGTCCGATCATAAGAACAAAATAGGATTTAAAGACCCTCTCCTCTCATTCGATGGGATGTTCTTATGATGTATAGGGGTGTTGCGCGTTCGTTCTTAATCAAAAATTGAAAACTTACTTTCTGCAAAATCCTAGATTCTGAAATCCTAGGATCTTATTTGTATGTTTTATTGATGAACCCTAAACTTAATTAAGAATTAAGATTATAAAATAAATTAGATCTAAAATTAAGAATTTTCAGATCTAAGACATATTCATAAAATTGGGTTCGGACTTGGATAGCTTAATTAGGTCTAGTGGTTGATCAAACCAAATCAAGAGTTGGTTAGATGGGATCAATAATGCTTAAATTGACCAGCCTAATAGAATTAAGTCTGGATCAAGATCCAATCACGTGAGTGATCGATCAAGCTAAGACCTAATTAGGCTCAGTGATTAGAGTCTGGATTATAGGCTAACCCGATTGGTTCTGGCTCAACAATTTGGTGTCTAAGATAAGTTTGGCAAATACGATCGACTGATTTTTAATTAGGAGCTACTCGACTTGAATGCATTCTTATTGAGTTAATGGCATATCTCTTCCACCGATCTCACTTACCTAGTCATGTTTGTCGACTCAGTTCTGATCTGAGGTGGTCAATAATCCAAGCTAACCCATGCCACTAGGTTAGTCATAATGGTTATGACTATGTCAAGTCTAGTTTAATGAGACCTAAATCAAATCTTCCTAAGGAAAGATTAAGTCTAAGATCTTCCACGATTGTAGATGTACGGGCCCTTTCCGAGGTTGATTGTTCTCGACTGGTTGCACTGGGAAGACGTAACCATGTCTATTAGGCATTGGATGCTACAGGCTAAGGATGGATTGGATTCAATATTTTGAATATGGTGAGAGACTCAATTAGAAATCCAATCTGTGCAAATGGTGGGTTTGACTTAACTAAGGAGTGGATTAATATTTTGGACATGATGAGATTCATGAATTAGAGACCAAGATTGGGTGCATCATGATTAGAGAATTATTGAACAAGAGTTGTTCACTCATTGGCTAACCCATCACCAATAACTATTAGGTGAGGTGATGAGTAAGTCAGTGGGACTGCACCACTCATTAGAAATCAGTAATCATGGAGATTTTTGCATCTCTATAGAGGAAGTGTAGGGATATGAGAAAATAGTGAGAGCTAATTTATTTAAAAATAAAATTTTTAAATAAATTAGTTAAGTCTTAATTACAATATCTAACTAGAAATTTTGACTTTCTACAGAAAAATATTTACATCCAACCCATTAGCACAAATCCTGGACACCTATAGACTGATCGGACCAAATTATAAGGATTGGCTCCAAAACTTTAAAATTATTTTGGATTTCGAGAGGTTAACTCATGTACTGGATCATGACCCTCCCACCTTACCAGCTCGTCCATCCGCTGAATAGAGAGCATCTCTGGATAAGTGGACAGACGATGATAACAAGGTCAGATACTACATGTTAGACTCGATGTCAGATGAACTTCAGTACCAACATGAAGATATTAGGACTGCTCGCCAAATATTGGCTCACCTACAGTAGATGTTTGATGAACAGAATCATGCAGCTAAGTATCAAGTCACTAAATGACTGTTCAAGACTAAAATGCGTGATGGACAGTTAGTCCAAGATCATTGTCTGATGATGATCAAGAACATGGAAGAGCTTGAGAAGCTCGGAGTGAGGTTGGACTTAGATCTGCAGAATGATATAATTCTGCAATCTTTGACTGATGCATATGGGCAGTTCATCATGAACTACCATATGCATAAACTTCAAAACTCCTTGGTCGAACTTATGAACATGCTGGTTATCGCTGAGCTTTTTATGAAAGGTTCTAAAGGCTCAGTACTTGCTATGGAATGGACTTCTTTCAAAAAAAAATCTTTTGGAAAGAAGAAGTCTGTGAAAAAGCAGAAGGTAGAAGGAGGAAAGAAGAAAAAGGCAAAGCTGAAGAAGAAGGCCACTGACAAAAAAAAGTATTTTCATTGCAACAATGACGATCACTGGAAGTGAAACTGCCCTACTTACCTAGCCACCCTAAAGAAGGAGGCGGATCCTTCTGGAGGTATGCTCGTTATTGAGTCTAACTTTACGATTTCTTCTGCATCCAGTTGGATGCTTGACTCTGATTCTAGTGCTCACTTGTGCACTTCTATGCAGAGTCTTGAGGATAGCATGAGGCTGAGGGATGGTGAGATGATCTTGCGCATTGGAAATGGAGCAAGAGTTGCTGTCGTGGTCGTGAAAACATACCTTCTTCGACTACCATTTGGTTTAGACTTAGTATTAAAAGACTATTATTATGTACCTACAGCAACAAAGAATTCGATTTCTATTTCTTGCCTTGCATTAGAAGGCTATGTAACTAGTTTTCTTAAGGACCATTGTAACATTTTTTATGAAAGAAATAAAATTGTAAGTGGTTTCCTTATTAACGGTCTTTATCAGTTACATGTTGATGTATCTATTTTTAATTTTGAGCAAAATGTGAATGCCATAAAATCAAAACGAGCTAGGGATAGTCCAAATGATAGGTATCTATGGCACCTAAGATTAGGTCATATAGCAGAAGATAGGATTAACAAATTGGAGAAAATTGGGCTATTGAGTCCATTGACTTTTGAGTCATATCCAATTTGTGAATCCTTGTCTTCAAGGCAAAATGACTAAACTTCCTTTTGTAGGACATGGGGAAAGGGCCACAGGATCTTCCTTGCCCTAGTACATACTGATGTGTGCGGCCCATTTGATGTGCCGGCTAGAGGCAATTTTGTCTACTTCATTATCCTTTACCGATGATTTATCTAGGTATGGGTATGTGTATCTTATGAGACACAAGTCTGAAGCTTTTGAAAAGTTCAAAGAATTCAGACATGAAGTAGAAAAGCAAACTGAAAAATCCATTAAGGTTCTTCGATCAGATCGAGGAGGTGAATACCTTAGTCAAAAATTCTAGAACTATCTCAAAAAAAATGGCATAGTCTCTCAATGGACTCCACCAGGAACACCTCAACTCAACGGGATTTCAGAACGGAGGAAATCGGACCCTATTAGGATATGGTTCGATCCATGATGAGCTTCACAGACCTCTCCTGATTTTCTTTGGGGATACTTTTGTTAACTTCAATATACTTACTGAATAGGGTTCCTTCTAAAATCCGTTCCTACCACACCGTATGAGATATGGCATGGTAAGAAACCAAGTCTGAGTCATCTCAGAATTTGGGGTTGTCCGGCTCATGTCAAAAGACAACAAGCGGACAAGTTAGAGTTTAGGTCCTTTAGAGCTCGATTCATAGGATATCCTAAAGAGTCATTAGGATACTATTTCTACATTCCAGAAGACCACAATGTGATTGTGAGTCGACATGCCATCTTTCTTGAAAAATAGTTTATTCAAGATAGCGGCATTGGAAAGCAGATTAAGCTTGATGAGAAAGTCTCACAAGTAGCAACGAGCTAAGGACCAATTGGAACCAAATCAGGTTGAGCCAATCCAAGAACACTACCTCCTCCACCTCGTAGATCGGAAAGAGTTTTTCCGTCCCCTTGAGAAGATACTTAGGTATTATTTCAGAGGATGTAGAGAAAATATTTCCTCGTAGGTAATGGTGCTCATGGTGATGATCCCAAAACCTACAACGAGGCGATATCAGATATCGACTTCCGAGAAATGGCTTAGAGGCAATGAAGTCAGAAATTGACTCGATGCACTCAAACCAAGTCTGGACCTTGGTAGATCCACCAGAAGGTATAGTACCTATTGGGTGTAAATGGATCTTCAAGAGAAAGATTGGTGCAGATGGGAATGTGGAGACATTCAAAGGCTAGATTAGTGGCAAAAGGTTATAGTCAATGCGAAGGCATTGACTATCAGGATACCTTTTCCCAGTAGGCTATGCTAAAATCCATCCGCACATTGCTTGCTATTGCAGCCTATTTCGATTATGAAATATGGCAAATGGATGTGAAAATGGCATTCTTAAATGGATATCTTGAGGAAGATATCTATATGGAACAGCCGCTAGGTTTCACATCCAGTGATGATGATCACAAGGTTTGCAAGCTGCAAAGGTCCATATATGGACTTAAGCAAGCATCTCGGAGCTGGAACACTCATTTTAATGATGTGATCAAAATATTTGGTTTCATCAAAAATGAGGAGGAACCATGTGTCTTCAAAAAGGTCAGTGGGAGCGCTGTTGTCTTCCCTGTATTGTACGTGGATGACATCCTCCTTATTAGGAATGATATTCCCATGTTGACCACAGTCAAAATATGGTTGTCTAAAGAATTCTCCATGAAAGACCTAGGTGAAGCATCCTTTATTCTAGGAATTAAGGTCTATAGAGATAGACCGAATAGGATGCTAGGACTTTCACAGAAGATGTACATAGAGGAAGTACTAAAGAGGTTTAGTATGGAAAAACTCTAAGAGGGGTTTAATATCCTTCAGACATGGTATTCATCTTTCCAAGAAGATGTGCCCTAGCACACCTGAGGAAATAGAATGCATGAGCAAGATCCCTTATGCTTCTGCAATAGGGAGCCTCATGTATGCCATGCTATGTACACGACCTGATATAGCCCATGCTGTGAGTGTCACAAGCAGATATCAGTCAAATCCAGGTGAAGAACACTGGACTTCTGTGAAATGTATCCTTAAGTACTTAAGAAGAACTAAGGATATGATGTTGGTCTTTGGTAATGGAGAACTCCAAGTCCAGGGGTATACAGACTCGGACTTTATGTCTGATATAGATGATCGAAAGTCGACATCTGGAAGTCTGTTTGTGTGCAATGGTGGAGCTGTCAGTTGGAAAAGTTTCAAGCAAACAGTGATAGCAGATTCCACCATGGAAGCAGAATATATCGCTGCATCAGAAGCTGCAAAGGAGGCATTCTGGTATAAGAAGTTTGCCGCAGAAGATCGAAGTAATGCCATCAGATGCCATTCCTTTGTACTGCGACAATAATGGCGCCATAGCCCTTGCTAAGGAGCCGAGGTCTCACCAAAAATCCAAGCACATTGAGCGGCGATACCACCTCATCCATGATTACCTCGAGAAAGGATTACGTCGAGGTCAAGAGAGTCGAACTCCGCAGATAATGTGGCAGTGGATCCCACTTACAAAGCCATTGGGCCAGCAGAAGATCGAAGCCCACCTTGAGAAGATGGGACTTAGATTTGTAGCCAATTGGCTTTAGGACAAGTGGGAGTTTGTTAGATATATGTGCCCTAGAAGCCAGAATTGGCTGACACTTGTAATACACTTCTAGGGGCATAAAATTATAATTTTGACTATAAATAATAAAATGGATTATTTTCTATCACATATGTGTATTTAGTGTCTGTGATACATCTCTTGAGTTAATGGTAATGATAATTCATATTTTCAAGAGTTGAAAATTTAAGACATGAATTTTCATTATTAACTCATAAAATGCTCCTGACCATAGGATCATCATGAGGATGGTGATTGATCCGAAAGGTTGGTGTACAATCGCTTCTCTTATAGTAGATGAGTCTTGAGTCTACGGTGTAGGAGACATCGGAGCGAGAGTACAGGTACTCGTTAGAGAACGAGGGCACTGAGCGTGGCCACCTCGAGTAGTCATAAGGAAGTCTACCTTCTCGTCAATGACTGACTCGATGCTGCAGTGGTGTGTCTGGTTCTTTGACCTGAGGTGCATCGACAGTTCACCTTGAGGGTGTTATAGTTTGACTACACCATTACTCGGTCTCCTAGCCATTCGGAAATCCTGAGGTGTATGTTGGCTATAGCATGTTCATTGTAGGAACTTGGATTGCATCAAGATGGAATCTATCTACCTCGGTGGATGAGGAGCAGCCCTATGATGATCATGAGAATCAAGTCCATAAGCCCATGGCCATGGCAGAGAGTGAAATAATAGAAAGAGTTTCTATTTAAGATTTTCACATTGGACTTGAATCGAATGATTACATCATATGATAGAAACTTAGGGTTTGACGAGTTCACCTTAACCCTAATCTGATCGGGGCTCAAGATAGAAGAACTTAATCACACAAGGTAGCTGCACCAAGAGGTTCGCATTTTTAGCTCTGATGGGTTGCCACCATATACTGCTAGGTGTCACTGGTGGATTTTGGGAGCAATTAGAATGATTTAGATGATCGATCATTCTAGCTGTCTGAATCAGAAGAGTTCTGATCCATCGAAAGGAGTTTCGATGATGTCGATGATAGAGATCATGACATATCCCATTACCATACAGAACTGAACCTAACTGGATCACACAAACAAGGGTTTGAATCTGGATATCATCAATTGAACTAATCCAGTTCAATTGATTTGAATGAGATTCAATTAGGTTCAAGAAAATCGTGCTAGCACTCGATTGAACCTAACGTTCTTCTTTTTTCTATCATAAATAAGTTGTCTCGACTGAGCCAAAGGAGTTTGTGCTCACTCAGAGTACCTGTATCTGATCTGACTGGAGTTTGTCTAGTTCAGAAAAGGATTGTCTTAATTTATGAGATAAATTTAAGACAACACCTACCATTTTTCATCACCTGCTAATTCTTGTCCTTTGACTTTGGTCAAACGTTGACCTTTGACCCTTGGACATCTACCCATGTGTCATGCACTTATTGGAGAGCAGATAAGGACTTGTCTCCTCTCTAGAAATTGAAAAGGAGGGGGCGCATGCCTAGGATGGCGTGCGCCCATGGATAGGAACGTCTGGAGTCCCATACGGATGGAATTCTAGGTTGCTTCTTGGATTCAAACTAGGTTACCTTCACCTATAGATTTTGTCCAGTCTTAGGCACCACCGTAGGATGAATCTGTGGGTCTCTCATCTAATTGGATCAGGTGATATCATCCCACCAATCAGATTTAGATCTGATTGAACGAAGCAACGTGATTGGCCGGGGTGATGTGGCACTGCATGGCGCAGCAGGGTCTATATAAAGACCTATCTACGCCCAACTTTCATAGAACTTTTCTTAGCCACGCCCCAAGGCTACCCCTCTCTCTCCTCCATGCCATCTTTTTGATCCTCTCTCTCCTATCCATGCCTAAGAAAGTTGGGCCTTCAGATTAGTGTGATTCAAGCAAGAAAAGGCTGACGAGAAAGGAAGAAGGCAGCACTGCTGCAGAGACGACTGCTGATCTTCAGAAGAAGTTTTGAAGATCCTCCAAATCAGATTCAGATTTGATTTTTGAAGAAAAGAAAGAGAAGAAGAAGATCTTCAGATCCAATCCAAGTGGATACCGATAGAGATCAGGTGCTTGCATGGCTAGATCCAGAACCTCAGACTTTCAGCAGGATCATCAATGGATAATAAGATTATCTAGAATCAAGATAAAATTAATTTAGATTTAATTTAATTTAATTTTTTTTATTTATTAGATCTGAAAAATGTTAGATTTGATTAGAATCTAAGAAAAAATTTTTGAAATATGCCTCTCAATCCAATCAGATTTGAACGAACTTAACCCCAAAAATTCAGGATTTTCCTTCTATATATATGTTTATGCAAACAAAGCAACAGGAAATGAGTTTTATGTGAATATGTGAATTTACTTTGAATGGTATGGCATTATGTTTTGAGATATGTTAAAACAGTTTATTGATACTCGTTTGAAAGTGAATTGTTCTTCATTTATATTGTATTGATTGTGTGAGTGCAATTTTGGTGATGAAATTGGTTGTCATGGTTGACAAGTTATATATATGTATGGTATGTGTTTATATTTCTATGGAAATAGCAAAGCAAGCTTTGAGCAGAAAGTATTTTATTGAATTGGTTTTCAACAGGTGACCCACAGGAGTGATCAATCTGTATGGTGAGTTGTGATATTGCTTGTAGGAAAGAAATATTTAGCTGGCACCTCCATAGTGAAACTTTGTCCGGTGGGGCTCTATACTAACAATGCCATATCGACTGCCCTTGGTAGGAGTCGCTAGAGTATAGTCGATGGTACTAACGTGTTAGCATATCCACAGTATTGTTTAATTTAGTAGTGACCGTATCGACTACCCTTGGTAGGGATACGCTGAGGTGTAGTCGACGATAGTTATTAGCTTGATGTTATTTAGTTGGTTATATGATTGTTTTTTGTTCAGCATGCAAAAGCTTTCTTGAATGTGTTGATAGCAACTGGTGGGTACATGAGACATAGATCTCAAATGAATCAGTGTGCTATAATTTGTTTTAGCTTAGCAAAGCTTTCTTTTAGCAAAATAATTTAATTACGATTTTACTTTTATTTGATTCATACTTATTTGAAAGTACAATAGAAATATAAATCATATGTTTTGATAATGAGTATTACAGCTATGTTTTCTAAGTTATCATTGATAAATTGATTATTCTCTCACTAAGACTTCCCAAGTCTCACCCCTAACTCTTTTATCTGCTGTTTGGAGTATCATAGCTTAGGAGTATGTTCAGCATAAGTATCAACAGTATCTTTTGACAAGGTGTTGATCATGTGTAGCAAAGAAAGAGGCAGTTGATAAGTTTGAATTCTATTATATTTTGTGGTCGTTTAAATCAAAAATAGTTATATGTATATGTTTTAATTTCTTTTGAAATGGTATGTATTAAAAGAGAGGTTTTATGAAAGAAATTTATATAGAAAGTATAGTTTAATAAATGAATTACTGAGTTGTTGATATGAAGTGGAAAATTAAATTAGAGTGCTTATTTTAGTAAGCTATGGGATTTAAATTGAAATGCTTGTGAGTGATAATAACAATTGATCAATGTAATTGGTTTGAGCAGGATTAAGTGATATTATAATTCAGTTACAGGTTAGAAATCTCCTTAACCTTTAGATAAGGATGGGGTGTGGCACCGTCATCTGGATTTAGGGGTTGGATGTTATATGGAGCTGATTGATGGTGATGGGTGTAATTAAATGTTAAGAAGTCATTTGGATCGTTCAAATTTTGTTACAGAGAGTGGACAGATGGTTGTTGCCATCTGTCAGCGGTTTGCAATTATTTGTTGTAGTTTAGACAAAGGTTGGTCATTTTCGAACTTGACTTCAAGTTATTTAATCTCAGACTATGCCACTGGAGCTTAGAATTGAATGGACTAAACTTAAAAATTATTCTTTGGACTAGGATGACAAGCTTATAGATCAAACTTCTAATTTAGACCATAATAAAATCACTTCAACCATTTTTAGAGGCTCGGTTATCTTCAAGATCAGCTCTTTATGAAGGTTGGTATTTTGATCTAAAGTTGTATTGTAGAAGTCGAGATTGGAAGAAAACAACTAGAAGACCAATTATATGAACTAGATTCATAATTGGGATATCAAAGTCAGCCGAATTTGAGAGCCAAAATAATACCAAATTTCTTAATTGAAACCGCAACGAAATTACTTTAGTTATTTTGATGAAATTTGGCCGATACTCAAGGTTGGCTAATAATCAAGGTCGGATCTTATTGAAATTCAATATTATAAAGCGGCTGTCACCTATCCTAAATTGAAGGTCAAGAGCCAAACAAGTATTGAATCTTGCCAAAATTCATTCAACTGATATTTGAGATCGGATTTTAGTAAAATCTACTATTGTGATGACACTTTTATCAAGCCTAAGCTGAAAATAGAATGCTTGGCCATCATACAAGATCGGATACCGATTAAAGTTTATAATCATTTATGGGATGGGCTATCTTTGGTTAAAATATGGAATCAATCGAATTTAGTGGCCGATCCATTAGAAGACTGATTTAGTTACACCGTCGATTGGATTACATCTTGAATTTATTTGGTATTTTTAAAATATAAGACCGAATCTCATGGAACTTTGATAAAAGTTATCTTACTCTCCAATAATAATAAAAAAATAATTTTTGGAACGTTTGAAATAAACGTTGGTACCGTCTCAATTGTCATCATGCAAATCAGGTAAGACCTAGTCTACGATCCTTTGGGCTTGAATATCCAACCCTGCTGAACCACTGTAGTACGTACCTTGTAGGGCATTTTGGACATCTTTTTAATAAAAGTATATTTTTCATAATTTGGTTCAGGTAGGAAGATTTTTTTTTTTTTTTTTTAGAAAAAACGGGAGGACGTTAAATCACATGACTCCCCTCGCACAATCGGAGTCAAATTTGCTCTCTCTCTTACATGGATCATACATGCCTGCCAAAAAAAAAAAAAAAAAAAGAAAAAAAAAGTTTGACCGGGACTCCACCGCACTCTGCCATCATATCTTTTCAGCTGACACACCGCTGTAACTGGCACAGCTGCCTCAGAACACCATCAAACAAACAAGCCCCCGCTCGCTCTCCGGTCTCGTGCTCTTCCTCCGACGCTCTCAGGAGTGCCAGTCCATGGCACGTCGTTGTCTTCTTTCGACGCCGTGCATGAGACGTTGGATAAAAAAGGGAACCAATTAGTAATTAACGGTCCCGGCAGGTCAGAACGGGGTGCAATGTTAAAGGCCCAGCTAGCGTGTATTAGAGAAGTCTGGGTTGATTCAGAACCAACCCCCGGAATGGAACGTCAGAAGAGGTAAACAGGGAAAAGATGATACGCTGCTCTCTCAGCGATCTTGTTGCTGACTGCAAGTGAATGCCCCGGGTGGCACATAACGTTTGTCCCAGGGAAAACATACAGATGGAAAAGAGCAAACAATCAATTCATCACTCTTGTTTAATGCGGACATTTGGATAATCCAAACAAGCAATGATAAAGATTATCCGCTACCAAAGCATGATCTTGCCCCAGGTGATCTACATTAACGAGGCAATGTCTTTGGTTTCAGTCGGCAGACAGTTTCATGGCATCAAGAGATCTGTGAAGAATCAGCAATAATTATGTACACAGAGAGCAGATGAAGAAAATACAAAGTTTGAAAATTGAAAAATTAAAATAATAGTAGATCATGTTGAACATCTATGGAAAGATAAAAAATTAATATCTATGATTCATACCGAACTGTGATATGTAATGAAAATAGAAGTTAGGTAATATTTATTAATTCATGTCGGGAGTTTACTGGCAGGGACCTCCAATGCTTAAGTTAACCAGAGCTATGAGCATAGTAGAACGAAAAAAAAGAGGGCTTACAGTAGCATGGACTTGCCACTGCTTTTTGTTTTCTTGCTTACTTCTCAAGGTCCCTTTTTTATCTCTTTATATAGAGGATGTAGGAGTTTATTATGCCCTAGCCCCGTTGATCGTTAGAATAAAAAATTCAGGTTGTTAGACATGGGTATCTATTATGCTTACATTTTGGAGTTTGTTGGAAGATTTATTATTTACATAGTCAAGTGGGCTGGTGGACTATGGTCGGCTCACAGCTGAAGAGTCGTCCTAGATGCGGTGGCAGTGGTTTTGGTCATAGGGTTTCATCCCTATGGTTGGTGAGATCCTGATCTGGAGGTCGGCCATCATCTGAGCTAATGATCAGATGTAAGTTGATGAGATCAATTTGTCTTGGCTCGCTGTGCAGTCATCGACGGTATCAAGCTGCCAGCCGTATGTCAATGTCTTTGTTGTCATGGCTGATTTGGGGTAGCTAGATGTCCATGGACGAGTTCTAAGGATCACAATTGAGGTGGCATAGCTCTGTAACACTTGCCAGTTTACTTCCAAGTCTAAGGCATTTGACTCGAGCGATGGAAGTAGTGCTCTTTGGAGATAGCCTTTGGAGCATGTCCGAGTTAGCAAATCTGAATCCTCTAGGTTTCAGATGATTTGTAGTATCACCTCATGAGATCCAACCTTCATTTGACAAGTTGATTTGCAAATCGTGCCCTAATCATTTAGAAAGATTCGGCACCTCACAGATTGCAGAACATTTATGAGGCATGGGCAGCTCGAGGTGCACCCATCATTTTGTCCTCGCAAGGTGCTTTTTGGTAGTTTTCAACCTACACAACATTTATCAAGTGACGATTGGCCCCAGGCTGCTCCATTCAGATTGACCTTCATGGCGAGATTGGAGCGGCATTGCATCGAATGGTCGCAGATCCGGGCGGCTATGATTTGGGCCATGTGGTTGGGATCCGATTGGTTTGAGCTCCGCTCTGGACCGTCGATGTGTGGTACAAGTAGTGTTGTCCTTCCTCCATGTTCATTCTTCTGATTGTTTGCCTTTTTGTTGTTTCTATCTCCCATTCGTCGAAGAGATCCTATGGCTACTCATGGCTCCTCCAACTCTGGTAGTCGCTCTCGAGTGGGAGTTTTTGCCTTTCTAATTTTTTCCACCTCAAATTTATTTCTGGTTGGTCTCTTTTCTTCTTTCTAGTCTTTTTTGATTTTTCTGTAATGTCTTCCAGTAAAAGGGATCAGGACAAAAGTTGTTGGGGCAGTCGGAGTCTCTAGCATGTTAGAAATTATATCCTAAAGCTAATTATCTATCTATAGATAATTATACTCTTTGTATGTAAATTGTATATGAATTATAAATTAATAAATATTACTTGACATTTCATCATAATCTATGCATCTTCTTTTTAGAACTTTTTTTATGATGAAATCCTTAAAACTACTTTCAATCGATAAATGAGGATTTATTGAATAGTTCTTAAACTTGTTCGCAACCAAACGATACATTATTAACTAGGACGATAATGTTTATCAAGTAAAGTGAAAAAAAAAGAGCTGCAGGATCGGTCCGATTGGATCAGATCGTGCAGTAGAATTTAAAACTTTTATAGACTGATCCGATCAAATATGAGAATTCCCAAATCTGATTAGATAGATATGAAATAAAATATAAAAATATAATATCAAATATCACCTTATTTGGGTGAATAGTTCACCCACAGCGATGATTTGATCATCGACGGAGGTTCTAATTGTATCCGTGCACGTGTCCGATCTCTACCAACATCCACTCAGATCAGATCTAGAGGTCTTCTCCTTCTGGATCTGATCTTAGAAAATTAGATCTAAACTTTTGGGTGTGCCTTCGATCCAATCTTCGATAGCAAATTGATCATCCTATGATCGGAATCTCTTGATGTGGTCTTGCAGCAGCAGCACCCTAATGCTTGGATGGCTGATCCACCCAACCCTAGGGCGTGGAGAAGAGGGAGAGGAGGCATGGAGAAGGAGATGGGGATAGAGCCTGGGCATGGTGCAATTAGATTGACCAAACCATTTGGCCAGCATATCTATTTATAGACTATGCGCAACCCTAGAGTCGCAGGACTTTAAGCAATCAATTTGCTTAAAGCAGAAGGACTTCTCCTAAGCCTCCCACACCCACTTCAGATTTCTCCTTATTTTATCGCATAAAATGAGAGAAAAATGGTGCCACATTATTTGGATAATGTGAGTTGGCATAGGAGAATTATCCCCAGGAGTTTGAATCAATTCAAACTATTTGACTCATTCAAACTCCATTCAAAAGGATAACCACCCATGTTTATCCTTCTAGCATGCACCCTCTCTCCCTTCATGCAATCCATCTGGAGCGCATGCCTTGAGAGAAATCTTAAGGGGTGCCTCCTCCTTTCTTTCCTACAAAGACCAAGTCAAAATGACCCTTATCCTGATGTCTCTTGCATGAGATATGGACAAGCCCTGATCTAATCAAGATAAGCTCTGATCTGATCAGGACAAAATCCAGTCAGACTAGGACAAAATCATACAAGATTTCTGAACGAGCCAAATCAAATTCAACTGAGTCCAGACCAACCAGGAAGTCCATAAAAGAAGAAAATTAGGCTCAATCGTATGCTAGCATGATTTTCTTGAACCTAATTAAATCTAATCTAAATCAATCAAACTATGTTAGCCCAATTAATAATATCCAAATCCAAATCCTTGTTTATGTGATCCAATTAGGTTCAGTTCTATATGGTAATGGGATATATTACGATCTCCATCATTGACATCATCAAAATATCTTTTGATGGATCAGAACTCTTTTGATTTACCTAATTAGAATCACCGATCACCAAGACAATTCTAATTAGTCCCAAAATGACCAGTGACACCTAGTAGTATATGATGGCAACCTATCAAAACTGAATAGAACCTCTCAGTGCAACCAACTGTGTGATTGGATTCTTCTCTCATGAGTCCCAATAGAATCTAGGTCAAGGTGAACTTGTTAGACCTAACACCTATCATATGAATGAATCATTCAATTCAAATCCGATGTGAAACCCTAATAGAAACTTCTATCTATTATTTCACACCGTCATGACCATAAATTTTAGGACTCGATCTCATGATCATCATAGAAGTACTCTTCATCTATCAAGATTGATATATCCCATCTTGTTGCGATCCAATTCCTACAATAAACATGCTATAGCCAACATACACCTTAGGATTCTAAATGGCTAGGAGATCAAGTTACCACATAACGAAATAAAATATCGACTAATAACAATAACGTTAAGAATAAATCCCACTCTTATCAAAGTCCAGTCCGATGCTTGGCTTAACGTAACTGACAATCAGGAAAGAGCTTCGATCGAAAATTCTCCTCTAGCGGCCGGACCCCAGCTGAACTTCTCTAGCGGCCAAACGTTAGCTGAACTCCTTTCGAACTCCTAAGCGGTCGAGCCCCAGCCAAACTCCTTCAGAAGCCAAACTCCTTCCGAACTTCTTCCTCGGTCGAACTCCTACAGGAGCCAAACTCCTTCCGAATCTCTTCTTCAGATGGATGTTCACAGGAGTCGAACTTCTTCTGAATTTTTTCTTCAATCGGACTCCTCTAGGAGCCAAACTCCTTCCAAATTTCTTCTTCAGTCGGACTCCTCCAGAAGCCAAACTTCTTTCGGACTTCTCCCTCAGTCAGACTCCTATAGGAGCCAAACTCCTTCCAAATTTCTCCTTCAGTCGGACTCTTTCAGAAGCTGAACTCCTTCCAGATTTCTCTCTCAGTCGGACTCCTATAGGAGCCAAACTTCTTTCGGATCTCTCTTTCAGATGAATATCTATAGGAGTCGAACTCCTTCCAGATTTTTTCTTCAGTCAGACTTCTTTAGAAAGCCGAACTCCTTCCGGACTTATTCCTTAGTCGAACTCCTATAAGAGCTGAACTCCTTCCAGATTTTTTCTTCAGTCGGACTCCTCCAGAAGTCAAACTTCTCATAAACTTCTCCTTCAGTCAAGTTTCTGCAGAAGCCGAACTTCTTTCGGATCTCTCCTTTAGTCAAGTTTCTACAGGACCCGAATTTCTTTCGAACTTCTCCTTCAGTCAAATTTCTGCAGGAGCCGAACTTTTTCTTCAGTCGAATTTCTACAGAAGCCGAACTCCTTCCGGACTCCTCATTCAATCGAATTTCTATAGGAGCTGAACTCCTTTTGGACTCCTTCAGTCAGATTCCTCTAGGAGCCAAACTTCTTTCGAACTTTTCCTTCGATCAAACTCTTCCAGGAGTCGAACTTCTTTCGGACTTCTTCTTCAGTTGGATTCCTCCAATGGATTGCTCTCAGATGATCCTCTCTAGACGTATTTCCTTCAAGAGTCCAAACTCCTCTGAAATTGATATATGTCGAAGTCCTTCACCAACCAATGCCTGCTTTCTTCGAGCTATGGCTATTAAATCTCGACGAACGATCGCCAGCAGTCTACTATAGGTGATGCTACAGACGGCATCCCCTCCATGACAGACTCCACCAAGCCTCGAGCAGCCTACTATCGGATGGTATGGCTGTCACTATCAGCCTGACAATATCTTTCTCTCCGTATCGAACCCCATGAGACCCTGAGCGGCCCACTATTGGATGGTATGGCCGTCACCATCAATCAAGCTCCATCTATAAAAAAAGGATCCTCCAGATACGTTATCTCTAAGCTCTCTTCTCCTTTCCAAAATTCTGTCGAACTTTTTTCTGAGCACTTCATTTTTGTTGGCTAGAAGAGCTAACTTGATCGTCGGAGGATCCTGCCGGAGCCACTACCACCGACTCCGGATGAGACTTTATTTTGTAGATCACTGACGGTGACCACGTCCTCCTTTACTCTAGCTTGATCCGACGTCAACTAGATTCTGCAATAACAAAATTGGTGCTAGAAGGAGGACCTCTATTTTTGAGGTACCCTTGTTCTTAAAGGAGTGCTCAGTCGACCCTATGGAGCTTCTTCTTCAAGGTTCATCTCCATTCTCTCCCTCAATCCCAAGAAATGCCTTCAAAGAAGGTGACTACCAGGAGATCTACCATTTTTGCTGTAAGATTCGAGCCAGATTCGTCTGTTCCGACTCCAGTGCCGGTGCTTCAACTACCACCTCCACCGATGACCATGGTAGATCTGAAATAGTTTAACTTATTGATGCAGTGGATTCAGGGCCTCACCGAAATGGTGCAGGCCATGCGGCATCCTTCGATGACGGTTCTATCAGAAAATCTACCGTCGAGATGTTAGAAATCAATCCCAAGGAGGAGCACTTGGGCTAGCATACCCGTCGCTCCAGGAAAGGAGAAATAGAGAGCAAAGGATCCTTACTTGGATCATGGTTCTTCTACGAAAGAAACTTTTTCCATCCACGATCGAAAGCCTTCCAAGATCTGCGATCGAGTTAACATCCTCGATCAAAAACTACGGAAGATGGATTGACGGATTGAGGAGCTCGGCTATGTCGCCCCTGTTCACCATGACAACGTCTGCACCGATCTTCTTTTCTCTCTTCGAATTTTGCAAGAGCCTATTCCGCCAAACTTCAAGCTTTCCCAATTTGAAAGCTACGATAGAACCTCTGATCTGATCGATCATCTGAAAGCCTTTCGGATCATGATGCTACTCCATGGTGTACCAGACGCCATATTATGCTAAACTTTTCCATCTATCTTAAAGAAAGCAGCAAGAAACTGATACTCAAAGTTGAAGTCGGGTACGATCTTCTTCTTTGACCAGATGAGCCATCAGTTTGTAGCTCATTTCGTCAGCAGCCGACGTCCGCTTCGAGATTTGAATTTTCTGATGAACATTAAGTAGAAAGAGGGAAAATCCATCCAGACTTATGTCATTCGGTTTAATGCTGCTGCGTTGGAGGTCCAGAACCTGGACCAGTCAGTTGCGATGGCCGCACTTAAGGGCGGCCTTTAGGAGAACGATTTGCTAACTCAGATCGAGGGATATGCCTGTGTGGAAGAAGCCTTCAAGTTCAAGGATGAAGAAGCCATAGGAGAGTGGCAGGCGGGCGAGTCTAGCAAACCCACGGTTGATGGAGGGCCGAATTAAGTTCGGTCGTGCTCACGGATTTCCTCCGAGCGTAAGTGAGGCTGAACTCTCCCTCGAGCTCATTATCAAAGAAGCCCCGACAAAAGGACGCAAAGAAGTTCTCTCTCCTGAAGGTTTCACAACTATGCCCCCCCCTCAATGCTCCATAAACGTCGGTCTGAAGCAAGCCAATGGCGCTACCGCAGCTAGAACCACCAATGAGAGAGAAACAATAAGGAGATCGACCGCCTTTCGACATCATCAATGCTATCTCTTCGGGGGTTTAGTACTTTGGCGAACCACCATCTCTCAACCTCAGAGCCAGAGGAAGCTTGCCTAAATTGAAAAGGCCCATATGAAATAGAGAAGGTCGTCCGGCCTGAAAGAAGCTCGGAGGAACAATGCTCTCATGACTTTGAGACTTAGAGAATCTAAGAATATACTGCCGATATTTTTTCTTCAATAAAACTCCTCCATTTCAACATTATTATTTCTCGGTGCAGAAACTATCTGATCACAGGAAAGAAGTAATCAATAGTGACCATGTTAGGAACAAGAGGAGAATCTCATCCTAACATGAGCAAGTCGAAGGCCTCGTTTAATTTAGACGAGATGGAAGAAGAGGCCCTGACAATAGCCCTTATGAGCCCCCACAGTCTGTTAGGAACAGAAGGAGAACCTCGTCCTAATGCAAGCAAAGTTGAAGATCTCATTCATTTTAGATGATATGGAGGGAGAGGCCCTGACAATGGCCCTTATGTGCCCCCACAGTCCGTTAGAAATAGGAGGAGAACCTCATTCTAATGCGAGCAAAGTTGAAGGCCTCGTTCATTTTAGACGAGATGGAGCGAGAGGCCCTGATAGCAGCCCTTATATGCCTCCACAGCTCGTTAGGAACAGGAGGAGAACCTCATCCTAATATGAGCAAAGTCGAAGGCCTCGTTCATTTTAGACGAGATGGGGAGAGGCCCTGACAACGGCTCTTATGCGCCCCCATAGTCCGTTAGGAATAAGAGGAGAACCTCGTCCTAATGTGAGCAAAGCCGAAGGCCTCGTTCATTTTAGACGGGATGAGAGGAAAGGCCCTGACAATGATCCTATTATGCCCCACAACAATAGGAGACAAGATCTCCTTGGATCTTGGATGGAAATAAGATCTCCTTCGAGCCTTAACTTCAACGTCAACCTCGGCTGAAGACAAGATCTCTCCCGAGCCTAAACTTCAACGTCAACCTCGATTGGAGATAAGATCTCTTCCGAGTTTCAACATCAATGTCGACCTCGACTGGAGACAAGATCTCTCCCGAGCTTCAACTTCAACATCAACGTTGACCTGGGCTGGAGACAAGATCTCCCACGAGCTTCAACCACAACATCAATAGGAGACAAGATCTCCCTAGACCGCGACTGAAGACAAGATCTCCCCGAGCTTCAACCTCAACGTCAACCTCGATTGGAGATAAGATCTCCCACGAGCTTCAACTGCAACGTCAACAGGAGACAAGATCTCCTTAGACCGTGATTGGAGATAAGATCTCCCCCGAATCTCAACTTCATCAACCTCGACTGGAGACAAGATCTTCCTAGACCTCGACTGGAGACAAGATCTCTCCCAAGCTTTAACATCAACTTGATTGGAAAAATCTCCTCCCTAAGCTCAACTTTAACGTCAAACTGGAGACTGGAGACAAGATCTTCCACGAGCTTCAAGCAACGTCAATAGAGATAAGATCTCCCTGGACTCGGCTGGAGACAAAGATCCCTCGAGAGCTCAACTTCAACGTCAATTCAGCTGGAGATAGATCTCCCTGGACCTCGGCTAGAGACAAGATCTCCCCCGAGACTCAACTTCAACGTCGACCTCGGCTGGAGGCAAGATCTCCCCCGAGCCTCAACTTCAACATCAACCTCGGCTGGAGATAAGATCTCTTCCGAGCTTCAATCCCAATGGGTGCAGAGCCCAAAAAAGGACTTCGGCAGTCGTCTTTTTTATACTCCCTTCCTTTGAGATTGGAACTTGAGAGTAGGGGGACTATTGTTGGAGGATAAACCCTGCTCCCATCGAAGTTCAGTCTGATGCTTGGCCTAACGCAACTGACAATCATGGAAGAGCTTCGATCAGAAATTCTCCTCCAGCGGTCGGACCCCAGCCGAACTCCTCCAGCGACCAAATCTTAGCCGAACTTCTTTCGAACTCCTCAACGATCGAGCCCCAGCCGAACTCCTTCAGAAGCCGAACTCCTTTCGGACTTCTCCCTCAGTCGGACTCCTACAGGAGCCAAACTCCTTCCAGATCTCTCCTTCAGATGGATGTCTACAGGAGCCGAACTCCTTCTGGATTCTTCCTTCAGTCAGACTTCTTCAGGAGCCGAACTTCTTTCAGATTTCTCCTTCAGTCGGACTCCTTCAGAAGCCAAACTCCTCCCGGACTTCTTCCTCGGTCGGACTCCTACAGGAGCCGAACTTCTTTCGGATCTCTCCTTCAGTCAAGTTTCTATAGGAGCCGAACTTCTTTCGAATTTCTTCTTCAGTCGAACTCCTACAGAAGCCGAACACCTCCCAGACTTTTTCCTCAGTCGAACTCCTATAGGAACCGAACTCCTTTCGGATCTCTCCTTCAAACGAATGTTTACAGGAGCTGAACTCCTTCCGCATTCTTCCTTCAATCGAACTCCTCCGAAACTTCTCCCTCAGTCGGACTCCTATAGGAGCCGAACTCCTTCTGGATCTCTCCTTCAGTCAAGTTTCTATAGGAGTCGAACTTCTTTCGAATTTCTCCTTCAGTCAAACTTCTCAGAAGCCAAACTCCTCCCAGACTCCTCCTTCAGTCAAATTTCTACAGAAGCCAAACTTCTTTCGAATTTCTCCTTCAGTCAAATTTCTACAGGATCCGAACATCTTCCGGACTCCTCCTTCAGTCAAATTTCTATAGGAGCCAAACTTCTTCCAGATTCCTTCAGTCGAATTTCTACAGGAGCCGAACACCTTCAGTCAGATTCCTCCAAGACTCGAACTCCTTTCGGACTTCTCCTTCAGTCTGATTCCTCCAGCAGATTGCTTCCGAATGATCTCCTCAAAACGTATTTCCTTTAGAAGTCCGAACTCCTTTGAAATTGATATATGTCGAAGTTCTTTACCAACTAACGCCTGCTTCCTCCGAGCTACGGCTATTAAATCTCGATGAGCGATCGCCATCAGTCTACTGCAGACGATGCTACAGGCGGCGTCCTCCTCTATGACAAACTCTACTAGGCCTCGAGCGATCTGCTATCGGACGGTATGACTGTCACTATCAATCTGACAACATCTTTCTCTCCGTACCGAATCCTTACACGACCCCGAGCGGCCCACTATCGGACGGTATGGCCATCACCATCAATCAAGCTCCATCTATAAAAAGAAATCTTCTAGAAACGTTTTCTCTAAGCTCTCTTCTCCTTTCCGAAACTCTGCCGAACTCTTTCCTAAGTATTCCATTTCTGTTGGCCAGAAGAGCTGACTTGATCGTCGGAGGATCCTGTCGGAGCCACCATCACTGACTCTAGATGGGACTTTGTGTTGCAGGTCACCAATGGCGATCTTGTCCTCTTCCACTCCAGCTCGATCCGATGTCAATCAGATTCTGCAACAACAAATAATAATATTAAAGCTTTTCCAAAATATCCAAAAAATGGGGCATCCAAGAGTCGGGATCGGATCGGGATCGACTCTTAAACGAGAATCTATGACTCAATGCAATTTAGCTATCATCTTTGAACATATATTTAGGAATGGTATCCTAATTTTTCAAAAAGAATAACTCTACGTTTCAATAGAGTTTTTTCTAAAATATAGATGTTTTTCATATTTTATATAATAAATTTTATAAATAAAAAATTATAAATCAAAAATTAAAGCTTTAATAATAAACTACCAACATGAGAACGTCTGCCATTTTTCTGAAAGGTTGCCAACGGCGCACGGTAAAGGGACATTAAAATAGCACATGGTTTATCTCTTCCATTGACTCGGCACGCAAATCACAACAGTATCAATCCACCCTCGGCGAAATAAAAATTATTTACATGGCACCCTATTCCATAACATGTTCCGCCAGAGGAATTTGGTTCGCATGGGCACCTCCAATTTCTTCCGTATCCACCCAAATGGTCTTAACAGCTGCTAAGAGCGTACCTGAGTCGATAAGGGATAAATCTTGCTCGTTGTTATATTTTTCCCCTGTGAGGTTCCCAGACTAGCTGATCGGATCTATTTCATGCGCAATTAGCACACGGTCATCATCTCTTAGCAGGAAATATTTCAGCAATTAAAGTACTGTTCCATTGCCTATTGGAAGAGATCAAATCACTGAGCTGAAGATCAGTGATTCAACACTCCATGTTCATATAAGGGGGCCAAGCTTTTATTGGCACAATGGATCATTTAG